>BMAC01000145.1:144499-188734 GCA_014905375.1 Phtheirospermum japonicum | reverse complement strand
CTAAAAACCAGCCACCTGTCCCCCAAACTCAATCATCTATCTCTCAAACCCCTCCTGCCCCTCAAAATCAGTCACCCGTCAGTCAAACCCAACCCGAGGACCCTCAGAGTCATTCTCCTATCCCCCGATCTGAATCAACTAACACCCAGACTGGTTCAACTGGGCTTCAGACTCATTCAGCAGGCACTGGACTTCAATCAACAAACAACACTGAAGATTCATCACATGAAGATAATGAAGAGACAGGTTTATGATTCTTACATTTCAATTTTTTTCATCTTGGTAATAGTCTTGAATCTGCTTCATATGTTTTCTGTGCTTTGATGTATACTAATTTGATACCTATAGTGATTTGTGTTATCTGAAGTCAGTTGTAAGTTATTATGTTATAACAATTGTACATATATAGTACATGACATTGTCAAGTTTCAAGATTGGCAAATATTTCATAACGTGCAACTTTTCTTTTTAATTGAGATTCATATGTATTAGATTTACTTTGATCTAAAAGTCTGTTATTGTTTATATGTAGTTCATTCTTTATAGAGTCACCATTTTTTATTTTAGATTCATCTGATTGGAGAGAGACATTACAATTCTTAGTTTACAGTTAACTTACCTGTGCCTAAAAGTTGGGATTACATAGTTGGATATATATTAAATGTGACTGGTTGAGTTAGGCAATATATTATGTGGGGTAGGACTGTTGATGTGTAGATTAGTTTTAAGTTTGGCGTTTGTTTAATGTATGCATAATATTGTTGATATGAATAATTATAAAAATGACTTTTGTTAAAAGTTGTTTGGTGGTTGATTTAGAGCGATCTACTTCTTTATCCTCGTATGAAAACATCTTACTAATAAATGAAGTTTATTTAAACATTTTTCGAATACATTAAATAAGGTTAAGTAATTTAAATTTCAAATGAAGTCTTTGATATATACTAATTAATTGATGTGCAGATGCTGTTTCCAAAATTGATAAAATGAAACGTGGCCCAACAATGGGCAAGGGCATCATGAAGGCATTCGACAAGTTTTCGGGGGGAAAATGAAGATAGAGGTTGATCCATTGATTGGAAGACCTAAAAATCGAGTGCAATCTGCTAAGTTCTCAAGTCAAATTGGGGTAGTGACTTGGGATGTCCTTCCGGTGCCGAGGAGGTGGAAGGAGGTAGATGTAGAGAAGAGTCTGGGGCCGGGCATTGACCATATGCAGGTAGGGTTTTTACACTTTTTTCTTTTGGTGAATTTTAATCTTGTATCAGCTTAATGATACAACGCTGTGTTATATGCAGATTCATATGGATGTCAGTCTGGACAAACCGGGTGTCAAACAGTGCGTGATTAAAAAAATTCAGTCAAGTTCCCGACAACTGCGCTACAGGCTACACAAACATTACTTGAAGTACCCTAAAATTGAGGAGGCTAAGAAAAATAGGCCTTGTTCTTGTCATGAGCAACAGAACTGGGAATCGTTGTGCGACCATTTCAATTCATCCGAATTCCAGGTAATATAAATCAAAACAAATATTTTTGTTTATATAGTATGATATATATCATATGTATGTTTCTGCCATGAGAATATTAATATTTGTGTTTTTGCAGAATCAAAGTGAGTCTAATACCAAAAATCAAAAAAAACTGCGAGCTCCACATATTACAGACCGAACTCCTTTCACTGTACTTCAAAATGAATTTGTAAGTCTTACCAAGATTTTTACAACAAAACTTTTAGATATATCAGTGGTTGGTTAGTAAAATCAATGTTGTGAAATTTTTTGCAATATAAAGGGAAAATCTTTGACAGTGATATATAAATTAAATTCACTTAAGTGTAACGAAATGAAGATTTTAGTATTAAATTTATTTCTTTTTGGTGCAATTTTTATATTTCTATTCTAACAAAGGCATTTGTTTTATTTTCTTTTTTGAATGCTGATTAGTCTGAGAAGGACGTCGATGAATGTGATATTATTGAACTTTACAAGCGCACGCATTATACGGTGAAAGGTGTTTGGTCAAGTGATGAGGCGGGAGAAAACTGGGTAACTAACTAACTAACACATGCTTTTTATAATCCAAATTCGTTATTGATCATGTTATTATTATTATTATAATTACATCGATGTGTTTTTAGGATGAAATGATAGCAATGAAAGAAAAGTGTGCCGAAAAAGAGATTGAGAAGACAGAACAGGAGATAGCAATTGAGGTTCTTGGCCATGAATCTGGTTATATCAAAGGCATTGGTTATGGACCGAAACCTCCAGGAAAGCGCCCTGATTCGAACACCCAACTCCTGCAAAAGGAACTGGCAGACACTCGAGGAAAGCTACAGTATTCGGAAGGTCAAGTGATGGAGCTCAAAAATGAAGTCGATGATTTGAAAAATCAACTGACTCAGCAAGGCGAGTGCATCAACAAGCTTATGGCCTTCATGAGAGCAAATGAGTCTGCTTCGGGTGGGAATGCTTCGGGTGGGACCTGATCTATTATATTCCACGTAAGTCGGAATTTCCAGTTTCAATTTTGTGAACTTTGTATAGTATCTCTTTGATGGTTTGATTATCAACTAATTTAGAATTATAAATTTCAAATATGCAGGTCTGATCCCACTTTTGTTTTTGTTTGGCAATGTTGGCATGTGGAACAAGTCAAGCTCAAGTCTTGCTATATGACATAACTCTTTTGGTTTACTTTATGCTTCCTGGTCCATGTTTTGAATATTCAAGTACATTGATTCTAGATGTCTAATTTGGTATGTGTTCTGGATATTTCAAGTTAATATTTTGGTGAGTTGTAAGTGTTTTGGTGTATGTTCGAAATCGTCGAAGAAATATTTTGGAATATTGATATCATTATATTGTAATGATAAATGCTCATTTGCTTTCATTTTCATCGTTACGATATTTTTTCCTTATAAAAGACTAATGACGAATTAATGTAAGACAATTTATCTCATCATGAAAGTAGATAATCAAATCGTGTTCACTCAATTATTACAACTTCAAGCGTCACATAAGTATTTCAGATTTGTCACTTTAATAAATTATGACAACTTTTTTTCATCACATAATACTTTGAACTTGTCACTTAAACTAAATAATTTATGATGATTGGTTTGTCACCATATAAACTCATTTAATGACAATAGATTTTATCACCATATGTACCCATTAAATCATCATTGAACATATATCTTTTATGATGATAATAAAATTCGTCATATATTGCTAATTTTTTCATGACAAATAATTTCATCACCTTTAATGGTAAATGGTGACACAATGGTTTGTCATTGTAAGTATAGATGTTCAGTGACGGTCAATATTGCGTCACTATAAAACAGATCTATCGCGACGAATTACATTATATTTGGAAATTGTTTAATACATATTATGACAATATGAGCGTCATAATAATTCAATAAAAATTGTCACCGTAGTTATGTTTGTCACGGAAAGTCAAATGTTTTGATGACAAAATAAGTGTTCGTCATTGAAAATGTAAACATACGGTGACAAAACCAATCTTTTGATGACAATTTCTCAATCACTTACGTGACGAACTTAGCGTCACCAAATAGAATCATCTATGATGACAATTTATATTAGCGTCATCAAAACCGAACATTTAGTGACGCTCTTGAAAAAATTGTCACTTTCACCAATGGTGACAGTCATACCATGACAACCGTTGTGACGCTCAATTTTCGTCACCGTTTCTCTTCAGTGATGAAAAAATAGACTTTTAATGACGAAACGTATCGTCATCGAACATTAAATTTCTTGTAGTGCCTGGTTTGAAGGTTAAGTGTTCGATGAATTACCAATTGATCGTGGAGACGAGTCTAGTGCCCTAGGCCCTTGATTTTTATTTCTTTCAAAACTTGATTTTCTTAGGTTGCTCTTTTAAAATTAGTTCTTTTAAACTCTTGGCGTAGTTTATATAAAAAAAAACCATTTAAAGTGATCTTGTGTTTAACTTAGTTTTAATTTTCCTAATCGTTCGATCAGAATCTTCCACCCTAATTTTCATTCCTAAAGAGACACGACTTGAGAAGATTTTGCCGCACTACAATCGACCTCATTCTCTTGCAGGGGAGATTTAAAACATGCTTTTTAAACTTTTAAGAACTAGTGTACGAATCAACACTCCAGTCAAAACGTGAAGAAACCATTTATATGTCTTTAGAAGTAAAAATAGTGATTAAGGTTTAGAATAAGGGCTTGGATCCCTTTTTATAAGAGAAAGAAGACTTGCTCCTTAAAACAGGAACCGTCTTATAGATGGAAGCTCAATCTCCTTGATTTACGGAGAGAGAGCTTTTCACAAGGACACTTATTGGAAAAAACATATGAAACTCTAATAGTGACTGGACATGGAAGCTTGGATGAGTGAGGCTACACGCAGGGAAGCCTTTAGGGAATTGTTCAGGAAACTCCTGTAAATTGACCTTCTTGCCCTTAATGAGAGAAATGCCTTTATTTAAAGCGGAAAACCCTTATTAAAGTTCCGATTTACACTTTTCTCTTTATAGTTTTTTAATCTTTATTTATTTAATTATTTATTATTATTAAAAAAACTTTAAGTTGTGTCATCCTCAAAATGGAAATAGTCCATTACGACCATATCATGTTCATCATGCTTCCGTAAATTAAAATATCTCTATAATCTTCATACCTCTTTTTGACCGAGTCAGTCCCGAGTGAGATGGGTTACGACGCCACAAGCTGGAAAATTACCACCCCTAACTCATTTGATAGATGGTTCCGCACCGCCTAACTTCCTTATGAGGAAGATGAGCTACAAGTTATCCAGCTCCTTCAGCAACTGATCAGCATAGCCTTGGTTCGTTTCCTACTCCAGGCGTACGATATACTTTGATTATGGAGATAAATTAAGTATAGTGAACATAAGTGGAAGTAAAAGCCTTTATTTTATTAAGAACTAAAAAAATCTTATTACATCATCAGTAATCTCCTTTTTGGAGGAGATAATTGTTTAGCCTCTCATGGAGAAGGATTGCACTCGTAAACACATAAATTTATTATTACAGACGATTACAATTTTATACTTCTCTCTCTCTCTCTCTCTCTCTCTCTCTCTCTCTCTCTCTCTCTCTCTCTCTCTCTCTCTCTCTCTCTCTAGACTCTAATTTTATTATGAGAAAATAGAAGAGAATTTTTGATGTCCTATACTTCCTCAAAGGCTTGGTATTAATAGGCCAGAATTTTGGATTTCATATCCGGAGTTCAAATCTCGTTGATTAAAGATGTGTCTTTTATTTACATCTTTCCTCTATTATTAGTGGTCCTGGTGTCCACCGTCTTCATTCATTGCTGGTCCCTTCTGTCTCAGCCAGCTCGTGTTGTCGGGAATCTCTTCACATGGTGCGTGGTCCCCGTGTTTTTTTGAAACCAGTTGGTCGTTTGTCCTTTTCAGCTGTGTTCTCGTGTCGGTCCGGTTTGGGCCAAAAGCCTTTCCCGAACTCGGGCTCTTTCTGCTCTGGGCATGCCTGAAAGATCCGGTCAATCCACCGTCCGACATGTGCCATTTTGCAAAACTTTCAGTAGGTTTCTTTGCTTATCGGAATCTTGTTTTCCCAGAGAACTCTTCTCTTTGTCTCAAAAAGAGTTTCTTCAAAGCTCGTGGTAGCTTCTGTCATGGAATTCAGGTGGAATGATCCGTTCGCTGAATTTTGAAAGAACTTGAATGGGTACTTGAATTTGTTCATCTCAGTTAGACAAGTCCATAGTCCCCATGCTCGTCGGGTAGAAGCATCATCTTTGGAAATTGCTCCTACTATTACTGGTGCGTCCTCCAGTGCGGCCGCCTTGATATATCTTGTGGCGTTCCCATCTGGTCTGCTGAGCTTGATGAAGTGAAAAGCTTCGTTGAAGCCTTTCTTGGCTGGTTCAGGTGCTGCACTGATAAAGTATAGCTCCAAAACGTCTCCTCTGGCCAAATATGGATTATTGGACCAAGTCTCGTGAAATGCTTCCCCAATCCACTTTGGTAGCTTAGAGATTTCGGGGAAGCCTGGCGCAATGGTATAGACTGAATCTAAGGATCCAAAACTATACCACTCTTGTACTTCACTTGGATGGCTTCCAATTTTCATCCAAACTCGCCGATATTTTCTGGAGATATCAACTATTGTTTTGTCAGGGTTGATACCTCTTGTTGTGGCTAACTTCTCCTTTTGCTTTTGGTAAACCTGCATCGGAGAAATTTTCATCTCGTCAGTTTGAACCTTAGAGTTGCATGTTTGCGGCCTAAGGTTAAACTCTCCCTCTTAAACCCCAGAGGTGGTGGGTTGACTTGAGACCTCCGGTTGTGATACCGGGGTCTCAACATCCATTGTAGCTTATACATCCTCAGGGAATGCATCATCTGCAACACTTGTGATTATGGTATTTGAATCCATAACCTCCGAGTTAAAGACCCGTTCTCGAAGTACTCCTTTTTGCACCGTAGGAGATGCGGCCTGGAGGAGAGGCCTTCCCAAAGTTGAAAATAGTTGACACTGTGCCAGCTGGCATGCTCGTATGTGATCGGAAATGGATTCCTGATCGGCCTGTTGAAGTCGTCCTGCGGCCTCTGCATTGAGACATAGCATCCCAAAGTCTCGTTCGAGGATCTCTAGTCTTTTCCTGAGATGCCTCAGCCTTTTGAGGGTATCGTCAGCAACGTGTCCCTCCATCTCGAGTTAAAAAATCTGCAAGAGCATTTTCATGAGATTTTATAATGACAATATCAAAATCCCAAAAAGGATTTAACGCTCGAGTTATCAATTTATAAGGTGAATTTCTTAGATAGAAGGAACAAATGCCATTTCTTAAATGCCTTTCTAACTGCGAAAAACTCCTTCACGTTGATATTCCATCAGTTTGCTTCGTTATTTGAAAATAGCCCGCTATAATATCTACATGGCACTTCTCCCTTGGGCGTTAGTTTCGTAAGAACTGCTGCCCACCAATGATCACTGGCATCCGTGTATAGAACTAGCTCGTCCTCCTCATTTGGAATTTCCAATTTGGGAAGTTGTTTGCAAACCTCCTTTAACTGTTTAATTCCTTCATGGTGTTCCTTTTCTTATTTAAAATCGGCATCCTTTTTTAGTAGGGAGCTAAACACCTTCCTGTAATGTGCCAAGTTATTTATGAACATCCCGACGAAATTAATAACTCCTAGGAAACTTTGAAGTTGTTCTTATCCTTGAGTGTATCTGGAAATCCTTGTATTTTTTCTACAATATGATTTTGTAGAATAATTCCAGACTCGTCGATCTCTATCCCAAGGAACTCAATATTTCTTCCAGCAATTACTGCCTTCTTTTCTGAAAGCACTGATCATTACTTGTGGCAAACATCTGAGAAGAATTCCAAATTTTTTAGATGACCCTTCATATTTTTTGATGCGATGAGTATATCATCAATGTATACGAACATGAAGCTGAAATAATCTTTAAAGAGATTATCCATCTTTCTTTGATATATCTGGGGTGCATTTTCTAGACCCATTGGCATAACGTTCCAGATATAATGTTCTTGCGGTGTGGAGAAGGCCGTGAAATTCTTGCTTCCTTCTTCCATCTTAATCTGGTAGAATCCAGATTTGCAATCAAACTTGGAGAACACTTTTACATTCTTAATGCAATTTACCAAATGTTCTCTACTTGGGATATAGTATCCATCGAATTCCAAGATGTTATTGATTCCTTTGTAATTAATTACCAATCTTGGTTTTCCTCTTTTTATTTCTCTGTGGTTGCGAACCAAGAACCTTGGGCTGCTGTATAGAGAGACGCAAGCTTCAATCAACTTAAGGTCCATGTGTTCCTTAAGTATTTGTTGCATATCCTTTCGATCTTCTTGATTCATTAGGATAGGCTTATATCTGACAAAATCATTTTATTTTCYGRTTTTCACCTTCAAAGATGCTTTGAGCTCATTCTTGTCCCACCATGCTAGAGGATCTTCATTGAAATTCTTTTGAATTTTTCTTTTGATATCCTCCAATGAAGTTTGTTCTTCCACGGTGGTGTCTGGTTGTGCACTTGTGTCTAGACTGGCTTTGAGGATTTCAATCATTTGTGATTTAATCCTCTCTTCCTTTCGGACACCTAGGCTCTCGTTTCGTAGTTGGAGAATTACTTCTCCATACCTTCTTCGATCTTTCGTTTTTGGGTATCGAAGTTTCCCTTCATCATCATGCTTGCTGCAAAAATTGATTGGCATTTTTCTGTGGAATGCCTTTCTCAATCGTTGGACCATAATCTTATGATCACAAGGGGTTGTGAAAATAAGTCTTCTAGTCTCATTTTCTTGTGTAAGTCTCTTAAATGTCTGTAGGAAATTATTTCCTAACAGAATATCCACTCCCGTATCATGGAAATAGATTGGTGGAGTTTTGACTTTGTACCACGGTGTACCGTTTGCCCCTCCTATCATCATTTCTGCTTGCTTGATTCCTCTTTTAAGGACTAGGATTCTTTTAGAGGAATCTCTTCCCGCTACTGGAGATAATTCTTCTTTCATCTCTTTGGGGAAGACTTCGGGTTTAGCCATGCAGATTCCTGCGCCTGTTTCCGCACGATATCTTGAATATATCATTCCAACGGGAATGTATATGGAGAATGGGCTGGTGCTTACTCTTAATCTTTCCCAAGGCTTATGATCCTCGAGAAATTCTATCCCTAAAGTTAGTTGCTCTGGGATTCTTCCTTCACCTCCTTCAATGATTGTTTTAATTTCTCTAATCTTGAGGACTCCTTGATATCTTCCCAGGGAAGGTTGTTTCAAATGATACAATGCATCACAAGGGAAGATGTTATCCTTTTGAGTGATGTCGAATATTACTTCTATACCTCTCCATCCTTCTGGGCACTTCAACTCCCCATTAGTCTTGAATACTTCAGGAGCTCGAGTGCTTTGGCTGATTCTTGGACCTTCCCATTGAGGTCCACTTATCATTCTGTCTAGTTGGAAAGACATTCTCCTTGGTTCGATCATGAGTCTCTTACTTTTATTAAGAACCAGTCGATCCTGAACTCTCATATCAATCTCTCTTATTGTTGGAGATTGCATGATCTCTGGTAAGACTGCCTTCGCTACGTCTTCAAAGATCCTTGGTACTTCTATGAACTCTTTTCTCAGGAATTCTTACGAATGATGATTATTCGAGAGTGCATAAGAAATCTTGTACGTGATTGAGTAGGGTCTGTTTCCCTCCGTCATCAGGTTCTCTACTGAAATCTAGATCTGCCAAATTATACGCAATCCTCGGGTAGACATTGAATGCCAGTTTTCCTAGGTATAAGTTTCTAGTGATTGCTCCTACACAAGAATCTTTAAGATTTGAGATTCTTTTATCGAAGAGAGCTAGATTTAATGGCGAATCAACTCCTTCTTTAAAAGTTGATATTATAATCACTCGAATGGCCCCAATGTGGATCACGAAAGTGTGTTTGCCATTTCTCTCTTGAGTGTGCTTTTAATCTCCTGGATTTCTCGGTAGGGGATTAGTTGCATCTCGATCTGGTTTCCCGTATATTCCGTTGGTATCGCGAATTGTCCCGTGGAAACTATATGGATAATTTGGTGTTTTTGATTTCTTAAACCCAACTTATCCATCGCCTTTCCCATTGCTCCTATTGTAAATCCTTCAAACATTTGGAGCTTTGGTTCTTCTTTCATTATTCTCATAAGCATTTTATGCGAAACTGTTGTATGTGAGAGGAATCTTGACATATCCTCCCTTACCACTTGTTGAAGAAATTCTTCCTCACTTTGATTCTGAATATGATTCACTTCCATCTTCAGAGTAAATTTCTTCTTCATAGATGCTTTCATCTGAGGGTATATCCTCAAATTGATACACCTGTACCAGATATTGGTAATAGACAGCTTCTTCGAACTCTTGAGTTGTCTCAAACTGTCTAACGCCTCTTCTTTGATTCTCAGGGTAATCAGTAGAAATATGCCCATTGACTCCGCACGTCCAAAAGTTGCAGTCCTTAAGACTTTCATTAGCTCTGGTGTGAGCTCGCCTAAAAGTTCTCTTGTTGGTGTCCTACTAGTGCTTCCTTGGCTTGAGAACGAGCCTCGGCTTCGACTTGGCTCCGTCCTTTGTCCTGATTTATAGTTTTGACCAGAACCTTCTTGGCTTCCATGGAAACCTTTTCTTATTACTTCGAGCGTAAGGGTTAATTTTTTCTTTCTTACGCTTATATCTCCTTGGTTGACCTCCCACTACTTTTGGAATGTCATTCTCGGCACAACATAGAGGAACCGATTTATTAATTCCTCTTAGTCTCTTGTAATTTTTTTTGAAGTGCTGCCTGGTGGCACCACTCTGCTAACTTGATTTTTAGGAAAGACATCCTTCTAGAAACCGTATCCATATCGGTCGGTGGCTTGTATTCTTGGATCAACATTTCTCTCCACGGACTTGGTATTTTCGCAAAGAAAAGTTGAGCCGCATCTCCATCATTCACCTTTGATTTCCATCGGTATTCGGTGAATAGTTGGATATATTCATCCACATGACAAATATCTTGTAACTCGAGGCAATAGAGGGCTTGTCGATATTTTTTCTGTTTTTTCTCCTCCATTCCCTCGAAATATTCTATGCCGATAAATTGGATTTTGATTAATTCAGCCATATTATCAACGATTCCTTTTAATGATTCTCCAGCTATAACTTTCCTCTTTATATATGCTCCTGTTAAATCCCATGCAATCTTTACGGATCCTTAAAGGCTCATTTCAAGGAGTAGAATGAACCCTTCCTTTTCTAGACCGAGAGTTCCAGCTGCAATTCGCATTGCAGATGCCCAATCGTCTATTAGTATCTCTCGATTCTGAAAATCTGGAACGTCCAGATTTAATATTAACCCATATGGATGTATGAGATCAAGTTGAGACTTCCCGTATGGCGTGTTGAGAATATTGGGCCTTCGGGAACGTTACCTGGGCATACTATGTCTGTAGGATCTCCTTTTATGATGAAATCCCCGACATGTGGCATTGATGCGTCTTGTATTGGTTCGTGTGAAGCCTTACTTTTGCCTTGATTAAAACTTGTTGGTGGAGCACTTCTTGGTACTAAGGCCGAAGAATCTCCTGAGTTCATTTTTAGATCCACAAGACCTAATCCGATGAAGGATTCGACAAGGTCGTGTAAATCTTCCATGTTGATTCTTTCCATTACTTCTTAGGTTGTAATGGAATTCCCTTGTTTATTGTCATGATCTTCTCCTCTTCCGTCGCTTGTCTTATAACCTCAGTCGGTTTCCCTTTTTGGTGTAAAAGGAGTTTCGTTCTGAAAGTTATACGTCGTCTTCCTTCGGATGTACTTGGTTTGATTTCAAGGCCCTTGACTCGTCTTTGAACATCAATTAGGATTTCTCATTTTTTTTTTTTTTGATGTTCAATCACCTCCTTCATCTTCACCTGGATTTGGTGGTCGATATCTTGTATCATCCTTCGGATTTCTCTAAGATTCTTAGAGGAATCGGATAACTCGCTGCAGTTGGATCTATTGATGGGATTCATGAGTTTCATCCCTATAGTACATGAGATTCGCCTTCAACATCCCATTCACCCAAAGGTAACTCAGATGATACATCTTTTATTTTTCGCATTGTCTCAAGGTTTCCTTTTCGACTCCTGCGAGTCTTCTTTCAACATATTGGTTATCCCAATATGCTACTTTCTCTTTGTGGTCAATCTCGTATATTTCCAATATTTAAAAATATTGTCTGAAATGAATACATCTCGAACACTCGTTCAGATCCATTTTTAGAGATAAATCTCCTCACCAAAATTTAATTACATAATTATAACAAATTATTTCTTATAAGTTCTTAATAAACCTAGGCTCTGAGGTAGCCTACTCCGAGTTAGGTGTATTAGCTCGGACAGGCTGCACCGGCCGTGAGTCAATATTAGATGCCATGACAGCACCCAAATATAGAATTTTTAGTGATTTATTATGAGTCAAAATTAACGTCATGAATTAAAGATGGCCCTAACTAGATAAAAATAATCAAATGTTGCAAGGATATCCCCAATGTTTAAAAATAATTTAATTTTCAATTCACTAGATGATAAGAGCATGTATAGTGGTGTAATTATATGAAAGAGGTGACATAAAGAAAAGTGATATAAGTGATAATATGAAAGATATGTAATGTCATAAACTCCAATTGTGAGTGGAAATGAAGATGTGAAGTTGCAGGAATTATTAATTTATTTCATTTGATCGATTTTTAATAAAAATAATAACTAAAATATTGACAACATTAAAAATAATTAAAAACTTTACAAATAATTGAATAGTTAAAACCTTACAAAATTTATTTTTACAAGAATTTGAGTTATTTTTGTTTGTTCATTACTTGGGTGAATTTGTGAGAGAACTTTGGGAGATTTTGATGAGAGAAAATATTTTTCTTCATTGTTATTATTAAATGGATTCATGGTATTATTTTCGAAGAAAATAAAAGATGTAGTAAAGTAAGATTGGTTTTGTTTGGACAGATAATTTAAGATGGTGTGAAAGATGTTGTAGTAAAGTAAGATTGGTTTTGTTTGGACAGATAATTTAAGATGGTGTGTGAATAAAGGAAAAACGGTGCTAATATATAAAAGCTTGAGGAGAATACTGAAAACTAACCGTTATATTTTTTTTTCATGCTTTTAGAATTTATTTTTATTTTTAGTGACAAAATTACAAATTACAAATTTTCTGTTTTTTAAATGTATTTTCCCATTTTTTGTTTTTAAATATTTTTTTCAATTTTTTACATGATTTTTATTTTTTCTATTGATTTTATTTAAATATTTTATAATATTTTTAATTCAAATATTATAAATTATAAATTTTTATTTTTTAATTATATTTTCCATTTTTTCTTTTTTCTTTTTCAATTTAAAAATAATTAATAATTAACGTTGAGATTAATTATGGACTCTTCAACAATCATTTAATCTCAACCATCGAGTAACTTTTTCTTTTAAAAAAAATTGTTGATTTTTTAAATTAAAATACAAAAGTTAAATGAACCATTTGATCTCTAATAACCTTTTAATCTTGGTCGTTTGATCAAAAATAAAATAAATAAATAAATGAAAATAAAAAGGCAAAATCAAATGGGAGCGATGAAGATTTGCCCGTGGGCACTATTTAGCCGTTCCTTGTCTGCAATGATAAATGTGGATCATGTAAATTACTTAAATCCTATTGATGTAAAATGAAAGAGGAATAAATTAATTAATATTAATGACTGAATAAATAAATTGTTAAATAGGTAATGTCTAAGCACAACATATTGACAGTGTGCTAGACATAGTATATAGCAATTAAAGCGAGAGTGTTCATCTACTAGCCAAGACACTTCAATCGAGTTACAAGCATTAGAATTTATAGTTAAAAGGATTACATAATTATTAGCAACGTTGTTACAAATTGACATCGCTGCAAAGTGTTTCTTGATAGGGGGTGATTTAACTATAATGGAGGCCAAAAGCTTATTTACGCGATATTTGCTTTGAGCTCTAGTAAGTCCTTCGCTGACTTGGACTTAATTCAAAAAACCCATATTTTTCTTGTATGCAAACAAATTTTCTGACAAAAATAATATCCTAATCACATACTATCTCAATTTTCAACACCTAATTTAACAAGAAATCCTGACCGGTTATATAAAACAAATTCCTTTTGATTTTATTTATTCTGTCTCATTGATAAAAGCAATCAAAAAAAAAAGTTAATTCCATTCTCCTATCGTACGTATTTACCTGAAAAGAAAGCGCCGTGTCAAACGTCAGAGATAGGTTGCTCCGATGATGAGGACTGCAAGAGTCGTGTTTGCAGCCCGCAAGGCTACGCTGTTGGCAAGTGTTTTGTTTCCATCCCTCTGTCTTTGTTCCAAACCTTGTTAGATTGAATGCCAGGATGTCATCATTCCTTCATTTGATGCCAAAATAAAGCTGATTAATATTATATTTTAATTTCTAAAAAAAACTGGTTTGGACCGATCAAAACATGTGGTCTATCAATCAAAAATACAATAAAGTTGTTGTCCGGTGCTTTGGACAGCAAAATTTTTTACCTGACTAAATCTTATTTCAGTATGATAAAGCTTCATAGTTTTGTATTTTCATCCAAGAAATTGAATAAAGATTATAGGAAATTCTACACATACACATATAAAGTATAAAATACATCCACTTTTCATATAACAAACAAGAATAAATCATATAAAATACAAACTATAACAAATAACAATACAAGAATTCTGTTATTGTGAATCATATAACAAGCAAACTATAACAAAAGGAATCTTAGGCAGGATTCTGATTTCTCACATTGAAGGAGGCAAGAAATCATAATTAAATATTCTCAAATCATAATTGATGCACTGGATTTTTAAAGACAGCGTTTCCAAGTCTGGGCGTCTAAAATACAAACATCCCAAAAGTTCAGACAATTGCACCCACCAATAACCTTCCTTCTATTATTTAATCTACCAAAAAGATGATAGTGGCAATGAACTACTAAAACTTAAAATATGAAGAATAAGTAAGCAAAAATCGAAAAGCTAAAAGTTAGTTTCTGTTTTTTTAATACGTTATACAGACAAACTTTCTGATATATAAAGTAAACAGTCGGCCTACATGCACTTAAATAAAAATAAAAAAATTAAACCCATAAACCAAAATTTCAATTTAATCAGAATATGTAAAATCGTAAATCCTAGATTCAGTTCAAACTCGTGCAAACTGAACAATATAAAAAGAAGTTGACCCCCAGTCCATCTTGTTATACAAAGAAAGACGGTGGAGATGGAGAAGAGACTCGTTCGTCACCACCACTTCTCAACCGTCGTTTCTTTGTATAGCAGAATGAATAGGGGCCGCCGTCGCCGTGTATGAGAATAGGATTGAATGGTTTTAGGGCTTACTGGTCGTTCTATTATATAGGCAAAGATTATAATAATGGGCCGCACCCGATAACCAAAGGTATCACAGGCCAGGCTAAAACTCAAATCGTTAATATAAGAGAAAGAAATTACTAACTTCAGAAGAGAAAAAAAAAAATTCTATTTTTATTTATGGTTTTTTTTTTTTTCCTATTTTGGAGGATGAATTAATTTTTATCTCAAAAATACGTAACTACAATCAAATTTATTATCAATTTATTTTTAGAATATTAAATATACAATCAAATTTATTATCAATTTATTTTTAGAATATTAAATATATTAAAGGTAGGCATAAATTTCTTTATTCTCATTTTTCCTGAAATTCTTAAATCTATGAAAAAAGGCTAAGCATCCAACCCAAAAAACTATTGCAACTGTGCACTCACAAAATTGCGATTTTTTTGTTTTCATATTTACAAACCAATCAAAAAGAGTTTGAATTTCTCCGTTTTAACTAAATATATGCAAATTTTTTTCAACTTTTTGCATGTCTTTTCATGGAAAACTGCTCGACATATATTTATTATTATTTATTTTTTTTTGAAATTATAATACTTCGTTATTGCCTATTTTATATACCAATTATACTTACAAATTGGTCCAAAAGCATGTTATTGTTTGTTATATGCTTTTAATTCATAATTCTCTGTCCTCTTTTTTTTTTATGCTTCTCTTTGAGATTTGTGCTTTTACTAAGTATATGTTTGGTAAGCATAATAATCTAGTTTATGTCTAATTTTGGAAGATTTATAAGCTCTCTGTATTTAAATAAATCTTGTTTGGTTGCATGAGTTCATTTGAAAAGTCTGAACTTATTTCAAATGCTACTATTACAAGCGTTTTAAATAAGCTTATGGAGCTTTTTGATTTTATTCCTACTTTAATCCTTTTATTTTGTTTTTTGAAAACTACACTATTATTTCAGTAGGTATTAATTTTTTTTTTTATTTCACCACTTTATTAATTGTTAGATGAATATCTAAAAAATATTTTAGTATTGTGCAATAATAATAATAATATTATTATTATTATTATTATTATTATTAGCTTGACTATAAATTGCCCAATAATTGAAAAAAAAATCTCCCCCCAATCCATTAAAAAAAGTATTGTGCAATTATTGAAGATTACAATGTACTTTTAATATATATATATATATATATATATATATATATATATATATATATTTACAATGCTAATATTATATAAAAATAAATAAAAAATAGCATTAACACTATAATTTTTAACATGTACTTTTGTGTAATTTTGTATTTTTGAGCCAGCTTATCAGCTAACTTTTCAACTATCAGTCATCAGCTATTAGCTATCACCTCTCAATTAACTTATCAGTCATCAGCTAGCTTTTCAACTTCATAAAATCAAAAAGATTGGTTACCAAGAATATAGGGCACTACCTCAAATCTGAGATCAGCGACTTGAAACAGCTTCCAAATACGTCACAGCGACCTGATAAGCCTCCAAAAATCCTCCTGGAAACCTAGCCGATCCTGCGAAACAACACCTTCAACCAAGGTGGGGGGCGGTCCCGGCGAAGGTCCTCCGATACTTAAGTCAGATAGTGCGAGAGATAATTTGAGAGATCAATCCGTCATATAAAACTTAAAAGTAAAGAGAGGTATGCACCCCTTTTACAGAGACAAGAGAAGTGTTCCCCAAATCAGGGTTTTCTTCTCCCACCACAATTCCATAAATACCGTGACCGATTTAAATTTGGGATTTTTCATGTATGCTAAGTTCCCATAAATAATAGATCTCTCACTTAAATTATCAGAATAGGCCTGAGCCTGTGATTCTTTCCATAGAGCCCGCCGGGACCTCATAAGACCATCCATATGAGCCAATTGGGGCCTGATATTTATAAAGCCCATGACCGAACTTAACAGCTAGCGCCCAACATACAAAAGCATAAGAGGTCGCGACCCTATATGAGAACTCATCCTCATACTCCAGGTCGCTACTCTACAAACCAACTCGCCCACCCCTTAGAAGAAATGCTCCTTCCAAGAAATGAGGTCGCTTACCATAAATACTCTCATATATTACGTATGGATTCTTAGTGTCGTATCAGCTAGTCCCCCATGTTCTAGCTGATTGAGGTACGAAATCAGGTAGGACATGTAAACAGAAAGTTAAAGAGCACAACTAGCCAAAAATAACAATAGAACATAAAACATAAATAAATCACCCTGCCAGCTTACTAAACCATATTTTAGAATAACCGAGCTCGATATACCGACTTATAATACCAATCGTTCCATAAAAATTTACCACATAAACCCGCGACCTCCAAGAAGAATACTCCTCTTGGAAGAAGTGACCAGTGAGTCCCCAGACCAAGTCCCCAAACTCCATTTATGACGACCTGAGACCATAGAACCTTTCTCCCACGACCTGAAGTTGTAATCAGGCACAATAAGCCAAGAAAACATAATCATAAGCAGCCCCAAAAAGTCAAAACACGCTTTTCTTTACCCATCTCATCTCCTTAAAGATTCATTAAATGCAGCCTGACAAAGTGTAGGGCACGCGTCATCCCCCCATTTTCTCGTAGTATAATAAACGTTGTGGGCTCAAAACATTCCTGAAAAACCCTACTAACTCCCGCTCCAATTTGCCCCATCAACTTTCTCGCCGCCCAACACACAAAACCCCCTCCATCTCCCCCCATTCGCCACTTTACAAAAACTCAAGCAATAAAATCGCCATTTTCACTCTGCAGAAAAGCTCGCCTACTCTTTAATGTACAGAAAATTTCCAGCAGCGCACCGCTCATCGCCGACCTCCATGACTCCGAATATGTGTAAGTCCTCTAAATCCTCCCTTTTCAATAAGTAATTTAAATTTACTGCCATATATATGTTTCATCTGCTGAGTTGTTGTGTTTTATGCTATTTTCTTCTTGTGATATTCCATAAATGGTAAAATTAGCTTCTTCCAACCCGAATCCCCAAAATTTAAGCCTTTCTCCTGACTCCAATCCCACCTAAAACCTTATATTTTTAAAAGAAGATGAAAACAGCCCTCTTCTCCTCCCTCCGGCCTCCGCGATGAGCCAGAAGGCGACGTCAATTGTTCGGAGTTAGAATCCCAGACTAGGGCTCACATCGACACCCAAGATCTCCTAGAAAACATAGAATAAGATCCTTCTCATGCCCCCTTAGCCTGTAAATATCCCAGAGGGCATTCCCTTGCACAAACCTAATGACCCACCACCTTGCGAGCACTTCTTAGAAAACCCAGTGAATGTAGCACCCTCTGTCAATGCTGCCGAGCTACCTCCTTCTCCCCTGACAACCAGGACGATCAAAGATAACTATTGGTTACTCCCTAACCCAGAAAAACTTGAAGAATTCCAACAAACCCTTAACCTCCGTGGGACCGCCAAAATGGTTCTACCCGACATCCTCCACTTAGACCCTATGAAACCTTCCCCAAACCACATTACCCTTTTCGACGAGCTACTTAGGCCAAGATTTAGATTCCCACTGCTCGAATTTTATATCAAGAACTCGACTATTATCTCCTGGGACTACTTCAACTGTCATCAAATTCTCCTCTCTCTGAGGTAGGTCAGATCTAGTGTTGTCCACCTTTGCCCTTTTACACCTTCTATTTTCCTCAGTGCGCCGAACACTATCCACGTATGTGTGCCTTGCCATGTACTGATCACCATAAAGCTCCTCCACCCCGTCCTGGGCAGGGAATTCCAACTTCATATGGTAAAAAAAAATTACAGGTTTAAATTGGCTCAGTGATGCCCGTCCGAGCATGACATTGTACGAGGAGGGTGCGTCTACAACCAGAAAATGTACCGAACTGATCTGTCTGAATGGGCCATCCCCTAATGTCACTAGGAGATTTACCGCTCCCAACGGTTTCAGGGCTCGCCCTCCGAAGCCAACAAGTGACATGGTGACTTCCTCCAGATCCAAGTTTAAATTCAGCTGTCGAAAACAGTCATAGAACATGATGTTAGCTGAACTGTCCGTATCCACAAAGATTCTCCTTATGGTGTAGTTGGCGATAGTAGCTGTGATAACCAGAGCGTCCATGTGAGGGACCAAGATGTCATTCTCATCTTCCGATCCAAAACATATGTTCGGGCTTGGCGTTAACTGCCCGACCTTACTTACTTTTCTTGTCAGGTCTTTCACAGCGCGAACATAATTATTTTGGGTTCTTCTGGAATGCTCATCCCACTCACCCCCTGTAATCATCAAGATTCTCCTCGTACTTCCTGAGTTTGGTCACTCCTCCTCCCACTGTTTCGTCCATTATCCTGCTCATGCTTGTTTCCTTGAGGTCAGTCTCGCCTGCGAGAGTCAGATCTGGACTCCTCCCGTCTCGCCTGTACAAATACTTTGAGGTGCCCTACCTGCACCAGCCTTTCTATATCCTTCTTTAGGTGGGTGCACTGATCTATATCATGACCATACTCGTTATGGTATCGGCAAAATCGGTCAGATCTTTCTTTCCTTGGCTTCTGGGAATAAGTTCTGGGCCATTTGAGATCGGGATGCCGCTTAATTGCCTGCAGAATCTCCCCCTGAGGCATGGCCAGAGGTGTATACATATCAAAATGGGGTCATACGCCAACTAAGTCGGTCCTGGGCTTTTTCATTGGGGTCATGTCCTCCCTATCGGGTCGTTCCCTTCTCTTCTATCCATCCTCCTTGATATTCAAGGCCTCCTCCAGATGAATGTATTTTTCTGCCCTTTCCAGGAGCTCTCCAAATTTCAGTGCTGGTTTTACAACCAACGACTAGAAAAATTCTCCTCTTCTGATCCCCTGAGCTAGAGCGTTAACTAAGAGCTCTTCAGATGCTAATGGTACCTCTAGCTTTACATCTCTGAATCGCTTGATGTATGCACGCAGATTTTCATTTTCCTTCTGTTTCAGGCTGAACAATTCCAGCGACATATTTTTGTACTTCCTGCAGCTGGTAAATTGGTGTAAGAATGCCGACCTAAATTCGTCGAAGTTACTTATAGAACGCGGGGGCAACTGGCTGAACCAGAGCTGGGCTGACTTCGTAAAGGTTGTCGAGAAGACCCTGCACATGACAACGTTAGAAAACTTGAGCAAAGTAGTCGTGATCTCAAATCGGCTCAGGTGATCCCATGGATCTGTTGTTCCATTGTAGTCAAAGCCCATGGACCGTTAAGAAGTCGGTACATCATCACGCATAACCGCATCCGTAAATGGGGTACACCTCCGCGCCGGCACCGTGCCTGTGCTCGCCATCTTCCTCTTAACCTCCCTGACTTCTTTCTGTAGGTTTTGCATCTGCTCAGTGAGGTCTGGGTTGGTTTTGCTCGATGTTTCACTTTCAGAAGCGGAGAAACTCTCCTCCTCTTCCTGGAGGTGAGTTCGAACCGCGCATTGGGTTCGCGGTGGCTCCATCTCTGGTGGCGGGGCTGCCTTGGAAGGGGGTGTCGAGAGCTCGACGAACTTCCTATCCACAGATACTTGCACCGCCTTGCCGATGAGGTCGGATAATTGCCTTAGAAAGGAATCGTTCAGCAATCCGTCGTTAGTTTGTGTGGATCCACTAGGAGGAGGTTGCGCTGTGCCTGGTCTAGCTTCCGCCGACGGTCCCGCTGCCTCTGGCATGCCCGTCAGTGTGGCAGAGCTTGGCGTGCCACCCAGCTCTGCCACCAAATTCCGCTGAAGCCCACCTGATGCCATGATTTTCTCACGTCTTAGCCTTGTTTGTCCTACAGACGGCGCCAATTGTTTCACCCGGAAAATTTACCACCAAGAGAGCCTGCACCTTCACCTGTGAATTTCCCGATCTGCTTTTCTCAAAAACACGTTAGAAAGGACCACGGGGGGTTTTCCAGTGGAAACCTCTCCGATGCTTAAGTCGGTAAGCGTTTTAATTGGAATAATATAAAACAGGAGAAGAATGCTGGGGAAATCATACCTCTCTCAGCCTTGGGGCTGAGATTTTTATAGTTTTTTCCCAGTGGGGGCCCCTTCTAGGATCTTAGAAATAGAAAACCTGCGAACCTTGGGTCGTTACATGGGCCGACCTGACCTGGAAGCTTCCTTCAAAAAAACAGGTCAGCTCTGTCCTCAGGTTTTCCTTAATCCCTGACCTGACCTCTCAAATCCTTATCTAAGGTTCTTTAGTAAGATCAGGACAGTCTCTGCCAGACCACAATTTCCATTCTTATCCTCCTTTCGGCAAAGACCACTCAGTTCAGCTCATCCCAACCATGTCCTGTCCAGGTGCAGGTAAGAATTAACCATCACTTTAGGTCTTACCATCCCCTCCGTGGTGGGCCCAAATATCATCGTGAATTGTGATGTACCAGCGTCGGACGGTGTTGGTGTGGTGGTATCCGCAGTCAACGTTGAATGATCAATACCAATGCCCACGTAATCGTCAAGATGATGTTAGATGGAAAACTCTGATCGAACTGGGCCTAACCCAGGTCGTAACGTGTAGTTGGTGTTGCTAATTTAGTTGTGTGTCAGTTTTCCAATTTAAGATGCACTAACTATAGGTTCGTTGAAAACTCATTGGTGTAGTGAAATTGTCATATGGATTAGCTTACTGTGTGTATGTGTACTTTTTAATTGTCCGGTTGTTTCATTATGGACTAAAGATCATATGCTTCCTTTAATTAATCATTGGCGTAAGTTGGTTTGTGTATGTGTTATTATTATTTTTTGTTTTTCCGAATGCAGTCATGGTTCTCACACGTAAACAGCATGAAACACGGCTGCGGAACTACTGGTGCTTTCTGAACATGTGCGAGGTGGATGAAGACCACTGCCACGATTTGTTCTTCACCATATGCGACCGCACACCCCATGTTGATGATTCCGCCGTATTCAATTCCATCTTCCAGGAACTTGCAGAGCAGATGTCCTAAGACCTCAACAAGCCCTACAACATGGCGGAGGTGCGGGCTTGCATCAACTTGTTGCGCAGGCAATACAATGTGTCGAGTTCAAAGATAAGCCAGGCGTTCGAATGAACATACGCAACGACCAGGTGATGGTACTTCCAACGTACTGGGAACACGTTGGCGGGGAGGTAACTTTATAAACATATTAGAATTACGAGTATTCTGTGATCTTAGCCATATTAGAGTATGGTTCCGTTTTCAATATACTTGAATAATCAAATACGATTTGAAATCAACACAGGTATTTCCAAGATGCGATAATTACAAAGTGAACCAAGAATTTAGTAGGTTTAACCGGAAAATAATTCAATTTCTTGAAACTGTTGCAAGTATTATTACGTTTTTTTTAAGTTTCATGTATTAATACATCACAACCATGCAGAATCTTGAGCAAAATAAATTTTTCCTGTCGTAATAATAAATACGGATATATAATAGTTTCACAATGTTCTGGACCTATATCTTAATTGCACGTCATTATTCGTGCCTTGTCCCCGGTGCGAGTAGGGCGTTCACCTCTAATCAAAGCTCACCACTATCTTCATGCATTGAAAGTGAATTATAGAATTCTATTTCAGAGTTAATTAAAGTAACAGATTAACTTTAGCTTGTACGTATCATATATATATATATATATATATATAGGGTTGAGTTCAAATAGAACCATGTCATTATATGCGAACCTGCGAACCAGTGCTTTTATTATATACCAGCAGTGCTTTTATTATACAATCACAGTGCTTTATTAATATTCAGTTATATACACCAGTAGTGCTTTTATTAGACAATCCTAATGCTTTTAATCAAATAAGGAAATACACACAAGATCTGATCCATCCATTTAATTAGATTTAAGGCCCATAATAGACCATAGGTTCACATATAATGACATGGTTCTCATTTGAACCTAATCATATATATATATATATATATATATATATATATATATTATTACTTGTACAATAATCATCAGTATTCATGCTCCATAATAATACAGGAACGGGACCGAGAAAGGTATTTTAGACTGTTTGGTTTCCCCAAGTACAGGTACTATTATAGAGTTTTTGTTGATCGGAATGCAGTCGCAATTGACTTCAGCGATGAACCTGGTAGTGCCGCGGATAACCCGGTGTATGTCGATGGGCCGACCTCCGATGAAGAGGACCACGAGGCTCCGGATGAGTTCCCTGCAGTGGATGGCCATGCGCTACGTACCAATCATGCATGCTCCGTTCTTAGCCGGGGGATTAGGACATCTACCTCCATTGTCACCGAACGGGGCCGATAGTGACCATGAGCAATCAATTGTAACCCACGTCTAATTTACTTTTTAAGATATTCGAACACATGCTCGTTAAGATGTGATCTGGGCAGATGCCTTTACGCTTAAGTTTTATGATTTTGTAGGTTGAAAACCATGTCAGAACTACTTAATTATGCATTCGGAACCCTGTCATGAAGTTAAACTCTAGTTTATTGTATGTGAAGTTTGGTCGGGGGCTTTTCTCATTTACACCCATATTATTGTATGCAAGTTCCAAACTTTCAGATAAAACTGAATGAGGACACAATCAATTCCAAACGCCAAAAGATATAATACAACTCATAACCAACATCATTACTTTTCAACGCGTAGATGTTAACAATACATAACCTTTGACTATGTATACGAAACCAAAGTCTATGCCAAAATTACATCGACGTAAAGAAGATACAAACTGCATGCTCATGGGTTGAACCTACCCAAATAACACGGATACTACTACTTAATACGATTAATAAAGGCAACAACCTCGGGGATGATATTACACTAAATCATGTTCTTTAATCCAATATATTCGAACCCTTGCACGACAAAGATATGGGCAGATGACTTCTTCTGGATAAAGTTCCCGAGTTGGCGGTACCGAAAACACGTGACATAGTCGACGCGCTGGGAGACAAAGGCTAATCGAGTTTTCCAACACACGATCTGGATTGTCAACAAGGTATTCCAAGTTCCTCCAATACGAGCTGGACGAACTAGCCTCTCCGACAAGAGCATTGGACTGTTTTGTTGAGGAACCCTGAACCAACCCATTTACTATATTCACGGTTTGATTGCTCGCCTCACAGTCGATTACTACGTCCCCAGGCCCAGTCGATTGACCATCAAGGCCACGGAATATCATTTTCAAATCTCTCCAATAGGGATCTCCAAAGTTCCGGTACGCCATCGCGAATGGCACGTGCTGGAACATCAAGAAAAAGAATAAATGTGAAATATTTTTCCCACTATAATGTTGAAATGAATCAAGATGAGCACGATTTTCGTGCAAACAATTTGTTGTATTCATCTTTGTTAAAATATAAAAATGTGTTAGCATGCATGCGGGAAAAATACCTCAACTACCTCCTGCCAAACATGTCGGGACCCCCTCATCTCTCCCGTCTCCTCCACGTACCGCAAACTAGGGTTGCGAAGGAGCCAACGAAATACCCAAAACCGCAATTTGAGGAAAGCCAACTTGTCTATGCACTCGCCGACTGTGAATTTCGTCTGCATCTCCACATTTAGTAAGTCCTTATAAAATTCAATAGCCGTCGTGTCTGGATCGCCGTTTTTCACCAGACCGACTGAACGAGCATCCTTTAAAAGTGAAATGAAACACCTGTCAACGTCTTCGGTCCATACCTTGTCGTATAAGAACATTTCTTGTTTAATAGACTCACCTTTGATATTTTCTTTTTTCCAACCAACTCAACCAAGGTTTATTTTTTTAATTCTTATTTTTTTTTTACCTTATTTTTGTTTTTTGGTGGATTTTGCTCAAACTGAAGTGCCAAATGAGTAAGTCATGTTATCACAAGTAGGTAATATATAGGTGGCCGTATGAGTTGGGTCGATTAGGAACCAAACTGGAAAAATGGGCATCACTTTATGATTTTCGGGACTTGCACTCTTGGGCATGCCAATACATGCAGGGAATATATTCCCTTTTGTGCATGCTGACGAGTATTGGAATCATTTCCTTTTGGAAATGTTCATTCCATCCAAAAGGTGATGGAGTACCAGTTGAAAATTCAACAAGAATAGTCCATATATGACCCCCATCAAAATGATGTAAAGACTACAGACAATTGTCATGACCAAAGAAACACACATACATTGACAAGGGTTCCACTCTTCCTATATTTAAGCTAATACATAATAACAGAAGTTTGGGAAAACATTCACATGTTTGACAAACACGTTGAAAACATCCAGTTCGCGCGCAAAGTCCTCCATCTTCCTTCACACATCTGGTTCAAATACCTCTTGTAAACCATAAAACTCGGGGGCCCCACGATGCAAGTAGACGTAGGAAAACTTCTCCATCTGAAATAAAAAACAATTGTGAATGAATGTCGGCGGTTGACAATGGAAAATTATATAATCATGTTAATGTCACTTACATTGAGGATGTACTCCCAGGTGGACTTATTGCAGATTATCTGGTTTGTGAAGACATTGTGGCTTACACTCTTGACACTAAGAATCCACTGAAATACCTTAAAACGCCTATACAGCCTGGTAACCATATTCGAACAATACTCGTAATCAAAGTCGGTGTTAAATTCCATATGCACACCATTCATCACGGTAGCGATGGCCTCATAGTTTGTTTTTCCGACACTGAATATTCCTGATTTTTGATGCTCAACAAGAATAGCAACAAAATATTCATCTACTTCTTGTGTCCATCTATCGGTGTAGAAGACCTTACGCTGCATTCTTTTTTGGGGGTCCATGCATAAATACTACAGGACTAGTTTACTCTAATATTTGGTAAGTTATAAAATTTAGTTATGACTACTTAAATAGATATTTAGGTAAACAGTTAAGCCCACGTGACTATACGTATGAAATGAATGAACAAAAGGAAAATGTACAAAAGGCATGAGACAATATGACCACTGACATTGATGGTGACTGTGACCATGCTTGGACAGAGTTGGAAGAGAATATATTCCTTCTACTATTAAGATATTCAGTATATTCACATCCCACAATGGACTGGGGTTAATTGTTCTTGCCACTATAATCCGACTCGGACAAAATCGGTTCTTATATGCGACCATGTACCAATATTATCATGCGGCAGTACCAAACAAGAACTCAAAGTCAATCGAAGGCAAGTAGTAAAGACCAATTTTACATGAGAACAGCACAAAAGATCTACAACCATTTTATTAATAGAACATTGAGCTAAGAATCCATAACTTTAAGATTTAATTCCGTGAATTACACATGTTTAACCACACATACTATCATCATCCAATCATCAGCATGTGATACAATACTCTACTTTAACAACCATAGAAGCATAAATATTAAGGATAATACCCATGCGATCAGACTAGATCGAACAACCTTCTTATAACCCTCCTTATTCTTTTCACACTTGCGGTGGATGGCACGGATCTCATCGCGTAAACGTTGAGTCTCCGGATGTACGGATTGATCCTCGACGGGATGATCGAGCCAAATAAACATATTATGTTTCCCCTCCTGCGAAAATAGTATTCAATATTAAATCGAAGTACATGTACTCGTATATATATTTACTCATTGAAAAACATTTTATTATTAGATGCTATTTCAATACGGGAGCAAGAGTTTTGGAAAGAGTACCCCTCTGACAGGACAAGCGATAAAATGACGACCGGTATTCCGTTTGGTTCTTGCGGTTTGGACCCTCATGTCCAATCGAAAATAGCAAAAAAGTGGCAGAGCTTGGCGGCAGAGAAGACACTGGTAAGCAAAGGATGATTGCCATTGCAACCCCGAACTAGTTGAGTCACTCATTTAGCTAAACACCAAAAATAAACGACAGTTATTGCCATAAATCAGTACAATCTTATGGGCGGTCGCATAAGGATGAAAACCCAGGTACAACGAGTTCGCATAAATCCATATATGTACGTATATGAGAAAATACTCATCCGAAAACAATGAGTAGTGAGTTTTGGGATCAATTCCCATTATTTCGACAAATAATTTCTACAGAGAAACCGTAAAATCAAACCGATTAAATATTCATACCTCTGCTAGCCGGTGGCTCGCATCCCGTACCGCTGATTGAAAACAGGGTGATTTCATTGCGATGATTTCCAGGTGATGCTCCCACCGCCGATCGATCTCCAGTTTTTCGATTTGCTATGAAATCTGACTACAAGAACCAATCCTCCCAATTGGTAATTTGAGGGATCGAAAGTCGCATATCTCACATACTGTGCTGCTGATATAAATTATGTTTGTTGTGGGGGCAAAAATGTCAATTTCGCGATAATCCCCTCATATCATCCAAAGTGAACGTCAGATGTGATTGATAATCCATTTAACCCAAAAGACAGCGTCACCCCAACTGAACGGCTTATTGTTCCATCATGCACAGTGTCGTCCGCGTTTATGAGATGAAATTATCCCGTCCCATCAACCAAGGTGAACGCGGCATATGAATATTAATTGACATTAATAAATTCAAGAAGATTATAATTGAAAAACACTAACTAAATTAATGACTTAACTATATAAACTAATAATTTCTTAATCTGTATGATACCAACCGTAAGACCATCAAATTGGGACGGAGAGATTATTATTATTATTATTATTATTATTATTATTATCGGAACAACCGTACAAGCCGGGTTTGAAACGGAAACCGAAATCGACGATTCAAATTTTGGAACCATAGTCTATCGACCAAGGTTACAACTGTAGTTCCTCTATTTGAGAAAACAGAGCATCCAATTTAGGAATCGTAAACGAAGATTCGGTAGCCAAAACCACTCCAAAGAAACCCAATAGAAAAGGACACAAGAAAAAAGGCTGTTGAACTAAGAAAGAAAAAAACAATTTCTTTTTTATTTAAAAAAAAAACAAAGTTGGCAAAAAAGGACTCACTGTCTACTAGGAAAGCCATGAACCTAACTCACTACGCTACAAACTTTTCTCAAAAGCTTTGTACCAACGTACAAACAAAATTACACATCAGTTTCTACTTCCCCAGCTAATAAAACTTTCAGCTTTTTCAGCAGACTCATCCCTCACCACCAATACCAAACAAACAGTCCCTTCAAACAGTCCACCACAGAATCACTTTTTTTTCCTTGTCCTCCAAGTCAGAAGTGCTTTTTCCTCCTTTTCTCTTCTGCTTCTCAAACATTTCAACTTCAATGTTCTTGGGTTTTCGCCAACATGGCAATATCATTTTCAAGAACTGAGAGTATTTGCAAGGAAATTCATAATTCTTGTGGGGATGAGAAATCATTAATCCAGGCCCTGCTTAATTTGAGCCAATCCGAGTGCAGAAAAGTCAGAGAAACTTATTTGGAAACCTACGGTGAGGATTTACTTAAGCTCTGCCAGAAGTTTGATCCAATGGTCTCATCCTTGTCAAGTTTGATGATGCTTAGCCCATTTGAGAGAGATGCTGTTTTTGCAAGAGAAGCTATTCACAAAAACGACACCGTTAATTACATGGCTCTGCTCGAGATTTTCACTTGTCGGAAATCAAGCCATGTTCTTCTCATATTGCAAGCTTATTTTGCCAAATTTAGGAGCCAGTTAGAGCTGGACATTGCCAGCATTGAGCCTCGCCATCCTTACCAAAAGGTTATCATTATTTAATTCTGAATTAGTTATTAAAAAAAGTTCAATTTTATTTGCTAAAACACCCCAATCATATTTTAAAAACACAAATACCCTTGATATTTGTTTGTGTTTTACAATTTGTAGGGATCGATATTTGTTACCAAAATACAACTCTGATAAGGGATTTTAGTATCACAAGGAGTATTTATATTTATATTTTAATTTTAAGTTATTATTATTATTATATCAAACTTCGAGGATAGTTTTTGTAATCATCCCTTAGATCAATCTTTGCTCCAGCATTGTGAGTTTTATAATTATATTTTGCTTTAGGAATAACCAGTATAAATCGATTTTGGAGTATTTAACAAAAACCTGTTTACTTTAGTGGAAATGGAAAATATAATAAAAAATGTATAAAAAAATGTGTGATTTGAGTATTGGCCCCACAAAAACACACACACAAAAAAATACTTTAGAAGGGTTAAGATTGTGGAAGAGTTTAGTGGATTTCTGTGTAATTGATGTGGCAGTGTAGGGACAAAGAAATTAAAAAAAAAAAAAAAAAAAAAAAAGGTATTAAGATTGTGGGTGCCCTATTATTGGTCCTTTTAACTCTTTTTGCACCCTTAAATCTTATTTAGGGAATATTGTTATATGGGTATCTATTAATTTTAATGATGTGTGTGGAAAAAAATGATAGATATTGATGGCATTGTCCGCGTCACACAAAGCACACCATGCTGAAATTAGCCAACACATTGCAAAGTGTGATGCAAGAAGGCTATACCAAACAGGGGAGGGCAAATTAGGAGCCATTGATGAGGCTGTTGTTTTAGAGATCTTTAGTAAAAGAAGCATTTCTCAGCTCAAGCTCACATTTTTCAGCTACAAGCATATTTATGGCCACAGTTATACCAGAGTAAGGCACTCTTCGTATATTTTGATTTTAATTCGATTCGTTTCACATTTTTTAAAGCATGGATATATAAATAGTTTTTTGTTAATTGTGACACCTGAAAATTGAGCATTTGATTTTGTTTTGTTGATGTTATGCAATTAGTTTCTGAAGAATCAGGAGTTTGGAGAATTTGAAGATGCTGTGAGAGTTGTTGCAATGTGCATATGCAATCCAGCAAGATATTATGCCAAGGTACTTTTATAGGGGTTAACTACAAAAATTACTCAATGTTTAGTCAAATTAGAAAAAAAAAAAAGACACTTGGTCTTTAATATTTCAAATAGTCTCCTCTATGGAGGATGCACTTTTGTAAGATAAAAATAAATGTGGGGGTCATTTATAATTTTGAAAGATAACTGGGTCTTTTGTAATTGGGCTAAACCTCAGTGGTAGATTTGTAATTATTCATTTTTATGTATATTTGTCTAGTCTGAATAAAAAGAAATTAAAATTAAGGAAATGACTAAAATTAATAAGTTCTGTGAAATTTTAAACTGGTAGGTTTTTTACTTTACCGCTGGGGTTTTTGGGATAAAACTGGTAGTTCTTGAAATGACTTTCTTTTACACTGATATTTATTATATTTTTATTTAATCATAAATGATCAAACTAACAAATTTGAGAAGGCTGGTTCCATGTGAGGGCTTTATGAATACCCCTGCCACTCCTCTGATACAAATTTCAGTCAAAACTCAAATCTGCTATTCTGTCAGATTTTTTATCTAGAGATTAAATGCATCATATTTCTAGTTTCCACCATTTAAAAAAAAATCAAATGCCTTTTAGAATTTTAAATAGCCACTTCTTGACATTTGTTTTTATTCCACAAATTGCACCTGAAACATGGGAATATTTGTTACCTAAATATAAATTTGAAGGGGTTTTACCGTGTTTGTGACAGGCGTATTTATAATTTTGGAAGATAATTAGGATTTTTCAATAATTAGGCTGAATGTCATGATAATTTTGGGCCTACCATTTATGATTTTGTTAGTTATCATTTCACATGATCTCCTTGAACCTTACCATCTAAATCTTGAAACTCATATGGCGTGTTTTGCTATTAGGTTCTGTACGGATGTTTGAAGGGGGCGACAACCGATAAGGGCGCAATGGCGCGTGTAATGGTGAGCCGGGCAGAGGTGGACATGGATGAGATCCATAAAAACTTTAAGAAGAAGTATGAAATTGAATTGAAAAATGTCATGTGTGAGAGCATACCACAAGGGAGTTACAGAGATTTGCTCGTTGCAATGGCGACCAAGGCCTCCGTTTGACAGCCTCTCATCTCGTGGCGAAAATTATAGTTATGTATGTTGTATAAGTAGTTCTTAATCGGCATTAATTTCATAGTCCTATATGGAACTTTTGATCCTAGTGAAGCTAAGAAAGAATCAAAATTTGTAGGATGATCCAATTTTATGTTCTAATTTTTCAATTTCGTCTTGTATTCCATTCGACTGAATGCATTTGCATGTGTTCACATACATTCATTTCATTGGAGTAGTGGAACGGAAAATCCTATACTGAATAAGTTTAGACAACCAAACCTAAGTAATAAGGATCATATATCGTAGTTAGGCAGTTCAATTTGTTAATGTTGATATCCTACAAATTGCGAAACATAATGATAGTGTATTATTCAAGCATCGTCCACATTAAAAGAAATGTTTTAGTGTCCCGTGTTGATGAGCGGGGAGGTCATGGGCATCTCCAACAATTTGCATCAAATTTTATGTCATAAAAGAATATTGTGTATTTTATTTTATTTTATCTTTTTAATCTCAGTTTTGATTATTTTATAATTGATAAACATATGAAATAAGTATTTTATTTAATATAATATCTTTTAAAAAAAATTGAATTGTGTTGTAAAACTAGAAAAAAGAGAAGAGAGTGAGATATAGGAGAGAGATAGTGATCAAAAGGTGTGCTTTATTATAAGAACTAGAGTCTCTTTTACAAGATTAGGGTTTTGGGGTACGAAGGTCATGCACATAATATATAATTATTACAAATAATTATAACACTGCCCCTTGAATGACCTTAAAACAACTGCCTCGTTAAAACCTTGTCATTGGGACAAAGTCTGGTCGAAGGAAAAAGATTACAGCCCTACTCCCACTGAAAATCACCACTATAGATCTTTGAGTCGATACATGTCAATCTTGTGTACCAATCTTCTAAACGATAATGTTGGCAATGCTTTTGTGAATAAGTCCGCCAAATTATCATATGAGCGAATTTGTTGGATATCGATATCGTCATTCTTTTGGAGATCTTGTGTAAAAGTTCGAGAGATATATATCATGTCTTGTCACCTTTAATGTAGTCACATGTGAGTTTTGTCATATACGAATATTTTTTTTCACACTTATAGTATTCAAATTCTGTCTCATTAAAACCTTGTCAGAAAAAACCTTGTGGGACAAAAAAATGATCGAAGGAAAAATAGTACAATTACTCTCATTGACTTCAATTGGTAGTAGTTCTTGAGTTTATCATCTATTTGTCTTCAAACTTTAAAATATAATATGATTTATAAACTCTTCATGAGTTCTATACCATATGTTGATGTTTATACATCATTGTTATGCAAAGAATATTTCTCGTCAAAACTTTCATAGGAAAAACCCGATGGGAGAAATATGAGTGAAGGAAAAAGAGTACAATATTTTTTGAATATGCTCATAATGTTGTTTCATTAAAAAACTTACTAGGAAAATCCAATGGAACAAAACCTCAGTTAAGGGAAAAAGAATGCAATGCATATCTCATCATTTTAACTGACAATGTTACAATATGCTTCAAGCATATCAAAATCCTTTTAGGATTTTATTTCATTCATGATATTGTTCTATATTGTCGGTTGAATGAAATTTCAAGATTCAATACCATCCACCACGTAAAATAATGCCCTTATAGCATAAATCTTTGTTTATATATTTTTGATAAAATATTTCATTAGAATGAACTTCTAGTCAAACATATAGCTATCTATAAGATTGTATATTCAATCTTGGCCAAACAATTGTGTCAATAACTTTTAATTATTTCAAAAATACCATCATCGCTGTTATTGACCTCATGAGTATAAACATAGTCGACTAATTTTCTTATTGATTCTATTTGATCCAATTATATAGACATAACTTATTGAGATCTCTTTATTCTAAAATTATCATCAGGTACTTGAACCTTTTCAAGGGTTTATAATTTGTTATGTCTTTTTAATATACTGGAGTATAACATTTAGTAAAAAGACTATCACAAATAATTGCTCCATGTAAAGGATAAATATTTGAATCAATCGTTACCATATTTTAGGCATGTGGTTTGTACATATTTGTGTGTGTTTTCCATTTGTGTTTGCATTTTGTTTTGTGTGTTATAACATGTTTTAGGTCGTTGTTCTTCTCGTTTTTCTTCCTTTTAATATTTTTGTATGTTATTTCATTTCTATCCCGTTTAACACCTTTTCTCTCTCGTTTCATAAGTTTTTGTTCTAATTTCGTTTAATATTCTGTTCAGTTTCAGAACGATGAAAATTGGACGAGGGACGCAGAGCTGCCATCGATCGACGCGTCATCGATGAAACACCGATGCCGAGGTTGAAAGTCATAATCGATTGATGTGCCGAGGTTTTCCGACCTCCGTCGATCGACGCTGCCCATGGACGCGACATCGATGGGTACCCACCACCGGAGTCGACAACCTTGGTCGATTGACACAACGAGAGCCACGCGCCACCATCGACCGATGACCGGTGTCAATGGAGGATGACGCCGGAGATGCCATCGATCGATGCAAATCAACAATCGTCATTTTTAGGCAAATTTACCACAATGCCCTCCTCATCCGACACTATTTAAACAATGTCTCTCTTCAGCTGGACATCAGACCCGACCATAAACAGAGACTTACCATTTGGAAACCCTAGTTTCCATGTATTTGAACATTTGAATTCTTCTTTTCATTCTTGCTTCATTTTTCTTTGAATTTGCTACGTTCGATTCTTGTTTTCGAACGATCCGGTATTTGGATTCCCAGAACACAGCTCGTGGATTCTTTTTTAATTTGCTTTTCTGTAATTCGTATTATCAATTCGGTAGGGTAATTCCCTTAGTTCGATTCTTGATTTTGTTTGTGAATTTTAGTGATTGGTTTACATGTTATTATTTGCGTTGATCTTGGATTCCGTTGTTCGTACGTTTAGGTGCTATCTTTATTTATTCTAATTTGTGAATTTGTTTGGTGATCTTCTAGTTTATGCATTCTTGTTCATTTGATTCGCTGTCATTCGAGTATTAATCAATTTTCTTGTCTATTTTAGTTATTGTCATTTGATCGAGCACGTTTGGTTCATTCTCGCTATTTCAATTCTCCAGTTGTTGAAAGCTTTTTGATACTTAAGAATTGTCGATAGTATGCTTGCTTAATTTAGTATTTGTGTTGATAATTTAACTTTAGTTTTTAAAACAAAACAAACAACTAACTTAATTGATGCGTGTTTAGATAATTTGTGTGTCTTAACGAACATATTTAACTCCAATTGTTGTTCCTTGAGAGATTCGACTAGAGTCAACTTGTCACTTACAATCGCACCGTTCTCTTGCGGACGAGCTTTTTATTTTAATAAAAAGTAAGTGTTAAAAAGTTTGATTTAAAATATGGCGTCGTTGCCGGGGAATGCCAAAGATTTTCAAAAATGTTTGTTCGTATATGATTAGTTAGTGTAGTTTAATTTCCATTTATTTCGCTACAATTTGTCTGATCGTTTGTTGAGTGTATGCAAGGACGAAGGTTATTTAGGGGAGAGCTTGTCTCGTTCATTCACAACATCCACAGGGTCAATAGAACGTGAGCCGCAACCAGCGGAATTGATGGCGAGAGTTCTCGAGATGATACAATAGACGAGTCATCGATGGATCCTCCCGAGGCAAACCCAAACTCATTGGAAGATCGAAATGAACAAAATGGCGTACCAAATTCGTACGTGAATCCAAACGTAAACCACAACCCACCCGATGCTCGGACGCCTTACGCCAATCATAATCAAGGCCCATACGATGCTCCACCATACAATCAAGGCACTTAAAATCAACAACCATACTACCATCACCAACACGTTCCACATCTTCAACGTGAACAAGAACCACCGTATAATATACCACAACAACCATCGTATAATCAACAACCGTACTACCATCAAGCCCCTTGCCTGTATACGCAGCCCAACGGGCCCTACCAACAACAAGAGCATCGACCGACCCGTATGCGAGAGTTTTCTAGGCTCGTGATCGGCCCGTCTACATCATGCATCCGTTTGGGCCCCGCGGCCCGAGACCATGAGCTTAAGGCAACCCACTTCAACCAATTGCCTTCCTTCTAGGGACTCCCAAACGAAGACCCACTTAACTTCATTCGGGAATTTCACGCCGTCATCCAAACCTTTTCGCTCCAAGGCCTTCATGAAGATCAATTGAGAATGCGGTGTTTCCCATACACCTTGAAGGATCGGGCGACAACTTGGCTTATGTCGTTGGAGCCTGATTCTCTTACCAACTGGGATATGGTGTACGACCGATTCATGGAAAAGTATTATTCAAACCAAAATACGGCCCAAATCCAGATAAAGATAGCATCTTTCAATTAAGCGGATGGGGAAACGTTCCAAGAGGGTTGGGAACATTTTAAATGACTTCTGACGCAATGCCCACATCAACACTACCTGCCCGAACTCGTCAACCAGTTCTTCTACAATGGGCTCATTCTTACCTTTCAATATATGGCCATTCAAGAAGTGGAGGTATCATGTGCATCTCATGACGACATGAAGATAATTGCCGAGTTGACGAGGCAAGTAGCCTCATTGCAAACTCAAAATACGCTCCTTTCTCAAAGCGTGCCCCAATCACCAATGCAGATCGAGACGTGGGATTTTTGGAGTGTACAGGCATGGGGTAAATCTTGGCCAAGCGACATTTGAGCCGACCGACGAAATTGAGGAGAAAATTCAAACCTATCAAGGCTACCAAGCAAAACAAGCCGACCAAGGGTATTAAAATCGCTACCCACGCAACAAAGACCCGTATTCACAAACTTACAATTTGGGTTAGAGGAATCACCCTAATTTCTATTGGTCAAACAATTCAAACGGGGGGAACCAAGCGTCCAGCTCTAGGTAACAAGGCAGGTTTGCCCCCCAACAACCATAAGGTTCGTTCCAAACGCGGACACCTTACGAACCGGCACCGCAAGGCCAAGAATCTTTCCAACCACCTCCACCGACTCAAGCACCCATTTTTCCAACGCTCGATGAAACATTGCGTACACTTATGTAATTTATGCAACGCACCGAGAAAAAGATGGATAGGCTTGAGATGACCATTGGACAACTTGCCACGCAAATTGGGAAAAGGGATCCAGGAAAATTGTCGAGACAACCGTCACAATCACAAGCTATCATCGTGCTTAGGAGTGGCCGAGTCATAGACAATAACGTTTCTTCACCTGAAGAAAGTTCTACGCAACCACCTATTCAGAATGATAGCATGGAGACGAACACCACCCCATCCTCGGAAGATGTTGAAAGGAGGTTGAACCCACTAAAGTTCTCCATAAATCTTCCAGTCCGTATCGGCCTCCCATTCCATATCCAAGCCGCCTACAACCGAAAAAGAAAGATAATCAATTCCTTGATTTATATAATATGCTTTCGAAGAGTAATATAAATTTGCCATTGCTTGATGTGATAAGAAATGTTCTCTCCTATGTTAAGTTTTTCAAAGACTTAGCATCAAAAAAGAGACGTTTTTCTGAAATTGAAAAAATTTATTTTTCAAATGCGGCGACCGTCATCTTTCGCAATCCCCTTCCCCCCTAAGGAAAGCGACCCCGGGATTTTTTGTATAAAATTTACTTTGGGAAATGTTAAAGGAACTCGGGGTATGCTCGACCTTGGGGTGGGGATCAATTTAATGCCTTTCTCTATTTTGGAGCAGTTTGATCTAGGTGAGCTCAAACCGACAAAGATGAGACTTCAATTGATGGTCGGTCCGTCCGGTATCCTAAGGAGATTTTCGAGGACGTCCTCGTTCAAGTTATAAGACTCGTTGTCCCCATTGACTTTGTGATATTGGACGTTTGGGAGGTGCAAGACGATAGCCGGGAGCATATGATTCAGTTGGACTGACCCTTCATGGCCACGACCAATACACTCATAGATGTGAAGAATAAAAGCATGACCTTGTCTTTTTTGGATGAGTTGGTCACCTTCTCCATCCATGACTTCCAAGCAACACCATATTCATCCATGAACGCCAAATGTTCATTCGTCGATCACATTGCCCCGCTCGTGCAAGATGATTTGAACGTTTTTATACGTGTTTTTGTTACCTTTTTGTGTCGTGTTTGCACGTGTTTTGTTTTCATTTATGGGTGCTACGAGTCGATTAGGCCGTTTTTGTTAGTTTTAGGTTTTTGTATCGTTTGCGCGGTTTTTATTATGTTTTTGTAGTTTTTCACTCGTTTTTATATTTTTAGCCGTAGAATGACTAGGCGGGACCTGCGCATGCTTAGGGCACTCCACTAGACTCGTTAAGACAAGCAAGGGAACATAGCACGAATGTGGAATGACAACCAGCGGATGGATAGAGCGGAAAATGAGAAAAACCGAGCCAGGAGCAGCAAAGCCAGTCGATCGACTGGCATGAAGTCGGTTGAATGCTAGTTTAGTCGATTGATAACAAAGCATAAATTGACTGATCGGCAGAATTCTTTGCCGTTGAGGATGAATCAGTCGATCGACAGGGTTTTCGTTGATCGACTGCCTATCGATCGACTGGTAGTCAGTCGATCGAATGCGACGCAGGAAATTTTGTAGTTTTTGACCCGTTTTGAAGATTTCCCCTATGTCCATATATATATATATATATATATATATATATATATATATATATATATATATATATATATATATATATATTATATATATATATATATATATATATATATATATATATATATATATATATATATTCCATCCCTCTCTCTCAACCAACCTTATCCTCCCTTAGTTGATTTTTGAACTCCCTCAATATCTTCCAAGCCAACTTTCAATATTTCATTGCTTTAGCTTTGAAAACCCTAAATTATAATTCTCAGTTTAGCTTAATTAGTTTTAGTTAGTTGTTCTTAGCAAGTGTTGAAAAAGGTGACATTTCCTTCATTTGTGGTTATTTGTTGTGTTGAAGACTTGGTTTATCCTTGAAGGTTGTAGCAAACTTGAAGCTTTTGTGTTGAATAATTGGTAGTAATCTTTCTCTTTTATGTTGTGTTGTATTTGTATTATTGTTATTGCTTTGGTGTTGGTTGTTTAATTTGTAGGTTTTATTGTTTTTCATTGTATTTCAATTTCTCATTCCATCTTCTAGATTTTCCTAAATTTATTCTTGAATTAAACTCCATTGAAGCTTGTATTATGAAGCTTTTTAATCCTTTTAGCTAGAAAACATTTGGTTCTTGAAAGTATTATAGAACTTTCATTTTTAAATAATTTGACTTCTACTCATTTAATGCCCTTTTATCCCTTTAAGTTTTAAAGCTTTGTTTTTCCCTCCAATTTCTCTTTCACTTACAAGCTTTCTTTAGTTTAGTAAGTTTTTAATTATTTAAGGCTTTTAATTAGGTTTTAATTACTTTCATTAATTTAGTGATTTTCAAGCAAGTTTTTGACATTCTTAATCTTTGTCTTAATTAGTATTTTGAAAGTTTTCATTTCAATTCAAGTATTAGCATTAAAAACTCAACCCAAATTAATGACTTATTGCTTTCTTAGATTATATTAGTTTAATTAAGATTAACAAGAGATAAGTAAAAACACCGACCGCCAATAACATCTATCCTCGAGAGACACGACTCAGGAAAACCTACCGCTCTATAATCAACTCCTTACTATTTCGGAGATGATTTCTCAAAGCTAGAATGTTGAGAATTCTTGGATCAAACTTTGGCGCCGTTGCCGGTTAATTTTCTTGTTATCTTAGTTAGTAGTTAGGTTAGATTAGTATTTTACATTCGATACCCATAATCATTTGTTGCGTGTTGTGTATTCAAGGTAGGTGATTGGACGAGAACTGGCCCCACTTTTGCCCAATTCCGAGAGGTTGAGACGAGACGCAAGAGCCGTGAGAAATCAAGACACGTTCGACGCCCCGCCTTTTCAATATTTACCCCCGATGATAGAAGAGTGAATGATGACCAATTCATTCGAGAATCTAATGCTGCCCGCCCACGCTCACGACAATCAAGAGATGCTGCCACATCAAGCATCGACCAGGCCCACATCATCACCTCACGTCCCGCCTCTACAAAGTTCTCAACCCGCTTACGGGTTGCCTCTTGACCAAGGGGGAAATGGTTTTCAAAACCAAGACCACCAAAGCTCGAACTCCCAATTTCAAGACCCTTATTCTCTGTCCCGTGCTCGTGTTCCAACACCCAATCCACAACTTCAAGTCTCACCAAGCTCGGACCCATCGTCACCTGGAACCCAATTCAACGACCTGCACTACCAAGGCTCGATTGTCGATGACCTGCCCAATCAATTTCAACCTCAGTTTCAAGCGCCGAGTCCACATTAACAAGGGCCACACTTCACCACTTCTCACATCCAAGATCCCCAATTTCCACATCCGGTTGGGCCCGCGCCCCGATTCTTAAATCTAATTCCTCAAGATATTCCACGGGCACCCACTGTCAATGAATCCGTATGCCGTGCAATATCTGGGTGGCCATCCTTTTTCCATTCCCGATGGAAGCCCGATGAATAGTATCAAGGAGGTATCGAGACCGTACATGGGCGACTTTTCCTCGTGCATCCGACTAAGCATCGAGGCCCTCAAGTACGACTTGCGGCTAATTGATCTCAACCGACTCCCATCTTTTCATGTCCTACCGCAAGACGATGCTCTCCAATTCCTTCATATCTTCTCTTACACTGTGTCGAGTTTTCCGCGCCAAGGGATCCATATCAACCAAATCAAGATGCGGTGCTTCCCGTATACAATGTAGGATAAGGCGGTCGATTGGCTTATGATGTTACCGGTCGATTCCCTCACCAATTAGGACATGGTGACCGAGAGGTTCATGGAGGCTAGTATTCCCAAGACAAGATGTCCGACTTCCGAGCAAATATCGCATCTTTCCGTCAAGCAAGTGATGAGACTTTCTACGAGGCATGGGAGAATTTCGAGGGTTATCTTACCAAGTGCCCTCATCATTGGTTCACCGGCGATTTCCTGAACTAATTCTTTCATAATGGCTTGACGTTTGCGTCTAACCGCATGGTGAATAATGCCACCGGAGGAAACCTAGCCGGTCGCTCGACGAGGGAGTTATATGATATCTTCGTGAATATGGCCGCGGATGATCATCAAATGAGCAAGTTTGAGCGAAAGGAGCAAGTGAAAGAATTATCAACGAAAGACGAGCTCGAGTGGGCCCGCAATATTTCTGACCTCGAGAGTCAAGCTTCTCTCACCAAGCCTTACTCGGGATCGATGGAGACGTACCCCACATGCGGTATCACGGGCTATGGAGCTAGTGCGTGCCTGATGGTTTATGGGCAATCTAATTAGTTCGATGATCAAGCGTTTGTGGTCCAAGGTTACCAAGCCCAATGAAGTGGGACCCAACGACCACGTTTAATGCTCAAAACCCTCCCGGGCCTCCGATGCAACAACCACAGCCTCAACCCCCATTCAATGCACGACCACCACCATTTCTATTTTCTCAAGAATCATTTCCAGCCCCATAAGACAATTCAACATCACGCCAACCGAGCATGGAATGCATCTTGACCGAACTTTTGGGGTCTATCCAACAATTGAAAAAATGGCTCGCGAGTTTGGAGACACAAGTGGGGCAAGTGGCGATGGATGTTAATGAACTTAAGCGAGTCCGTGGCAAAGGAAAGCTACCAAGTCAACCGGCTTAAGCTCAAGCCATGACTATTCTTCGAAGCGGCAAGGTGGTAGATAACAAAGTTGACCATCCCGACGATGAACCTTTGCCTTCGCTCCAAAGTCAAGAAGATTGACCATGCAAGATTCGAACGAACCCGTAGCCTCTCCTAGCCCACCCAAATCTTCTTCAAGTGGTGAAGCGAAGGAAACCGAGGCTACCCGAGGAATACACAAAGTCGTAATGCCGTACCGACCTCCAATTCCATATCCGAGTCGTATCCGACCGACAAAGTAAGACGCCCAATTCCTCGAGTTGTACAAGATGTTGTCGAAGGTTAACATAAACCTCCCTTTGCTCAACATTATCCGAAACGTGCCCGCATACACAAAGTTCTTCAAGGAGGTGACCTCAAAAAAGCGATGGTTCGAGGATAATGAGAAGGTGTGTATATCGAATGCGGCATGTATCGTCTATAACAACCCTCTTCCACCTAAGGAGGGTGATCCGGGGAGCTTTTGCATCAAAATCACTCTAGGGAATGGAAAGGAGACGTGTGGAATGCTAGACCTCGGTGCAAGGATAAATTTGATGCCATACTCCATCTTTAAACAATTGGAGTTGGGCGATCTCAAGGAAATGAGAATGTGTCTACAATTAGACAACCTATCAATCCGATACCCGAAGGGAATAGTCTATGATGTATTGGATCAAGTGGTGAGCCTCATAATCCCCATGGATTTTATAATCTTGGAGGTTGGAGAAGTGAGCAACGAAGGCCGTGAGCACACAATCTTGCTCGGACGACCATTCATGGCAACCACAAATACTTTGATAGACATGAAGAATACAAGGTTGTTATTTTTGGTTTTGGGGGACATGGTGAACTTTTCGATCCATGACTTGGGTGGAGCTCAAGACCCTTTCGAGCCATCTTAAGTACATATATTTGGAAAATGGGGAATTGAAACCCGTGATTATCTTTGCCGAGCTTTTCGCGAGTGATGAAGCACAATTGATTGAAGTGTTGAAGAGGAACAAGAAGGCTATAGGTTGGATCCTTAGTAATATAAAGGGGATAAGCCCCTCTACGTGCATGCATCGAGTCATTCTTGAAGACGAGGAGAAACCATCAAGAGAGTACAAACGTCGATTGAACCCGAACTTAATGGAGGTAGTGAAGGGCGAGATTCTAAAACTCGTGGCAGAGGGCATAATTTTTTCGATCAGAGATAGTGAATGGGTTATCCCGGTCCATATGGTGCTGAAAAAGAGTGGAATTGCAGAATCGAGAATGACCATGGAGAGCTCGTGCTGACTCGTGCAACCACCGGGTGGCGGATGTGTATTGATTTCTATAAGCTTAATGCCGCCACCAAGAAGGACCACTTCCCACTTCTGTTCATCGATTAAATGTTGGATAAGCTCGCGGGTCATCACTCTTATTGTTTTCTTGATGGGTTATCCGAATATTACCAAGTTGCCATCTCAACGGAGGATCAATCCAAAACAACGTTCACTTATCCCTTTGGCATGTGTGCTTTCCGATGCATACCTTTTGGGTTGTGCAATTCCCCTGCCACTTTCCAAAGGTGCATGCTTTCGGTTTTCTCCGCTATGATCGAAAAATATATGGAGGTTTTTATGGATGACTTTTCCATCTACGGCTCCACGTTTGATGAGTGTCTAGACCACTTGACAAGTGTTTTGGAGAGATGTGTCGAGAGCAACCTAACATTAAGTTGGGAGAAGAGCCACTTCATGGTGAGAAGTGGGATAGTTTTGGGGCATGTGGTGTCATTCAAGGGGATCGAAGTCGATAAGGCAAAGATCGACGTAATTGAGAATCTCCCACCACTGATCAACGTGAAGGGAGTTCGGAGATTTCTCGGCCATGCGGGATTTTATAGGCGGTTCATTAAGGACTTCTCAAAACTTAGCCGCCCTTTGTGCCATTTGCTTAGCGTCGATGTTCCATTCGGGTTCGATGATGCTTGTCTTTCGGCGTTCAATTCGTTAAAGGAAAGTTTAACCTCGGCTCCCGTGGTTGTGGCCCCGGATTGGTCTCTCCCGTTCGAAATAATGTGCGATGCATCGAACGAAGCGGTGGACAAGCTACTTCGCGTCGTCTACTACACAAGACTCATGCTCAATGACACCCAAAAGAACTACACAACTACCGAGAAAGAACTCCTTGTCGTGTTTTACTCACTCGAGAAATTTCGTACCTACATTATTGGTTCACGGGTTATCGTACATAGCGATCATGCGGCATTGAGATATCTTTTCAACAAACCTCAAGCAAAGCCGAGGCTAATCCGGTGGATCCTCTTACTTCAAGAGTTCGATGTGGAGATCAAAGGTAGGAAGGGGTGCGAGAATGTTGTCGCCGACCATCTCTCTTGTTTAGAGGTCAAGAACGGGGAGAGGAAGCTCATTGGAGAAAGTTTCCAGCAAGAGAATTTATTTGGTGTTTCCGTCACGCCTTGGTATGCCGACATTGCTAATTACCTCGCTAGTGAGGTGCTCCGCCCGGACTTGTCTCATCATGAGAAGAGGAGGTTCTTTGCCACGTGCCGAGGGTATTATTGGGATGACCCTTTGTCACGCCCCATTTTCGATAAGTGTAAAATTTGATTTTTCATAAACAAAAATCTCAAAATCAAGGGCGTGAGTTTTAAATAAATCACAATCACAATAAATTTGAGCGGAAGCGTAATTAAAAACTTAAAATTTTATTTAAAATAAGAGATTCTCTTGATTCTTCAAAATAGCATTAACTCGACTGTTCACGGAAACACAAGTCTCAATCTTGTTTTTAAACTTGACAAAAACTAAAGATACCAATCCATAGAGAAGAAAATAAAATAGCATTGAAAATAACATCTTCGCATCCACCGCCTCGTACCACATCCAACTCCTCAACCTGAAAAGTTTGATAGAAATGGGTGTGAGCTTTCAACTCACTCAGTGGGGATTTGTTTGTCAATATTAAACACAAATCATACAAACCATAAATGAATAGCTACAACACACTGTCAGTCGTTCATAGATGTTGGCCAACCATAGATTTAGCTCGAAAGCTACTGTTGTTTTAGCCCGAAAGCTACTGTTGTTTTAGCCCAAAAGCTACTATGGAATGTTGCATTGAGACATAGATAATTCATACAATCGCATTTAACATGACGAATCTCCACCTTCCACCCAACGAACACCGCAGCCACCCGAAACGACGTCATCCCAGTCACGGCCCGATCGAGACCCGACTGTGCCCGAGCCCAGTCGAGCCGTATCGCTTTCGCCAATTTCCAACCACCACCTTCTCGGCCGATCCAAATCGCCGTCCGAGAGGCCACCACGACCACAACTTTTTTCCAGCCCATCGCCGAGCCGCCACCATAGCCACGATAACCCCACACAGTCGCCGTCGACTTCGGGGAAGGAGCAGGGCGCCCGGGCCCGAAGAAGACGGAGCCTGTCGCTGTTGCCGTTCGCCATTCGCCGGAGGCACCCCCGTGTTGCCGATTAAGCGAGGCGCTGTCACCTGAAGCCGCCGTCGGTTTTTGGAGAAGGCGGAGCCTGCTGTTCACCATTCACCACGCCCGCCGCCGTGGTGCTTGCACATAACCAGTCCAACTCAGCCGCATCCAAACCACGGCCGATTTCAATCGCCAAACCACGCAATCGCTCGCCGATTGGAGCCGCTATGGGTCGCCATCGCCACCTCTACCGGTGCTTCGTTGCTTGTAA
>BMAC01000145.1:114280-134704 GCA_014905375.1 Phtheirospermum japonicum | reverse complement strand
GCGCGTCTGTCTCCAATTCTCGATCTTTTGCTACTCGTTTCACCGGAAAGCTTGTTCTTCACTTCTTGAACATCGAACTTCGTCTATTACGCGTTAAACTCTTCCGGTTACTTAGCTGTAAGGTGAAAAACAACGAAATATCACCTATTTGCATCAATTACGATCAAAATGCGGTAAAATAAGCTGGAATTATAAAAATACGAGATTAAGCTTAAATCGTTCAACTTATACCAAAAATAAATAGAAAAACGAACTAAAAAGCTAATAAAAATAAGGACAAATCTACTCTAATCAGCAAGCACTTCAATAACAAGCTACTCGAATAGGTGTTGAAGAACTATGGGTTCGTGCACAAGGTGTCCACCCCATACCATCCTCAAATGGTCGGGCAAGTCGAGACGAGCAATCGCCAAATCAAGAATATTCTCGAGAAGACCGTGCAACCAAACCGAAAAGATTAGTCAACAAAGCTTGTGGATGCTTTATGGGTCGTCTACACGGCTCACAAGACGGTTCTTGGGATGAGCCCTATCGCCTCGTGTACGGGAAGTCATGCCACTTACCGGTGGAAATGGAACATAGAGCTTGGTGAGCCATTCGGGCGTGTAACTACGATTTGAAGCAAGTCGGCTAGGAGAAAAAGCTCCAAATTGAGGAGCTTGATGAGTTAAGGAACGAAGCCTTCGATAGTGCCCGGATGTACAAGGAAAAGATGAAGCTCCTCCATGACAAGAAGCTTGTTTCCAAGGAGTTGGAGGAAGGAATGCAAGTGCTCATATACAACACTCGTCTCGCCATGTTTCCCAAAAAACTTATGTCCAAGTGGAGCGGGCCATATAAAATTGAGAAGATATCCCCGTTCGGAGCCGTGACGTTGATCAATCCCAAGACGGACGAGTGGTTCCAAGTGAATGGCGCACGAGTCAAACCCTAATGACATGGATCGTTACAACCCAAGGATCTCGAGTTCGTGATCATGGAGGAAGAGAACTTGGGAGATTTGCCCCCATCAGAGTCTTAATCAACGAAGGATAGTCGAGCGAATGACTTTAAACAATCGCACTACATGGGAGGCAACCCATGATTTTCTAACCCTTTCTTATATATCTTTTGTTTTCTTTATTAGCATTAACTAATGTTTTTTCGGCTTTTGTAGGAGCAATCAAGGAGGTCTAGGAAAGAAGGAGATCAAAAATAGGGAATTGGCTGTGGTATAGCATTCGATCGACCGCAACCCAATCGATATACTGGTGATGGGTCGATCGACTGCAAGATTGACTGAAATGGCCCGAATCGACAGAAGAACAGTAGCTTCCGAGTTTTTCAAGGATCAGTCGATCGACTGCTCTACTGAAGGCGGGGCCCAACGTGACTTATTAAGGGCAGTCGATCTCTCCCTCAATTCTCATCCAATTCGACTGCGAAAACAAAAGAGAAAAAAGAAAAAGAGCCGAGAAAAAAAAAAGAGAGAGAAAAAGAAAAAAAAAATCGGGGAGAGAGCGATTATTCCTTCCGTATTTCCATCGATCTTCGTCTCAATTTCAACAATTACGGAGAAATCCCAACAATTGTTCTTGGTCTCCTCTTTTTCCAATTTTCGACACAATTCGGGTTTGGATTCCAATTTTGAGCCCATTCATTGAGGTAATTCCCTAGAACCACACTCTTGAAACATTATTTTGATGATTAGTTGAATTTGGGAAAGCCTGGGTTTCAAGTTTCCTTCAAATCCCTCATTCAAAAACTATGCCCACCAAGTGCTCGATGAAATGCCTCAATTAAACTTTTTGACTAAAATTCCCTCTTTCTCACGTTGTATCCATTCTTTTCGATTCTTGGAACCTTTAGACACAACCCTCATTTTCCCCACGTTCACTTTCAAACCGTTTCCATGGTCGACTATTTCGATGATGATTTCCCCTACCCCAACATTGCCGGCAGCTACAGTGCCCCCTTCCCTATTTATTCCGAAGCCGAGGGGGACCTATATCAAAGCCTTTCCCAACGAAACTTCATCGTTCCGCATTTCGTCAACCTCAAGCACCTCGACGAGTAGGTGGAAAATGGGGACTATCATGGATTTGGGGCACGGATGCTCCATTACATTGATTCCTTGAGCGGTCGCCAATTCGCATCCCTCCGGGAACAGGTCTACCGAGAGCTGATGCTTGAGTTTTTCACTACTTACCAAGGTCTCGAGGCCTCAGGACTCACCATTAGACTTGGAGGGAGCGAGCATCGGATCACCCAAGAGGTGCTCCAAGTGGTTCTCGATCTTAATTGCCAAGAGTTGTGGGACGAGTGGCCAAGTGAATATGCCCCGACATAATTTTGGGCGAGTATCACAGGCGGAAGTGGTACTTCTCGGTATCAAGCCTCGGCAATCACCGACTTAGCGCTGTTGGGGGCATTTAAGTTCTTCGCCCACATCTTGATGGGCAAGAACGAGAGCACTAACCTCACCCAGGACGAGGTATATGTGCTTTGGTGTTTGAACCATGGGCATCAAGTCCCCTTGTATCCCTTTCTGCGTGCCGGGATTCGTGGGATCAGGAAAAAAAGAGGCTGGAGTATAGCTCGGGTCGGAATGGGGCCCATGATAACTTTGATAGCCCATCACTTCAGGTTCGATCCTGAGGTGGCCAATTTGGAGAGGATCGAGCCGTTGGAGTTTGTTTGGAAGATGCCAAAGATACCGACGAACCCCCGATGCCCCCACCTCCATAGCCAAGAACAAGAAGAAGAAGAAGAAGACGAATATGACCGGCAGCACAACGAGGGGGTCGAGGCCAAAGAAGCCCCGAACATCGGTTCGGGGGCGCCGTTTGGAACAAGCACGAGCCATGCGGAAATCCCACATTACAAAGCCCCGAGCACCAGCCCGGGTCCCGACATGGGTTGGAATGAGTTCCAACGCCAAGTGTTTGCACGTTTCGACTGGCTCGACGTCGGCATTGAGGAGTTAAGGGCGGGACAAGCAAGGAACGACCATGCACATCGCGCCCTCCAAAGCTGCCTCATCTTGATGGAAAGTCGGTTGCATCGAGACGATGAGGACAAAGGAGAAGGAGAAGGAAATGAGGAAGAGGAGGAGGACTAAGAAACCGAGGAGGAAGAATAGGATGAGGACGCAAGCCTCCAACCCCGACGTAGGAGACGTCATTGATTCTCCTATTATCCTTTTTTTATTTTGTTTTCATAAGACTTGCACGTTATTTTCATTTGTTTTATTTTGATTCGATTATGTTTTTTTATTTCTTATCTAACTCTTGAAAATTCCATAAAAATAAAATAAATAATAATACAAAAATATCTATAGTACTTTTGTATATAGTGTGTTTTAGATTTTTATACAAAAATCCAAACAAAATAGAAATTTTGAAAACCTCCAAAAAAAAATTTTCACTTTTTGTAAATAGTTTGTTCTTGAAACCCCCCGTTTGTTCATTTATTGTAGTTAGCTTTTCGGGGAGGACATATGCACAACCGCATCATTACAAGCTCGGAAATAAGGGCGTTTTCTTTTCCCTTACACTTTTTACCTTTTTTTCTAACTTAATTTGCAATGAGGACATTGCTAAGTTTTAAGTGTAGGTTGGTTAGAGTTCGCCTTAGGTTTTCAAAATTGTTTATATGCTTACTTGTGAAAATTCGAGAAGTATGTGTGTTATATTGTTTGGAACCTTGGCGAAGTGACGCAGTTTTGATGATTTGATTGAGAAGTTTAGAATTTCGATCGAATTTAGTGTACTTAGGTAATTTGATATGTCGGAAACTTTGTTCAGCTTTAGCTTCATGCCATCCTTGAGCTCAATATAGAACTAGTGCCTCAATTAGCCTTGTCATCGAACACTCTCTATAGGATTTTTGTTTTGTATTTTGTATTCGTCAATTGCTCCATGTGCTCGATCGGAAATATGTGTAAGTTGCTAGTAGAAACAAGTGATCAGAGCCTTTGTACCCTCTTTATTTTTTTTATTTTTAAAGATAATGAATAAACAAGGATACGATATAAATCCTTGAATTTATTACGTAATAAATGTGCAACCCTTGCACATTTCTTTTTTTTTTTTCCTTTTTAGATTTTGTTTGTCAAAGAGATTCATAGATGATTGAGGCTAGTAGGGAGCCGTAATGGTTCGAGTGTGGATAGACCTTAGCCGGGGCAAGGACGAGGGGACCGACTTGTAGGGTTACCTAGTACTTTTAGGTTCCGGAAGTTGATCTAAACTTTCCTTGTCAACACATTTTTGCCGTCTCTTTTGATCAAGCTAACGAGCAATGTAGCATGCAACGTCTCGAATTAGGTTTTTGTGCATTAGTTTAGGATCATCCGGGGTTAGTTTCGTAATTCTAGATTAGATTTGCTCGAAGACAAGCAATCATTCTAAGTGTGGGTTGGTTGATTTGCACGTTTTTGTACATGTTTTTGTTTCCTTTTTGTGTCATGTTTGCATGTGTTTTGCTTGCATTTATGGGTGCTTGGAGTTGATTAGGCCATTTTTGTTAGTTATAGGTTTTTGTATCGTTTGCGCAGTTTTTATTATATTTTCGTAGTTTTTCACTCGTTTTTATATTTTTGGTCGTAGAATGACCAAGCGGGACCCGCGCATGCTTAGGTCATTCCATTTAACTCGTTATTGAGTGGACAAGCAAGGGAAAATAGTGTGAATGTGGAATGACAACCGGCGGCCGGATAGAGCAGAAAATGAGAAAAATCGAGTCAGGAGCAGCAATGCCAGTCAATCGACTGGCATGCAGTCGATCGACTGCTAGTCAAGTCGATCGACTGCTAGTCAAGTCGATCGACTGAGAAAGCATAAATCGACTTCTCGGCAAAAAGTTTTGCTATTGAGGATGAAGAAGTTGATCAACAGGGTTTTCGTCGATCGACTGCGATGCAGGAAATTTTGTAGTTTTTGACCCATTTTGACAACTTTGCCCCTGCTTCCATGTATGTGTGTATATATATATATATATATATATATATATATTCCAACCCTCTCTCTCCACCAACCTTATCCTACCTTGGTTGATTTTTGAACTCCCTCAATATCTTCCAAGCCAACTTTCACTATTCCATTGCTTTAGCTTTTAAAACCCTAGATTATACTCCTCAGTTTAGTTTAATTAGTTTTAGTTTTAGTTTTAGTTAGTTATTCTTAGCAAGTGTTGGAAAATGTGACATTTCCTTCATTTGTGGTTATTTGTTGTGTTGAAGACTTGGTTTATCCTTGAAGGTTGTAGCAGACTTTTGTGTTGAATGCAAAATTGGTAGTAACCTCTCTCTCTTATGTTGTGTTGTATTTGTATTGTTGTTATTGCTTTGGTGTTGGTTGTTTAATTTGTAGTTTTATTTTCTTTTATTACATTTCCATTTCTCATTCCATCTTCTAACTTTTCCTAAATTTCTTCTTACATTAAACTCCATTGAAGCTTGTATTATGAAGCTTTTTAATCCTTTTAGCTAGCAAACATTTGGTTCTTGAAAGTCTTATGGAAACTTTCCTTTTTAAATAATTTGACTTCTACTCATTTAATACCCTTTTACCCCTTTAAGTTTTAAAGCTTTGTTTTTACCTCCAATTTCTGTTTCATTTACAAGCTTTCTTTAGTTTAGTAAGTTTTTAATTTATTTAAGACTTTTAATTATGGTTTAATTACTTTCATTAATTTAGTGGTTTTCAAGCAAGTTTTTAACATTCTTAATCTTTTTCTTAATTAGTATTTTCAAAGTTTTCATTTCAATTCAAGTATTAACATTAAAAACTTAACCCAAATCAATGACTTATTACTTTCTTAGATTATATTAGTTTAATAAAGATTAACAAGAGATTAAGTAAGAACACCGACCGCTGATAACATCTATCCTCGAGAGACACGACTCGGAAAAACTTACCGCTCTACAATTGACTCCGTACTATTGCGGAGACGATTTCTCAAAACTAGAGTGTTGAGAATTCTTCGATCACAAGACAAGCTCGAAGAAGAATCTGTCATCCGTGATTTCCTCACTCAAGACGGCAATTGATGGCTCGCCGAGGACGAAGATTGGATTGAGCCCAATTCTGAGGGGGTGATTAAACTTTGCGAGCTTGGAGGCGAGAAATCAAACATTGAAATGAAGACCGAACACAAACCCCTCCGAGTCATCTGAAATATATTTTTCCTGAAGAAGGTGAAAAGAAGCCCGTTATCACTTTCTCCTAATTATCGAGGGAATAAGAGGAGCCTTGATCGATGTTCTTAAAAAGTTTCAAGGAGCCATAGGGTGGAGCTTGGGGGACATAAAGGGGATAAGTCCAGCCACGTGCATGCTTCGTATAGTGTTGGAGGAGGGTACGAAACTGGTTCGAGACGGTCAATGCCGTTTGAATCCGAACTTGATGGAGGTAGTGAAGAAAGATATCTTCAAGCTAATCGACAAGGGAATTATTTTCCCAGTGCTCGATAGTGAATGGGTGAGCCCCGTTCATGTGGCTCCAAAGAATGAAGGAACCACAATCATAGAAAATGACAAGGGAAAGATCGTTCCGACGAGGTTGACAACCGGGTGGCGCATGCGCATCGACTACAGAAAGCTCAATGCTGCTACGAGGAAAGATCCCACTCCCATTCATCGATCAGCTGCTCGATAAGTTGGCCGGGCATCAGTATTATTGCTTCCTCGATGGCCTATCCAGGTATTATCAAGTTGCCATAGCCCCGTAAGACCGGAAGAAAACGATGTTCACATGCCCATTCGGGACATTCGCCTTCCGGAGGATGCCTTTTGGCCTATTCAATGCCTCGACAACTCTCCAACGTTGCATGTTGTCCATTTTCACAAACATGATCGTCGACTTCCTCGAGGTCTTCATGAACAAATTTTCGTTATTCGGCTCATCCTTTACCTCCTGTCTTAATAATTTATCTAAAGTTTTTTAGCGTTGTGTTGATAGTCATCTCACTCTGAGTTGGGAAAAAAGTCATTTTATGGTTAAGAGCGGTATCGTTCTTGGTCATGTTGTGTCTAGTAGGGTTTTAGAGGTTGATAAATCAAAAGTTGATGTTAGTGAGAGTCTACCCCATCCCACGAACATAAAGGGCATTAGAAGTTTATTAGGGCACGTGGGATTTTATAGACGTTTTATAAAACATTATTCGAAAATTAGTCGCCCATTATGTCAATTGCTTGGTCATGAATTACCATTTGTTTTTGACGAGTCATGTTTAAACGCATTCAATTTACTTAAATAAAAGTTGACCACGGTTCCGATGGTCGTTGCTCCAAATTGGTCCCTTACTTTTGAAATAATGTGTGATGCATCGAATGATGCAGTGGGGGCCATTTTGGGTCAACGAGTGGATAGTCTTCTCTGTGTAATTTATTACTCGAGTCTTATGTTCAATGAGGCTCAAAGAAACTATACCACCACTGAAAAAGAACTTTTAGCCATGGTGTTTTCACTTGAAAATTTTTTGATCGTATATAATCGGGTCTTTAGTCATTGTCCATAGCAATCACGCGTCTCTCCGTCACCTCTTTAACAAAACTCAAAGTAAGTCGCGTTTGACCCAACAGATACTCTTGCTTCAAGAATTCGATGTTGAAATTCGAGATAGGAACGGTTGCGGAAATGTGTTGGCGGATCGTTTGTCTCATTTGAGTGTGGAGGGAAATGTGCATGAGCATGAACGTATAAATGATTCATTTCCTTATGAATTCACATATGCTATTTCTTCTCACCCCACCCCTTGATTTGTTGATATTGTTAACTAACTTTCTTGTGGCCATTTGTGGGCCAAATTATCCTTCCAAGAATGGAAGAGATTTCTTTCGATTTGCAGGAACCACTTTTGGGAGGACCCATTCCTTTTCGGGTTCGGGAAAGACATCATTCAGAGATGTCTTCCCAAGGACGAGAAAAAAGAGTATCTTGTCATTTTGCCACGATCAACAATGTGGAGGCCACTTCGGAGGACAAAAGACCGCTTTCAAGGTCCTCCAGTCGGGATTCTATTGGCCAACGCTATTTAAGGATGCTCACAAGTTTTGCAAGTCCTGTGACCGATGTCAATGAACGGTAAATATCGGCAGGAGGAATGAGATGCCAATGACGAGAAATCTTGTGGCGGGAATTTTTGACGTGTGTGGCATCGATTTCATGGGACCGTTCCGTACGTCTTTTGGGTACTAGTACATTCTAGTCGTCGTTAACTACGTGTCTAAATGAAGCCATCCCCATCAATACATGCGCCGCCAAGGTTGTACTCAAATTCTTGCAAGAGAACATTTTCAGTCAGTTCGGGTTCCCGAGGGCCATTATCAGCGATGGAGGCACCCATTTCTGCAACAAATCGTTTGAAAAGTTGATGACAGGATATGGGATAAGGCATAAGCTGTACACATCTTATCATCCTCAGGCTTCGGGCCAAGTCGAGATGAGCAGAAGGCAAATCAAGGCCATTCTTGAGAAGACCTTTCAACCAAGCCATAAATATTGGTCGACTAACCTCATTGACGCTCTTTGGGCGTACTGGACGGTGTACAAGACGGTTTTGGGTACTAGCCCTTATTTTGTACAATTCCCATCAACCATGCAATGAGACAATTTTCTTAAATGACCACATGGTTCATGAATCACCAAATCCAATAAAACAAAATAATATCTTGCATCTTCTTTTTTATCAGGAATCTCAGCTAAAATGATTCGAGCACCAGCGTTGGGAGTTTGTCTTCCTTTGATAGAAAAAAAAAAGAAGTATGTGCGCATGAGGAAGATCTATCTTTGGAACTCCACGGCGTGTATAACTAAAAATAAAATCATAAAATATAAATTAATGGCAAATTATAAAATAAGAAATATTAATAATTTAATACTCTTTAAACAAATAATATGAAAAAATAAAAACTTCTTTATACTCACCTGAAATAATTTATCAAAAACTTTGATATCACATAAATCTCTCATCAAAGCGACCAACTTGATTTTGAAAATTCTTGAAATTATATCAGGCCGATCCTCAAGTTTTAGATTCATTTTATCAACAAAGCGAACAATCTCAATCCATTTATGATTGCAGTCGAATGTAATAAACAAATCAGGATAACCAGCCCACCGAATTATCATAGCATCTTGGTCATTCTCAATCAAAAATCGAGCACCAATAGTAAATATCGCAGGCAAGAAAACGTGAGTACCAACACTTGATCCATTTGTTTCACATTGTAACAAACTGCATTAGAAGTCCCACTATACATCTCGCTTCGCAATTTTTTTTAATGGGTTCTTACGTACCACAATTTTGAAGATTCAATCATTGTATATCGATCAACTATTAATTTTTATGTGAGTCATCAACTATATAAAATAGTAGGTACCTCATCTCTCTTTCATGCAACCAGTGAGAAAAGAACTCCCTCTGTCTCACATCTTGCCTTTAGATTTTCAATGTTCAAAAAAGATATATCTTTCTTGTAGTTGTCTTCCCCATAAAGAAATAGTAATGGATATTTTAGAGTAAAGTACGAAGGATGCAACTCGTTGATGCGTTTTTAAATTACAATATCACCTTATACTAGAATATTCATGTTACCACTTTGAGGATCAAGTTCACCAACAACCAATAAAGAAAGCTCATCCACTTCTGGGAGATTGTGCGTCATTCCACCCTTGCCTCTTCTCCTAAGTAGACGCATTTCACTTCAGCAACACCATCATCTCCAAATATTTGTTTGGCCATTCTAAATGACTTAACCAAATTATTTTCACTATCCAACATGAATTGTGGGTCTACTACAACTTCGGTATGAAGAGAATTTTTTTCATCGGTGCCACTGCACTATGAGCAAGTAATAATATACGTATACTAAATAAAATATAATTACTCCAATAAAAGTGAAGTGAATGCATATTTAAAAAAATTAGTTCAATTCCGAACTTCAATAGAAACTAAGTATGACATGAATTCTTTCAAGATTACCGTCTTTAGCAAAATTTGCTTACAAGGCGGCCTTCCCCTTCTTGGTTTTGGAATCAGTTGATATTTTTCCAAATCTATTAGAGTCGATACAACAGTATTCATTTCATTCGATGATGGGTTCACACTTGTGTTTTTTGCACGGTTTCTAAAATAGTAACAATATATATTATTTTATGAGTATAAAAGTATTGAATGGAAATAATATTTGATAAATAACTTGTTGATAGCAAATAAAATAAATATTAAATTATATTATATTGCGCATTTTTGTATAATTTAATTAAAAAAAAGTGGTCAATGTATTTTTGAGAAAAGTGACAAATTTGATATTGTTAGTCACAATTTAAAAAAAAAAAGAAAAAAAGAAACGTAAAATAAGATAACAAAAAAAACTCATAATAAAAAAAAATAACATAAAAAGATTTTATATATATGTGTATAAGTATATATATATATATATATAATATTTTAGTATTAGTTCTTATACTTTTAATATTAATTACGATATTTATCATAATTATGTTAAGAAAATCCTACATATTTAAAAAAAATAAAACTAACCTATATGATTTTATTAAATAAAGAAACTAAATCACTTAATATTGTACATTATGAGACCAATTCAAATAAAAAAAATATTGAATCGTAACAATATATCATAAATAACATGTTGGTAGCCTATAAAATGTATATTAAATTATATTATTTTGACAATTTTTGTTTAATCTAACTTTAAAATGTTGTGAAATTATTTTTGAGAAAAAGTGACAATGATATTGTTGGACCCATAATAAAAACCAAAATAACATATTAGTGTGTGTATATATATATACTCAAATGATCTTATTATTCTTAATATTAATCAGGGTATTTATTCTAACTATGTTAAAAAAACTACATAACTAAAAATAGAAACCAAACCTATGTGGTTTTTTAATTAAAGAAAGAAACTAAATCATTATTTATATTTAATTAGAATATCTATCCTAATTGGAAATTTATTACATGCACATGGGTGCACCTTACTAGGTGCTTCTTGCAAAAATCTATTATCATTTAGTTATACGTAATGATATATGACAATTATACGTGATAATATATGGTAGTTATACGTGATGATATGTGACAAAAAATTAGAGTTTATGATTTAATTTTCAATTTTAGGGTTTACTTTTTCATTTTTAAGGTTTAATTTTTCATTTAAAGGTTTAGTTTTTCATTTTTTTATTTAATTTTTCACTTTAAGGTTTTGGCGAAAATCGGTGATATGTGTTAATTATATGTGATGATATGTGTAAGTTATATGTGATAGAAATTTAGGGTTTAGAGTTTAATATTTAATTTTGGGGTTTAGTTTTCTATCTCAGGGTTTATTTTTCGTTTTTAGGGTTTAGTTTTTCGTTTTAGGTTTATTTTTTCAATTTTAGGGTTTTAGATTTTAATTTATAATTTTAATTATTTGTGATGTATAGCAGTTATATGTGATGATATGTACCAGTTTTATGTAATGATATATGTCAGTTATATACGATGATAAATTAAATTACTGGGTGCACCTTGCAAGGTGCACCTAGGTCCACGTTATAATAACTCATCCTAATTATGTTAAAAAATTCCTACATAACTAAAAAATAAATTAATCCTACGTGGCAATTTTTTCTTTCTCCAAACTTCTATTTATATAGATATATAGGGCAATTTATTAGGTGCACCTTATAAAAATCTGTATCATTAAGTTATACGTGATGATATGTTGACAAAAATTTAGAGTTTGGTTTACTTTTCCATTTTAGGGTTCAGTTTTTCATTTTTAGGATTTAATTTTTCATTTTAAGGTTTAGTTTTTTATTTTTTATTTAATTTTCCATTTTAGGGTCCCAACAAAAATCTATCATTTTATCAGTTATATATGATTATATGTGTTAGTTATATGTGATGATATATGTCAGTTATATGTAATGATATTTAGAATTTAGAGCTTAATATTCAATTTTGGTGTTTAGTTTTTCTATTTTAAGGTTTAGTATTCCATTTTTAGGGTTTAGTTTTTCGTTTTAGTTTTTATTTTTTTATTTTTTATTTTGGAATTTTAAGTTTTAGATTAGAACTTTAATTATTTGTGATGATATGTATCAGTAATATGTGATGATATGTACCAATTATATGTGATGATATATATCAATTATATACGATGATAAATTAAATTACTGGGAGTGTCTTGCAAGGTGCACCCAGATGCACGGTATATAATGACTCGATCTATAGATAGAAAGTAACTTTATAATTGTATATTTAAGTTTAAGTTATTTATCAAATTTTATAATTAATTAGAATATTAGTTAAAATATTTTTTTCTTATGGTATATTGGACGATTTCCCCCTTTTTTGTTTTTTTATTACTGCACATAAATTTCTTACCACCCTATAAAAGGTTAATAAAGTAGTTGTCTTATCAGTTACTTTCAAGTTGTCTTCCCCTGATGTCTCAAACCGAACTAAAGAGCAACGCTCTATTTTAATTACTCAAAATAACATAGCCACTTTTTTGTACCATCTCAAAACATTATAATGCTTTTTCACCAATTTAGCATAAGTATTTCCATGATGTGTATATTGAATTCAAACACAGTTATTCTTATACTCGTTTTGCATATGAAAATCCAGAAGATAAAAATAAGGGTTTTTCATCATAATGTAATCCAACCATATTGAAATCACTTTACTAAAATTGAGCTTAAAGAATCCAATGTCCAGATATTCTATTGCACAATAGTATTCAATTTCATAAAGCACACATACATTGATGACATACACATGATGTGCATTGGTAAAATGGAATAATGACGATTTGCTATATATGAATATATGATCCGGATTGAAAATATAATTCAACTACGTACATTTTAGCTAAACTCTTCACTATATATTTTGCCTCATGCTTGTGGTTAGAAAGGGGTAAATCTTATTCTGTTTCGATTCCACAGAATATAAGAAAAACTTTAGACATAATGAATGCAAGTAATGAGACTCCTAAAACTTGTGCGGTGTGCATGCACCAACGAAGGAGATGCGAGGAAAATTGTGTTTACGCAATGTACTTTCCTGCTGAAAGGGTTGAAGATTTCTGGAATGTACATGCACTTTTTGGAATCAACATGGCCATGAAAATAATTAACTCTGTTGGAGAAAAAGACAGAGTCACTACTACTGAAACCCTGTTCTTGGAGGCAAGAATAAGAAAAGAAAATCCGGTTCATGGCCCTATTGAAGTGGAGATGAAGCTTCAAGCTCAAATAGAAAATGCAAAGAATGAGCTAGAGATAGTCAGAAAAAAACTTCGGCTCTTTCGGCGCAACGAAGGATCTTCAACTTAGTCCACATATAAAAATGAGCTAAAGAAGTTTTTGATGTAATACTTGTTGGTGTACACCAAATTAAATTAATAAATGTAGTCTAAAAATCATGTTATTTAGTTACGGCACCAGCAATTAGAAATTGATTCCAATCTAAAATTCTTCCGAAATTTTCTATTTCAATCAATGTGAACACTCTTACTATCTTTATAGATGCATATTGAGGAAGACATGACGGACCCCACATAGGCCTCCAAAGCCGCCTACTAAGAGTCCAATAAAAGAGACCAAAGCTTTAAACCTAGTTTTCCATGTTTTTTAACTTTTGAATCTATAAAACATATAAAAAATCTATAAATTTTATAAAATTAGTGGGAGAATTTTAAAAACTCTTAAAAAGAATTTAAAATATAAAACAAAAATAATATTAGTAATTATAAAATTGCATAAGTAAAATATAAAATATTATATTTATTCTGAAGCTAATCACACTTTATTATATTTTTATCTAAATTAAAATTATTTTTGAGATTTATAATATTATATTTTATAACATTTCTGTCATTTTTTTAATAATTATTTATGAACGATTCAATATTTATGTTTTTTTATTATTTAACTTACTTTATAATTTTTACCGAGTCATATTATTATTATTATTATTTTGATATGATGTTTCTAAGATTCTTGTTTTTAGAATTTATTAAATAGTTGTATAAACTTAAACAATAGTTTATTATATATTTCTATGATATCAAGTTTGAGATTTATTTATTATTGAATTATAAGATTTTATAATATATTTACAAAAGTTCACAATTAATCTTGTGCCCCAAAAACTGATTTTTGGTTTTTATCTTTTTTCGTTATTTGGTAGTTTTTTTAATTTTATATTGTTTTTAAATTTCTTCTTTATTTTTAAATTTACAAAATTAGTATTTAGAAATTAATTACACTTTATTACAGTTTTATAGAATTATTACTTAAATATTTTTCTATAGTTAATCACACTAATTTTTTTAAATATTGCCTAATTAAGTTCTAAATGAATCCTAATATTTGAAATCAACCCCAATTATCTAAATAATTAAAAGTCAGCTTAACTTTTAAAATAATTACTAAATAAATCCTAAATGAATCCAGATTTTTGAAATCAACCCCTAATAATTACGATTGAACCTTAATTTTTTAAATAATTGCTAATTAAGGCCAGAACTAACCCTAATTACAAAATAAATATTATAATATTATTGCAAACAAAAATTCCCATGTTTTGTTCCTATCTCTATACATGATAGTCCTTGTTGGAAAAGAATTTGTAAAGTGAGGGAGTTGGCTCAAAAACAGATTTTCTGGACACTTGGTGATGGCAATATCAGTTTCTGGCATGAACATTGGGTTGGTGATGGGCCTTTGGCATCATACATTCCTGGTGATCATAACAGGACAGGGGATATTAAAGTCAAAATGTTTTGGATTCCGGGTTCTTGGAATCTTCAGAAACTTTGCTCTGTGCTTCCTATCCAGATTGCTCACTTGATTTGTTTTGTACCTATTGATCACGGGAAATTAGATAAAATGAATTGGAAAGCATCTTCTACTGGTTCTTTCACTAATGCTTCAGCATGGTCCTGTATAATTGAACCACACATTAAGCAAAGAACTTTTGAGCTTATCTGGAATAAATTCATCACACCTACAATTTCAGTATTCCTATGGAGATTGGTGCAGGACACGATTTCAGTGGATTCAAAACTTCAGCAAAGAGAATTTCACATGGCTTCAAGATGTTATTGCTGTGGTGATACTACAGGTAACCTTGATCCATTGGCATCTTCAGATTTTAAATTTGATAATTCTGATCATTTGTTTTTCAAAAATGATATTAGTTCTAAATTATGGGACCACTTTGCAAAAATATTAAATTTAAAACTGCCTCAATCTTCTAATGTGAGATTAGTGTTAAATTTTTGGGCTAACTCCTTCTCTTTTACACATAATGCACATTTGAGTGTGATAATACCTTGTTTGGTGCTTTAGTTCATCTGGATTGCCAGGAATAATGCTAAATACTGGGGGTCAAAATTTAATTTTGAGAAAACTCGGAGCCAAATTTATAATTATATTTTTTGTGTGGCTAACCGATTTGATTTTGGAGTGTGGAAAGGGATAAGACATCTGTCTAGTGTATTTAAGGCACAGGTTGTTGAGCCTAAAGCACGTTCTCGGTCCGTTATGGTGCGTTGGGCTAAGCCGGAGACAAAATGCATCAAGTTAAACACAGATGGTTCGGTTCAAGAGGCACTAGCTGGGGGTGGTGGACTTATTCGCAGCCCAGAAGGTGATGTGCTGCGGGCTTTCTCAATTTCTTTTCAAGCTCAAAGCAGCATTGAAGATGAAGCCCTGGCGTTGGCATTTGGACTGGATCTCCTATAAGAATTTTCGGCCCAATCCTAGTGGATCGAACTGGATGCACAGGTGCTGTTATTACTCATTCAAAAATCAGATCAGCAAGGTCATTGGACCTTACAGCATGCTTTGATGAAGATTCAGAAATTCTATTGGTCTACAAAGTTCATTTCGCACATATATTTCGGAAAGGTAATAAACCGACCGATTTTCTTGCAGATTTAGGATGCTGAGAACAATGAAATGCCGTGTACACCTATGATACATTACCGAAAATTTGTAAGAGTCTTTGTAGTATGGATCGCCTTGGTATTCCGTCCTTTCATATTAAATAATTGTAGTTTGTCAATCTGTAATCTTCTAATGTTTGAATTGTCTTTCAGAGAATATATAAGTCGTTACGGGGTTCTGGTACTTTTCCCCTCAAAAAGTACCATAATGTTTACTTTGTAATCCTGACGTTTAACACGTCACATCTATAATATTCCAACCCTCGGGTGTTTTAAAAAAAAAATTCAAGTATATATATATATAAAATTTTAAATACTAAGTCATTAAATGTGAAAAAACTTAACAATATAAAACTTATAAAATAAATCTAGAAATCTTATAAAATTAGAGGAAATTCTTAAGAACTTCTGAAAAGTATTTAAAATATAAAACATTAGTAATTATAAAATTTCATAAGTATAATATAAAATATTATATTTATTTTGAAGTAAATAACACTTTTTTATGTTTTGATATAATGTATTTTTGAGATTTTATAATATTTCATAATATTTCTATCAATTTTTTATTTTTAATAATTAAATTATGAGTGATTCAATATTTATTTATTATATATATTTAACTTACTTTTTAGTTTTTAATTGAGTTATATTATTTAATGTTTCTAAGACTTTTATTTTTTAAACATATTAAATAATTATGTAAACTTAAAAAATAGTTTATTATATAAATTTTAAGATTTCAAGTTTCATATATTTATTATACTATAAGGTTTTATATTTTGTTTACAAAAGCTCGCAATTAATTTTGTTTCCCAACAACTAATTTTGGATTTTTTTTTGTTTATTTGGTAGGGTTTTTTAAATTTTGTTTTATATCATAATTTCTCTTCTTTTTTTAATTTACAAAATAGTTATTTAGAAGTTACTCACTTTTTAAAATATTATTATAGATTAATAATATTACGGAATATTTATTTAATTATTTTTCTATAGTTAATCACAAGTTTTATGAAATACTCCCTCATTAAATTCTAAAGTAATATTAATTTTTGAAATCAGCCCAGTTATCTAAATAATTATAATTCAATCCTTATTTTTTAAATAATTACTAAATAAACCCTAACCTAATCCAGATTTTTGAAACCAACTCCTAATTTTATTGAACTCTTTATACTCTTTGTAACTCTAACAATGAATCTTATTGAACTTTTTACCAACAATCCACTATAGAATATAAAACAAATTTAAAAATAATATATATAAAATAAGTATATGAAATCTATAAATAAGTTCTTAGTAATTATTTAGAATAAAAAAATCAAATACTATGAAATTCTATTGAAAATATATAAATTCGGTTAAATAAATATATATTAATTAAATTCAAAATACAAATTCACATAAGTTTAATATTGAAAAATCATTGACAATATAAAAATATAAAACAAATGTAGAAGTTTTATAAAATTTGTAGAAATTTTTTTAAAAACTTCTAAAAAAGGTATTTTATATATAAAACAAAAAAAAATATAAGTTATTATGAAATTGAATAAGTAAAATATAAAATAATTTATTTATTTTGATGTTAATAACACTTTATTATATGTTTATCTAATTTAAAAGTATTTTTGAGATTTATATTATTACATTTTCTAACATTTCTGTCATTTCTTTATTTTTATGAATGATTCAATATTTGTTTTTTTATATTTATTTAACTTGCTTTATAACTTTTTTAATCGATTTATATTATTATTATTATATAATGTTTCTAAGATTTTTATTATTTATTAAAAAATTACATAAACTTAAACAATAGTTTATTATATAATTTTTATGATTTCAAGTTTGAGATTTGTTTATTTTTATATCTTTTTTTACAAAAAATTGTAATTTGTTGTAAAACTAAGAAAAGAGACGAGAGAATGATCAAGAGACAAGTTTATTATGCGGACTAAAGTCCCTTTTATAGACATAAGACTAGGGTTTAGGGGTAGGATGATCATTCATATAATATATAATTAAAGTAATTAATTAATTACAACACTCCCCTTTGAATGACCTTAAAAATGCTGCCTCGTAAAACCTTAGCAGGAAAACCTAATGGGACAAAACCTGGTCGAAAGAAAAAGAGTACAACCCTACTCCCCCTGAAAATCATGACTGTAGATCTTTGAGTCGACGCATGCCAATCTTATGTACCAATTTTTTAAACGATGATGTTGGTAATGTTTTGTGAATAAGTCCGCCAAATTATCATATGAGCGAATTTGCTGGATATCGATATCGACATTCTTTTGGAAGTCTTGTGTGTAGAAGTTCGAGAAATATATATCTTGTCTTGTCACCTTTTATGTAATCAAATATGAGTTGTGTTGTATACAAAATATTTCTTTTCGCACTTATAGTGTTGTTGTCTCATTAAAACCTTGTCAGAAAAACCTTGTGGGACAAAACACTGATCGAAGGAAAAAGAGTACAACTACTCGCCATAACTTCAATTGGTAGTAGTTCTCGAGTTTATCATTTGTCCGTTTTCAAACTTTGAAATATAATATTATGCAAAGAATGTGCCTCATCAAAACCTTCCAAGAAAAAACCCGAGTGAAGGAAAAAGAGTACATTATTCTTTGAATATGATCATAATGTTGCCTCATTAAAAATCTTACTGGGATAATCCGACAAAACCTCAGTTAAGGGAAAAAGAGTGCAATGCATATCTCATCATATTAATGACAATGTTATAAATATGATTCATGCATATCCAAATCCTTCCAGGATTTCATTTCATTCATGATATTGTTCTATATTGTTGGTTGAATGAAACTTTAAGTTTCAATATCATCCACCACGTAAAATAATGCTCTTGAAGCATCAATCTTTATTTGTATATTATTGATAAAATATTTCATATGAATGAACTTCTAGTCAAACATATAGCAATCGATAAGATTTCATATTCAATCTTGGCCAAACAATTATGTCAATAACTTTTAATTAATTCAATGACACCATCCTCTCTATCATTGAGCTCATGAGTATAAACATAGTCGACTAGTTTCTTATTGATTCTATTTGATCCAATTATATAGACATAACTTATCGAGATATCTTTATTCTAAAATTATCATCAGGTACCTGAACCTCTTCAAGGGTTTATAATTTGTTATGTCTGTTTACTCTACTGGAGTATAAATTTTAGTAAGAAGACCATCAAAAATAATTGCTCCATATAAATTATAAATATTTGAATCAATCGTTACCATGCTTCAGGCAAGCCATTTTAATCCTCTTATAGGATTTTATATAACTTTCAAGTTTGAGCCTTTAAACTTGAGAACCATTGATAACCTTATAGTCAGTAATCTAAAATGCAAAGTTTCGCTACAAACTTCGAGTTTGCTTTAAACTTTGCGAGGATTATATTTGTGCATTCCATATTTTTGGTTACTATAACATATGCATTTCATATTGTTTGTTACCATGACATATGCCTATCCTCCTCCTACTGCTGAAAATATTATTTATTGTATAATGACTAACAAATTTTGAGAAAAATGTATCTATATTTGATATGTTCTCAGCATTTGCTATCCATTTTGACATGTGGTGGGGCGATTACAAATATCGCACTTGTTTAATTTTTTGATGGAGGCTTCTGACTGTAAGCCATATACAGGGGTTTAACATATATTTTCATATTTGGCATAGTAGTGAAATATTTATTTCACATGATTACAAAAATTGTTCTCATCAAATGATATAACAAATATCATAAGGCATATCATTTGCTTTTACCAACTATATTCAACAAAATATAAATCATCAATGACTTTTGTAAATAATTTTGCTTGCAAATGATAAGTGTATTTATTAGATACATATGGTAATTTGCTCTCATAGCCAATAGAGCAATTATTCTCATAAACTTCTGGTTATGAGATAATAATACATGCAATCTTTTAGTGGATCCAAATATCTAGAAGTCAACATGGAGGGTGATGAGCCCAAAAGATCTCACCCCGCAATATAAAATATGAATATTATTGGAACCTAATACCAATTAAATAAGTAATAATTTAATGGTTAATTTTGTTGAGAACATGTAGCATTAAAAATAAATAGAAGAGTCTTCATACTCTTCATAAATTAAGAAACTGGGATGGTCATACCAAATAATGATAATACTGAACTTTGGATTTAAAATGAAAAGATAATAATAATAATTTATAACTCTTTTGAACTTTCGAGTCAATATAGGAATATTTGAGTTAGTACTAATTTATAGTATAAATTAGTTCGACAATAAATTGTCTCAAATTCTTATGGATATTTCAAGTGAAAATCAAACTTTTGGTTGATTTATATTCCAAATTATATCACCACGAGTTTGTAAATCAAGTGGTATCGCTAACCCTTTATAATGGTATTAATAAGGGTTCATACCTTTGACCTCTCATATA
>BMAC01000145.1:92679-113505 GCA_014905375.1 Phtheirospermum japonicum | reverse complement strand
ATACACAAAGAAATTGGATCCATCCATTTAATTAGATCTAAGGCCTACAATTGGACCCTAGGTTCACATATAAATCGACATGGTTCGTCATTTGAACCTAATCCTATAATATATTATACATACATACATACACTACATACATATATATATATATAGTATATATATTATTTTTTTTGAGGTTTATCTTTACTTTCTAACCACTTTTCCCAAATGGTTATAACAATATTCTAAATTATATCAAAACTATTACAAAAAGCAATATTCTAAATCATATAAAAATAATTTTAGAAAAAATACTTGTGATATTATTGAGATTTGTACTACTTCAAGAATACAATCAATTTAAAGTTTTGAAATTTATAAGAATCCATAACATATAAATAATACTTATAGTATATATTTTAAAAATGATAAGTTTTATATAAGAAATATACTCTTCGGGGCATTATCAAGTAGTAATGATTGATTTGATGTGTTACTCCTTCGTGAGTATACATGGTTTTTAATATTGCATACGAAAAAATGTCATTTTTTCAAAAGCAAGAATTATTCAATTGAATATTTGACATAAATAGCACTACTCCAGGAGTAATATATCAATATTTTTCAAGAATATAAAATTGGCAAATAAATATATAAATGATATCCAGGGGCATATAATGTTCCTAAGAAATATTATTATTAGTTGTGCTACTTCAGGAACAACAACTTAATCATAATGTAAATAATACAACAATGACACGTAAATAATGTTTTTAATAATAAATAAGACATATAATAAAAATATTTCTTCAAGAGTATTGTTAATATTCTTCTGAAATACTATATATTGTTTTTCATCAGAAAAATATGGATTATATATCTTGTAATGTTCTTCATGAACATATCATACTCAACTGAGAAATTACAATATACCATCACATTTCTTCAGAAACCACGATTTATATTTTTAATAATCTTCAAGATTATTAAGAGTTTTGAAATCGTATTTCGCAAAAATACTACGATAAATATGAGTTGAAAATAAATCTCATACACTGCGCAAATATACATGATTACATGTTTTATCAAGAAAAGAAAAACACAGCTTGTTATTTCAAATCTATCATGCTTGCATATAAATTGTGTCATTTAACTAATTGACAATAACAAAAATTGAACCAAATGAATACTCTAAATTTATATTAATAAGTAGATCCCATTAAAATCATATTAACTATAGTATTTGGGATGCATCTCCTCTTAACCAAAATCACATCAAAAGAAGTACTATAATTACCACAAAATGCACATTAGCAACTATGCAATGTATTCCAAGAAAAATGGGGGTAAAATTTTCAAGTCTCAAAATAGAAATGCATAAAATACATAGATTATGCTTCATGCTTGCCTGTGATTATCAATTAAACAAGATAAAATTTCTAATGTTATGAATGTAAATATGTGATAAAGTTTCAAGAGAATTATCTAATCGTATCACTTTTTAAAAAAAAAAAACAAAGGGTATAATTCATTATAAAATTCTTTAAGAATAAGAACAAATTCACAGTTGAAACACGTAAATTTGGATTGGCATCTATATCAAAAGAGGAAATATGTACCTTAATTGGATAGTCTCCTTGTGAAAAATATGTGTCGGTGGCTAGATTCTCAAAACTTTTTGATGAACTTGTGGACACGATCTCGTTCATCAATTGCTCAAAAAAAAATAAAGGTAATTAATCTTATGAAAAAAGAAATATTTGGTGTAGAACTATAATGTCAACAAGACATAAATATTAAAGTTTCTTCAAAAATAAGTATTATATATCATAACATGCGATACTTCAAGATCACAATGATTTAATTTAGATTTCAAAAAATTCATATTCTTCAGGAATATTGAATTATGATATAATTTGAGTACAAGTATGAATGATGGTTCTTTTAAAAACATATATATTCTTCAGGAATATTGAATTATCACATGAAATAAGAATACATATGTATATTCTTTCGGAATAATATATAGTTGTTCTACTTCAGGAGAAACAACTTGAATTAATATAACTAAAACACATGACAGGAAAATAAAATAGTAAAATAATAATAAGATAACAGATTGCTTCTTCAAGAGTAATTGTAGATCTCATACTATTCTTCAAGAATACATAATATTCAAATAGAATATATTGAGATATGGTTGTATTTCTCCACAAACTACAATAATATATCGACGAGCGATTGTAGATCTCGTAGTATTCTTCAGGAATACATAATATTCAAATAGAATATATTGAGATATGGTTGTATTTCTCCACAAACTACAATAATATAAATATATGGTTGTATTTCTCCACAAACTAATAACATATATCGACGAGCAATTGTAGATCTCATATTATTCTTCAGGAATACATAATATTCAATTAAAATATGTTCAGATGGTTGTGTTTCTTCAGAAATCACAACAAATCGTTGTTTTAATCTTCTAGGTTATTAATAATTGTTAGTATTCTTCAGGAATACATAATAAACAATTAAAATATGTTAAGATGGTTGTGTTTCTTTAGGAATCACAAAAAATCATTGTTTTAATAATCTTCTAGGTTATTAATAATTGTTACTATTCTTCAGGAATACATAATAAACAATTAAAACTGGTTGACATAAAAAAAAAATACAAATATACAAAAAAAATCACGATCATACAATATCGTAAAAGAGATGATAATCAAGTATTTAGTATTCAATTAATGAATGCATTGGTCAACATAAACTATGTTAATGCAAATCAATTGTTATTATGGTAATTTGCAAAGTGGCGGCACTAATTGTGTTAACATGATTACTGATCTCCATAATTCAAGCATGACTTATAAATTGATCAAAAATAGATCTTACAAATTAAAAAAAGATGTACAAATGATAATATAAATAATAGGGAAAAATATTCTTTGCCACCTGTACTTGTAGCGTTTTTATGGTTTGCCACCTAAAGTTTTTTTTTTTTTTTTTTGTTGTTACTAACAACCCGAACTATGTGGGTTTTGTTCTTTGCAACCTCCAGTCTATTTTCCATTCAAAATGTCATCGGCTCCAAACGTGTGAACTTCACGCTCCATTATAGAGTGCAATTTAGTCTTTTCTCTTTTCGAGAAATATTCTTTGCCACCTGTACTTGTAGCAGTTTTATGGTTTGCCACCTAAAGTTTTTTTTATTGTTACTAACAACCCGAACTATGCGGGTTTTGTTCTTTGCAACCTTCGCTCTATTTTCCATTCAAAATGACATTGGCTCCGGATATGCAAAATGAGGTTTTGGCTCTGAGGGTCTCTATGAAAGAAACAAAGCTCCAAGCTCAGGTTCTAGAAGCTTCGTTCGAATCTGTGTTGAGAGATTACGAAGAATTAAAATGCGAAAAAATGTCGATGTTGGAAAAACTTTCTAGCATGCAAAAAGCGGTGTTAGAAGCAAAGGATTGCAAACGTAAGAAAGATGGGCTGGAGGATACAATTCTAAGGCTCGAGGGAGATTTAGTAGAGAAAGACGCATTATGCGTCCAGGTCAACGAGATGAAAAATAAGCTTAGTCAAATGAAAATGGCAAATAGTCAGTATGCGATGAAGGTGAAAACCTTAGAAGACGAACTGAAGCAAACAGAGCTGTCAAAGGTCTTTATATATATGCTTGTGGCTTTTTATGAGAAAGTATATTTTTGGAATTTGGCCGTTATTTATTTATTTTTTTTTCGTCTACAGGTTTTTGACGTCAGAAGACATCAAATTCCAGCAATGGATTACGAGTCGAGGATTCAACTTCTTGAGAAAGAATTAGAAAAGGCTTTGTACTTTAATGATATGTATAAATCACAACTTGAGAGGTAAGTAAATGAGACAATGTACTACTCATGTAAGCTAAAAAAAAATAATCAAAGTCATGACACAATATTTAAAAAGCTAATATGTACGTGCATGATGCTTTTATTCTATAAGTAACATTGTTGTTTCTTCTACTGCCTAGCAATGTTTGCTCAATCGATTCTAAGATATCGCAAACCCAAGAAATTGCAAAAAACGAACATAAGGTATCGAACCTTGAGGCCGAGCTACTTAATATTCGTGAACGGTACTTCTGGATAAGCATGAAATACGTGGAGGTGGAGGCTCAGAGTGAACATCATGTGATGAAGCTAAAAGCTCTCAATCGCTAGTGCTATTCTTGCAACCTGGCCATTTTCTTTGGAAAATTCAATTTTGGTTCTTATGTTACAGAAGTGTACATATGATGTGATTTGTGTTGTTCAATCACTTTAAGTACTGTCTCTTATACACATCTAGATGTGTATAAGAGACAGAGCCATATCTTTCCTAAGGCACATCCTCAGCCCGGCATGAAAAACAACCTTTCATCCTTAATGTCAAAGACAACAAATTCTCAGGACACTTATCCNGCCATTTTCTTTGGAAAATTCAATTTTGGTTCTTATGTTACAGAAGTGTACATATGATGTGATTTGTGTTGTTCAATCACTTTAAGTAACTACTTAAGTGTTAAGTATATACCAATTTAACATTATTAAAAATTCAGTACATTAAGGAAAATCTTATCCAAAAATTTAATTTAATATGGAACATGTAGCAATAATAGATTTCGCAGGTGCGTGTTACATGTAGTCTATAGATCTTGCCATGAAGTTTAAAATCAAATTTGGCTTAAGAAAATATACTCCCTATGTTTCTAAATGTCCGCCTTTTTAGAATTGTTGTCAAAAAAAATAAGGAACATTAAAAAGGGATTAATTTACCCTTCATTTAGTCTTTTCCCCAAGAGAAAAGACTAAATTGCACTCTATAATGGGGCGTGCGGTTCACGCGTTTGGAGCCGATAACATTTTGAACAGAAAATAGACTGGAGGTTGCAAAGAACAAAACCCGCATAGTTTGGGTTGTTAGTAACAACAAAAAAAACTTTAGGTGGAAAACCATAAAAACGCTACAAATACAGGTGGCAAAGAATTTCTTTTTCCGAAGAGAAAAGATTAAATTGACCTCTATAATGGGGCGTGCGGTTCACGCGTTTGGAGCCAATGACATTTTGAACGGAAAATAGAACGGAGGTTGCAAAGAACAAAACCCGCATAGTTCGGGTTGTTAATAACAACAACAAAATATTTTAGGTGGCAAACCATAAAAACGTTACAAGTACAGGTGAAAAAGAACTTTTTTCCCTAAATAATATATGATCTAACAATCTCTAATCGATATGAGTCAAAATATAGTATGTAAGATCATTGATTTCGAAAAAGAAAAAACTCATCATTGATTTCGGAAAAAAGAAATCCTAGTTGAAATAATAATAAAACTATGGCCAATTGATCATAAAGTCAAATAAAAAAAATACATGGCATATTTGTTATATACTCAATGCAGTAAAGATTCATGAACGAGTATTTTACAAATCGGCATAATCTAAATAGATTAATTTAAATAGATCTACATACACAAGCAATCAACGAATAAATGAAGATTGATAATACCTTGAGAAATAGTCGAACAATTGCTTGGGGGATTGGTAGAATAATATTGCTTGGGAATTATTGGAACAATAGCTCGGGGAATTGGAAGAACAATCGTGTTGATAACGTGTTGTAAAACTAAGAAAATAGAGGAGAGAATGATCAAGAGACAAGTTTATTATCGGGACTAAAGTCCCTTTTATAGATACAAGACTAAGGTTTAGGGGTAGGATGGTCATTCATATAATATATAATTAAAGTAATTAATTAATTACAACATAATTAATTTTATTGCCCAGCAATTGTTTTTGGATTTTTTTAGGTTTTTTAATTTTATATTATTTTATAAATCTTCTTCTTTTTTAAATTTAGGAAATAAGTATTTAGAAGTTAATCACACTTTATTATATTTTTATAGAATAATAATATTATATAATAATTATTTAAGTATTTTTCTAAAGTTAATCAGACTAGTTTTTTGAAATATTCATTCGCTAGTTTAACACCCGCATATTATGCAGGATTTAAAAAAGAGTAATATTCATTAAGAATATCAAAAGAATAATATTGAAAATGATAGATACAAATCGTAACAATATTTTTTCTATTTTCATAATAAATAATTTTTACACATAAATCAGAACATTACTTATTCTAATTATAGTAAGACTGGTTTTCACAATTAAGAATTTTCAAGTTTTTTTACCGCGAGTCATGAAATTATTTGTATAGTATATCATGAACATTATTTGTTCTAATTACAGTAAGAGTGGTTTTTACAATAGAGAGTTTTCAAAAAAAAAAATCAGTGAGTCACAAAATTAGTTGTAAAGTATATCAATATACCTTAAACTTGATGGGAAACCCGTTAAAAATTGAGTTTGAAGAAAAATAAAACATACAACACCCGCGTATTACATGTGAATATGTGATATAAAAATTAAAATTTATATTGAAAAAACGCCATGCATCTAACATATAGTATATTTAATATTATTTCATTATTAATTTTTTTTCTTTTTTTTTCCTGCGTAAGATACTAATTTGTTCGTATAAATATATAATATGTGTATCAAAACATTATGTTGGAATTAGATAAAAATATTTAAAATATATTTAATATTTATTTTCTTATGCGTAATAATTTATTATTATTATTATTATTTTATCTTTTTTTGTTTCACTTTGTTTCTTTTTAGTGTGTTTTTGCGTAATAATAGTTTTTAATATACATATATTTTAATATTATTCTCAATTCATTATATTAGGATTAGATATTAAAAAAAATTAAATTTATATTTTTTATATTTATTTTCCTTTTGTAATAATTTTATATACTTCGTATTTTCTTAAATAAGTATTTAAATTTATAATAAAATTATTTCAACTTTTATTTTAAGTAAAAAGTAATTCAACTTATATAGAGTTTTTCTAATTATATATAACTTATTTATATTTTTATATTAGAAGAATAAAAGAAAAATATTAAATTAGTCAAATATAATATTAGAAAAGTATTAATAAATAAAATATAATAAAAATAAAATTACTAAATTAGGTAAATATTAGGCTCGGATGACAAAGTACCAAAAACTTTTCCAAAGCTAACGAAGTGTGGGAAGCAAACACATATGATAGGAGGAATTCGCATTAATATATAAGGGAGATTACTAATCCTAATATTTGAAATCAACCCTAATTATCTAAATAATTACAATTCAATTTTAACTTTTGAAATAATTAACCTAAACGAATTTAAATTTTTGAAATCACCCCTAATAGTTAAAATTCAACCCTAATTTTTAAAATAATTACTAATAAAGCCTTAAATTAACTATAAATACAAAATCAATCTCAATTATCTATATAGTTATAATGCAACCGTAATTCTTAATTAAATATTAACTAACCGTAATTTCTGAAATCAATTTCAATTATCTTAATAATTTAATTCAACCCTAATTGAAATAATTGCTAAACTAACCCAAAATTAACCCTAATTTTTAAACCAATTCTTAATTAAACCCTAAAGGAACCCTAACTTTTGAAATAATTCTTAAGTAAACCCTAAAGGAACCCTAATTTTCGAACCCTGGTTTTTTAAGATTTATAATTAACCCAAAATTTTGAAGTAATTTCTAATCGAGCCCAAAGCAATCCTAATTTCCTAAAGTAATCCTAATTATCTAATTACTTACAATGAAACTTCAATTATCCAAACCCTGGCTAATTCAAAATCCTAAACAATTAAAATTGAGCTTATTTTAGAATTAATTACTAATTAAACCCAACAATAATTATACTTTTCGAAATAAACAAACAATTATATATCTAAATAATTAAATTTAACATTTAAACAAAAAATAAATAAAATAAAACAAAACAAAACAAAACAAAACAAAAAAAGTCTGGCGTCCGATTAGTGGCAGGCCCTAGTGGTGGTGGCGACGAGATGGTTGTGGGAGTGGTGGTGTTGGGGCATGGTGGCACCTCCTTCCTCTCTCCCGGCGAGATCGATGGAGATGATGGTTTTCTTTCTTTCTTTTTTAATTATGTCCCAGACACGTTTTGGATGGGGGTTACGGCCAAAATAGTCATCGGTGCTATATTTCTATTAGTCTTTTTAATTATGTCGTCGGCGATTGAGTCCATTTGTGACCCGTAGACATATTTACAAATTATGATCTTGTCGACGAGCCCAGCTCGTAGGTATTTGGGGTCGTCAGTTACCCGTTGACATATCTGTTGCTAAATTATGATACTTACGTTTGGTGCCATTTTGCCGATGGGATAACAACGGGGTGTTCGTTGACGGTCTACACCTATCGATAAGGTCGTCGGCAAGTCGTCGGTATATGTTGACGACTCCATTCTCGTTTTAAGTTTTTTACTTTTCAAATCTATTTAATAATTATATAAATTTAAACAATAGTTTATTATATATGTTTTACGATTCTGATTTTGAGGTGTATTTAGTATTATATTATAATATTTTATATTTTAGTTTTATTTTTTTGCTTGTTTGAATTTATGAAGTAGTTATCTAGAATTTATATTTATAAATATGAAAAAATTATAAGAAGTATTAATTTTTGTATTAAAGGTGAGAAATAAATTAATAGTAAGTTATGTGAGTTAAAAAAAAGATTAAATTTATTTTTGATTTAAATGACATCAAAATTATATGGTTGAAACGGTTGTGGGCTATGTGCCTAAAGTAAAAAAGATCTACCTTACTTCGATATATGACCAATATTACATTTTTATTTCATTTATTTTTGTTTCCTTTCCTCTTTTGGGTGTATGATGCTTGCACAGTTGTAAAACACGAAAAACATGAGCTAAATAATCATGGATTCATGTGACTTCTGAAAATGCAGCACATGATTAGAGGTAAAATAATGTTACTAACATCTCCCCCACGTGAAATCTCACTATACTGCGTGTTTGCTTCCTACGTTTCGATAACTTTGAAAGTTTTTTTAGTGTTTTGATGTTATCCGATCTTAATATTATTTTAATTTAGTATTTTTTTTTTTTATTATACTTTATCTAATTTAATACTTTTTCTAATATTATATTTTGCCTAATTCTATATTTTCATTTTATTGCATGTTACCTATTTTAATATTTTCTTTAACATATTTTACCAAATTCAATATCTTACTTTTATTATTCAAACATAAAAATATAAATTAGTTATATCGAATTAGAAAAAATCTATATAATTTGAATTAATTTTTATTTAAAATAAAAATTGAAATAGTTTTATTATAATTCTAAATATTTATTTAAAAAAATTATGAGTTATATAAAGTTATTACAAAAGGGAAATAAATATAAAAAATATAAACTTAATTTTTTTTATCTAATCCTAATATAATAAATTAAAAATAATATCAAAAATATATAAGAAAAACTATTGTTACACCAAACAAAATGCAAAAACAAATTGAAATAAAAAAGATAACATAATACTAATACTAATAATAATAAATTATTATGCCTAGAAAAATAAATATTAAATATATTCTAAATCTCTTTATCTAAATCCAATATAATGCATTGATACACATATTATATATCTATATGAACAAATTAGTATTTTACGCAGGAAAAAAAAAAGTAATATTACATATACTACAAGTTAGATGCATGATATTTTTTCAATAGAATTATCAGTGTTTTATAAATTTTAATTTTTATATCACATATTCACATGTAACACGCGGATGTTGTATATTTTCTATTTTTCAAACTCAATTTTTTACGGATTTTTCCGTCAAGTTTAGGGTATTTTGATATACTTTACAATTAATTTCGTGACTCAAGGTAAAAAAAAAAACCTTGAAAATTCTCTATTATGAAAACCAGTCTTACTGTGATTAGAACAAATAATGTTCTTGATATATCACAACTAATTTTGTGACTCACGGTAAAAAACTTGCAAAATTCTTAATTATGAAAACCAGTCTTACTGTAATTAAAACAAGTAATATTCGTATTTGTGTGTAAGAATTATTTATTGTGAAAATAAAACAAATAATGTTACGATTTGTATGTACAATTTTCAATAGTATTCTTTTGGTATTTTTTTAATAAATATTACTCTTTTCCAAATCCTGTAAAATATGCGTGTGTCTGTTTCGCATGCTTCGTTTGACAAATAAAAAGTTTTGATATTTTGGTTGCTTAGGTTTCATTCGAGCCTAATATCTATTTAATTTAATATTTTTTTTTTATTGTATCTCACATAATTTAATCTTTTCATTTTATTATATTTTGCCCAATATAGTATTTTTTTTATTATATTTTATCTAATTCAATATTTTTTTTTATTTTTCTAATATAAAAATACAAATAAGTCATAAAATTAATAGAAAAGATCTAAGTTAGTTATTTTATTAAAAGATAAATTACATAAGATATAATTTTAATTAAAAAAATTATTATGAAATTATTAAATAAGTAGTTATAAAAGTTAATATAATTTTAATTTTGTAATTTTAAATATTCTATATAGGTAAATTAAAATTTATTTGAAATAATCTAAATATGTAACTAAATATTAGTAATGAATTCAATCTAACATAAAAACATAAAATTATATAATAATAATTATTATTATTATTATTATCATTATTATTATTATTAAATATTGATTAGACTCGGTACAATGCGACACGAGTTGAGAGTATGACATTCATTTAGGTTTTCAAAGTATGTAAATAATATTATTAAATACAAAATACCGCAATAATAATTCATAAATAGAGATTAGGCACGGGTTTAGAATGTGAAGTCTTTTAAATTTTTATAAATATGCAAATAAACATGAAAATAAAATTTTAATAATATAAACATTATAATACAAAACAAGTACGAATCTCCAAAATGTTTAGATATTCTATAATCTACAAGAATTTCATCTACTGCCTAAAGTTGATATGATTTAACAACAGTGTAATAGTACTGGCACTTCATTATATGCATATTATAAATGCACATATCAAACTTTGCTAATGTATAAAAATTCATTTTCATTGAAGCAACGATGAACGAGTAAACGAGACGAGGCAGCAAACCAAGCAGTGTGTTTACTCAAAGAAATATGGTGTCAGCAGAGATAAAAATGATGAAACATTAGAGAAGCTTCGGAGAGAGATTGAGGCCAACCAAAAAGATTTCATGTCTAATTTTGAATTAAAATAAATCATAACTAACTTAAAATAAAAACCTACACTAAGTTACACTAAGTATCACTAATTCAGCAAGAGGAGGTAAACTTGTTTTGAGTGTCTGTGCAATAATCGTTGCTTTCTCGCATATGGTTATGTTTCCGAAAAAAACCTTAGAGCGAGGATCAATTATCAACCTTTTAAGCGAAACAGCTCTCCCCAGTAAACGCAGCAACAACTCAACTTCAACTGCACCACCCTTGAAACCTATAAATTCTATAACCTCCAAACGTTCATGTACCGGTTCTGGTTCTGGCTCCTGCTCCTTCACACTGCCGCGATATACATTTGAACTAGATAAATATCTAGAACGAGATGGCCATGAAACCTGCCAAAGGGACAAATTAAATAATAAATGTACCATAAGGGCAGGCAACTTGTTTTTGTTTATTTAAAGGTAATTATGACCGCACATTCTAAATTTCGACAAGAAATTGCGGGCACCCGCCTAACGGAGTACATTCTGTTAGGCTGGGCCGAAATTCTTTATTTTTATTTGTGTGGTTTTTTAGGGTTCTTTTATTAGCTTATTATTTAGTTTAGTTTTACTTGGGTCTTTTCATTTTTTAGTTTTTTACAGTTAGTTTATTAGGGTAATCTATTTTTTATGCAAATTATTTTTTAAGTTTAAACTTCAGTATTAGGGGACTTGCCTAATGGTTAGGCTGTGTGACATGAGTGTGCCTCCTAAGTGAATAAGTACCTTGCGATAATGGACACAATCACCAAAAAGAGAAATTATTTAAATACAATTCCACCCCACTTCTAACCTAACATATTTTACATATATATCATCATAACCACTTGTTGCAAAATCAATAGGAAACTCCACAAGTAGCCAAAATATGACATAAACAGAATTTGTTTGTGCAAAACATGGTGAACCAGGTAAAGATGGGAAAAGAGTACAATGTAACTAAGAAAAGTTAACAAGTACAAGATGCATATTCACCTTTAGTGTAAGTCTGTGCAGTAAGGGAGAGCCCTCCAATAGGTCAGCACAAAAGAGAAGGCTTTCAACAACATATCCATCTAAATCCAGTTCCAAGTGCTTGAGATTCTCCATTCCCGGGAACTTCGGGAATCTTTTGATTCCCTGCTCATTCAATCAAGGATTATAAATAAAACTCAGCGCTATTATTATTATTATTAAGTAAACTAAGTGCTACCTTCGATTTCAAGTCGAGCACAAGCGTCTCCAGTTGTGAGAGGAAGCCTGAAAACTGGTGATTACAATCAACAAGAAAATGTGCACATTCTCCGGATAAAGATAACTCTACAAGTTTTGGGACATTCTTAATATTTCCCTTTGGCCTCCTACCCTCGTACGAAAAGAAATTATCTCTATATATTCCAAGGGACAGCATATAATTTCTAAGGCTTTTAAACATAGGGAAGGTCCAGAAACTCGGAGCCGCACAAGAGATTCTGAAGTTTGCACTTTAAGCACTTCAAGCAATGGACAAGCAGATAAAATGTATTCGACAGCCTCACCGTTTACGTTCAATGGAGCAAAGCGGACTACTTTAAGGAAATTAATGGTTCTGAAATCTGACAGGAATTGAATGGTGAGAGTATAAGATTCATTCGGCTTCCCGTTGACAATATCCAAGTGAAGGCGTTGAGCTCGCTTCTCAAGAGCAAAAACGATCCAGCTATCAATATCAAGTTTACAACTTTTGAGGTCAAAACAAACCGTGAACTCATCCAGAGTTGTTCCTTGATGGGATTTCAAAGCGTTGTTCACAAGATTAATGAACCTGGACCTTTTAGCCTCGAGCGCCTTATCGAATAGTGCGTCCAGTTCTTCGATTGTGCGCCAATAAAAATCAAAGTCTTTGCAATCGAACGTTGGATCGTCAAAAACCAGCTTACGAGTGTGTGTCCATAATTTAACCCATCTTCGAGATAAGATGCTTGTTTGAGCCGCTTGTTTCAAATCCAATAAGAATGTGATCAGGTAATTCATTAATAAAATTATTATCCGTGTTTAATTCAAAACCAGTAACACCATCACTAAAGGTGTTTTCTTTAGCAACAACAACTTTTTACCCTGAAAACCAAATCAAATCAAATCAAATCAAATCAAAACAGATTCCAAAAGAAGCGATTATGGCTCACGCTTGCCCGAAGGATGGAGGTATAGAGATACAGATCTTTTGCCAATCTTCCTCACATGACCTGAAATTCATGTGGGTTGTAGTAGAGAGCAGAGCAGGGAATTAAAAATTCAACGCACATATGAGTTAATCAACATATGAAAAAGTAGAGAAATTACCTCCAATACATATTTTCATGTGTAAATGCAAAGACAAGTTTTTTACAGTTTGGTGAGTCCGAGGACACAGGACCTTCATACGAATTTTGTTTTGGCTTGGGTTGGGCTCCTCTAGTTGTGACATTAGCCGAATAATTTTGTGCGAACGAAGAGAAATTTAGAACACAGAGCTTATTCTTAATGGTGAAGTAGGGTTTTCCGAAGAGAGAATATTTATTTTGGCGCGGATATAAATAGACTATTATTTTAATTTGTTCAACCCAATCACTTTTTTTTTTATTAAAATTGTCAAAAAATACACTTTAAATTTTACATCCCAAAATATACATTTTCCTCGAACGAAAAAAGTGACGTTTGCACCAAAAATTTCAAATACAAAGTACATAATCGAAAAATTGATTCGAACACAAAATACATGATCAATATATATATATATGTATGTGTGTGTGTGTGTGTGTGTGTGAGTGTAAATACATATTATTTCAATTTTAATATGAATAAAAAAAATGAATTTCATAAGATTTTGAGGGTAAGAGGCAAGAATTTGGTAGATATTGTGTAATCAAAGCTTTAATTCCTAGTTTCTTTTGATTTTTCCACAACCTTTTTTTTTTTTTTTTGTTGAAATCATTGATATGTGAATACTTGATTAAAACCCTAGTTTCTGTTGATACTGTATTGTTTCAGTTGTAAGCTCTTAACGTCAGTTTTAATTCTGATTTTACACAGATGGACCTTGATACTACAAAAATGGAGAATTATGCGGCGTTGTTGTTGTAGTTGTTGTTTATTAGGCCCTTAAGGTTTTAAGCCAAAAAAAAAAAAACCTTTTCTGAATGAAAAACCTCGATTCACCTCACAACAATGACGTCGGTGTTGCAGAGCTCTCGACCATGGTCGTAAAATAGTAAATTGGTTACTCTATCTCTTTCCCCTCACATACTGATTCACTTTTCCACGATTTGCTCCATTTTATATTTCTTACGATTATTTTTTTATTAATTTGTGTGAAACTGAGGCAAGTGAAGAACGTTGCTTGCCAAGACGAGGTCGTTCGGGTGCTCACCAACACTCTTGAGATAACAAATATAACATTTCTGAATTTATTTTATTTTTGATAATTCTTTCAGTGTTTTTATTTTTTCTGATTTTTTCTTGGGTTTTGATTAAACTTAGTGTCCACAATTGTTGTATTATGGGCGGGTACAGGCAAAACAACTACAGATCTTGCAATTGCTCATCGGCTCTACGAATAATTTCTTAAAATAGTTCATACAAGGAGGAAAAACTACATACATACACAATTGTTATGAGCTTAACAATAAATTATTTTTGTTGTGTTGTTTTTCAGCTTACAAGACATAGCTCGATTTTTTGACAGTACCTGAGTATTAGAATTATTGATTTGATGGTAATTGAGTTACATATATAGGGCCCTAAAAGAAAACTAGGGCAGAAAGGATTGGGAAATTGATGAAAAATATTTGCTCAAAATTTTCGCTCTAAAAGTTAACATTATTTGATAAAAATCAGATAACGACTTTGATGTGATTTTTGGATTTTCCTGTATTAGCTGAACCATCCTCTTTCTATATATAGGCCCGGGTTATACAAGTCTAGAGTGTTAAAGCTGAATGCTAGTGATGATTAGGGGATCAATGTTTTTCGCACAAAAATAAAAAAAATTTGTTGTTAATGTTGTTAGGACTGCTAGCCATGGTGGTTATCCTTACCCACCTTGACAAAACCATGAAAACATACTCAAAAGTTACAAGATTCTTCTTCATTTGTAATTACATTAGCAGAATTATCAAACCTATGTTATCTAGGTGTGCGAAATTTAGATTCAAGCCACTTAATGAAGACACTCAAAGGTCTTAACTTGGATTTAAGGCACTTTTAATCTTAAGTTCCATTTCTCAAGGTGATCTGCGCCTGGCTATTACTCGCTTATTTGGATCTTCAATTCATCTATGTTCGATGTCATTCTTGAGAATGTTCTGTAAGCTCTGTTTTGTGCTTACAGGAGTGAAAAATGCAATTGTCGAAGGATATACAATTTCTTAGATGACATATCAGTTGTTTGGTCTGATTGTAGAATTCGATGATATAGCTGATGAATAGAAAGTAAGAATAGTCAAAGCTGATGAAAATAGTTTTTGTTACAAAATGTATATTAGAAGTAGAAGTTATAATATTTTTTGGAATAATGCTTTTACTGAGAATATGGAAATTTCAAAATTATTGTAACAAAATAATATTTTGTGATACATTAAACTCATCAAGCAAATTGGTAATCAACTCAAACCCCAACCACTAAGCATCAAAATGTGCATATAAAAAAAGTTATTTTTTTTGTAACACAATTTTATTACACAACATACAGATACCACATGTTTCTTGTTTGCTTACCCCCGATCATCGACCACCCCCACCCTTAAAACTGCAATCGCACATTCACTTTATTCCCACCAAGAAATAATCAATTGTCAAGTACTAATTTTAATAAAGAATAATGCAATTCCACCGCCATTTCACCTCTTTCAAATGCATGGATATTTTGAGTTCCTCAATCTGCTAATTACAACCCATATATAATTCTATAAAATGTAAAATAATAATAATAAATTGCAATGTATCAATTATAATAATTCCAGTTCTTCCTTAAAAATATGGGATACTTTAACTATTCTTTTTGATACTCGAACAATTTTATGTGATACTTCACTGCGTATTGTTAAAAATAAAAAAAGGATGTAAAATAATAACTAAATATTAAAAATATTTTATACTTTAACCATATTTAGTTATATTATAACAATATTTTGTGATACTTTAATAATTAATTGTAAAAAAAAAAACATAAATGTAACAAAAGTCTTATGAAAAATATGTGATACTTTAACTATGTTTGTGATACCTTTACAACCTTTTGTGATACTTAACAACCTTCGGGGAAGAAAGAAACATAAATACAAAAAAAAATCAAATATTAGAAATTGGTGATATTTTAACTATATTGTTTGATACTTTAACTACACGTTTTAATATATATATATATATATATATACTATTTTTTTTTTCACCCGTGCGATGCACGGGGCAAAAAGTTAAAATATAGAAATACAAATTATATTAAATTTACTTTTATTATTATTTACTATGCGAACATGTAAAGACAGAGATATAGGGATAGAGAGAAATAACGAACAAATCCACACTACATAAATTATAGATTGACTCCATACTATATACATGAACGTTAAGATTATACGTAACAGAATACTTATTTGTACACTACATTATTGATCATGTTCGATCCCGAATCGTCATCACCACAAACTAATATCTTCAAAACCTTTTGATGGGGGACACGTAATACAACAACATATAACTGACCATGAATGAATACGGGATTCTTCAGATGAATGCCGATGTTTGAAAGTGATTGACCTGACTCTTGTTTATCGTCATAGCAAATGAAATCATGACCGGTAATTCTTTCGTTGAAACTTGAAAAGTATCCTAACGTCAGAGGGCGTTAGACACATCCGCGGAAGCAACACTTTTCACCTGCCTTTTGCACTGGTTAGAATTTTGCATTCAAGGACATGCGTGGAAAGTCTTGTAACAACCAATCTCGTCCCATTACATAATCTCAGGGAGTGGTCTATATTCCTCAATAACATAATATGACTCCTCGCCTTCAGATGCAATTCGTGATTGCACACCCCAAAACAATTTATACCATTCAAGAATTAAGGCATGTGTAAATCACTCAAGAAGTCATTCCCACCGTTGGATTTTCAGGCACTATCCGAAATCAGGTAGGTGTATCCCTCACTCGAGCTCAAAGTGTTCATGTACTCGTTGATTGAGTCCACAACATTTAGAGTCAGGGCCAGTATGGCCCTATCATTCAGGAACATCAGATCATAAATAGAGTCTCTAAACATCTGATATGTATCCTCAAAAATAGCCACAATGGGGTTGCCCGAATATCGAAGGATGATATTATCTGGAATTTCTATAGCAGCACAACTGTCATTCGGTCCTCTTATCTTTCCATCTCCAATGCTAGCAATCCAATCGGAGAACTCTTCCAACTCAGCACATTCTTGCCTGCCACCGAGACTCCGGAGTCTCATGTTTTGAGTGAGCCTCAACACAGTGCAGTGCCTCCACATGCTGGATGCATTGATAGTCACATTCACTATTTCCTGTCGGGTGCCCTTGGGGACAACAGGAAATATCCGGCGAAAGTATCCACCATACACAATGGTGTTTCCACCAAATAGTTTGTGCATGTTGTTCGGATCGATATCCTCCATTATATCCTACAATCTCTTCTCAATAGTCTCAAAGCAATATTTGTGCATCATTGGAGACGAAAGATGATTGCACAAGTGCTTTTTGGAGCCGCTCGCCTATTTTTCAGGGACGTTCCCTTACTCGTTTCCTCGTTTGATTTGATTTTCTTTATATTTAGGGCAATAAGGAGATTGCCGGATTTTTAGAGGGGGGGATGGTTGAATATGATTTATATTTGAAAATTGTACAATTTGAAATTTTTTACGTGATTGATCACTATTTCTACGCTGAATTGTGTTTGTCTGGCTTGCCTGTCGAAGTTAACTAAGTTTGATTTGATGTTCTTGTCTTTGAGCGTGTATAAGTGCATAAAATTTTTCAAATTATTATTTATATATTGTAAAATGGTACTTGAACGCAATTGATTTTGCAAAACCTTTAAAGCAGCGTCAATTCAAACTTTTTCATGCAAAAAGCCAGTGAGTAGCCTGAGTGATTATCATCATTGCATGTACTTGAATGAGTTTTTATTTGATATCTCTTTGAAACAGCTGTGTGTAGTTGACTTTGGAAATGAGGTTAAGGCACAAAAAAAGCCCTATTTCCGGCCATATCTATAAATTTCAGCCACTATAAATTCCGAATGAGCCAATCATAGCTAAATAATTCATGCCTTTAGCCATGAGTGATTTTATTGAGTTGACCCATACTAACCCATTAAAAGCGTGCGGTAAGAGTTCGTCATTTTTATTGGTTATTAGAGTTTTGGGGAATTTTATTAGGGATTTATGAATCTTTGTAATTAAGGACCACCATCCAAAAAAAAAAGAAAAAGAAAAAAAAGGATACCCCATAAAAGATGGTGAGTCTTGTTGAATCGTGTTGAGTAATTGCCTACGCGCTTAATTTAAGGCTTGAGTTTATTATTTATTTTCACGTGAAGCCTAATGTTTAAGAGGTAAAATATTTGTGTTGAATAAGAAGCACATTATAAGCTTCAATTGTGTTTAAGTGGTTTGAGCGACAAGTCGGTTTTACGATTTACGAGTTGAGAAATATCCTAAGTTGAAGGCTATGTTACGAGTGTTTAGTGAGGTATTTTTATTTTTGAACAAGGTGAAGTGTATTGCTTCGTGATTAGGTCGGGTTGAGTGAGTTATTTAGCCACATGACTTATATATTTCATACCCGTCCAAAGACCCTTACATTACAACCCGAAAAGACCTTTTCCGATTCTTTGTTGATAACACACTTAATTTGAGATTGAGAAGAGATTGATTTTCGATTCTTGTTTAATGTGCTTGTATTTGAATGATTTGAGCATATACACGTCCTATGCAGCGATGCTTGAGTGCTTTTGAGTGAACACCCACATATATATTTCCCTTTTGAGAGGATGCATGAATTTGATTTTGAAGCGACAATGTAATAATGGTCGAGCATTTGAGGTTGCGTTGCATTTATCTATATTTTCAAAATTATCTATGTAGCACGGCACGACTCGTTGCTTGAATTTATTTTCAGTTTGGTTATTCTTTGAATTTATCATTTGTTCGAGGATGAATAAACCAATAAAGCGTGGGGTAGTTGATTAACATGAATTTGTCTTGATTTTAGTTAGTATTTTAGTTAGTTTTTATTATTGTTTTCGGTGAAAGTTGGATTGATTGAGCATATTTTCGTAGTTTCTTATCTCCAACTTGTTTTATCATATTTTAATTAATTTTATATTTGTTTTAGGTATTTTGAAGTATTTAAGTTTGGACGTAGTCAAGGATGGACGTACGAGTAGAGTTTCAGCGAAGACGGGCCACGATTTGAAGAATTTAAAGTTGTCGGCTTTCTATAATGGTTTTCCATCTGAAACCGTTATAGTAGAGCTGCCGACATTGCCAGACCACAAAACTTTCTGTAGCGTCGACCAGTTTGCGTCGGTCGACGCAAGAACCGATGCCAATCGACGCACTGGCTGCGGAAGTCTCTGTAGCGTCGACCAGTTTGCGTCGGTCGACGCAAGAACCGACGTCAATCGACGCCAACATGCTGAAACGCGGTTTTTAGGTTTTCTTGCTGCCCAAAACTTCCCACAACTATAAATACCCTATGTATTTTGGATTTTTACATACATTATTATATTCCTAGGGTTTCTAAGGCCTCTCAGGGGCTGACAACCACTACTGCAGAAACAGGATACGAAGGCGCCTGATTAACGGCGGTTCTGGGAAAACCGCCGTTAAATTTATGTTTTTACGGCGGTTTTCCATAAAACCGCCGTTAAATGTATATTTCAACGGCGGTTATCTAAAAACCGATGTTAAATGTATCTGTTAACGGCGCTTTTCTGGAAACCGCCGTAGAATCTACGGCGGTTTTTAAAAAAAACTGCCGTTAAAATTTCAACATTCTACGGCGGTTATTTGAGAACCGACGTAAAACTGGAGGCCAGTTGAATTTAACGTCGGTTTTAAAATAACCGCCTTAGAATGTTGAAGTTTTAACGGCAGTTTTCTTAAAACCGCCGTAGAATGTATATATTAAATAAAAATAGAAATCACAAAATCCAAAGCCACGTCATGGATCCTGGTGCTCGTTGATCTTCTGATCTCTACCGTCCAATCAAAATAAATCTCTTGATCTCCACGTCATGAAAGGGGTTTCTACATTTCCACTTGGCTCGCCGCCCTCAATATCTGGCCTTCTGCGCAACAAATTCAACCGCTGCTCCAACACCACAGCCGCCGGCTGCCGCTGATTCTCGCCGTCCCAAGCTCCGACCATCTCTGATCGCTTCCAGCACTTGCTTTAGATCTTCCTTCTTCACCACAATCTTCATCCGGCCATCCTCCGCCGCCGCCGCGATTTCGCCGCCGCTGAACTGTGCGATCGCCTCCAGAATATTTTGCGCCATTGCTTTCTGATTTCTTCCAGATCTCGAGAATCTGAGATCTCTTCTCGGCGAAGATTTCTGATCCTCTGCGTTCTTCGACTCCATTTTTGTGCC
>BMAC01000145.1:71350-90351 GCA_014905375.1 Phtheirospermum japonicum | reverse complement strand
GTTGGAAACAACGCCATCAACAACAACCTCGAGTCCAACTGTTTCACCAACGTCTATCCCATTCAATCTGGCGTACTCATAGAAACCTTTGTACCTGAAAATGAAATCACAAAAACTTTTCAGATATCAGAAGTTATAATTTGCAAGAAACAGACATATAAATTCAAAAGAAAAAAAAAACAAAGTAAATTTAAGAAATATGTAAGGCATCATCATACCCACAAATAAAATAGTGACCCCATCTGTGGTTCTTCAAATCAATTTCCTGAAACCAATATAAAATAATAACTGTTTAAAAAAAAAAGAAGAAGAAGCTATATGGATCAAATGAAACATAGTTCATAAAGTGACCCCTTCATCCCTTTTTCTTATCTACAAATGAAAACAGACACTTTTCTATCCAATTTGACATTTACAAACACAAACATGTTTCTACTACTAGGTAAGGCATTATATAAGATAATTAAACACTAGATTAAATGAATCATGTGTAATCATGTTTTCTTGAAGTTTCATGATAATGCACACTGGATATAATAGACAGTCTTTTCATCACAGGCCCCAAGTTTTAACCATAAAAATGTACAAGGGAGAAAACCAAATTAAACATAATTTCACAAGCACTCATGGATATGTGCTACACACACCACACAAACAATTATATATATATTATATATATATATATATATATATATATTATATATATATAAAATAAATAAAATTCCCTGCACCTAATCAAGATCAGAAGAATTAGGACATTTTATACCAGTTTACAATTTAAAAAAAAGAAAAAATGAGAATTAAATATTTAGGAATATCAACACTGCACCTGATCTGGATCAGCAGGATAAGTGCACAGACTGTATTTATCGCTATTCACATTCGCAATCCGAAGAACATTTTCCCTTTGACTTTTCGTATCGCCACAATCGTATCTTGCCCTGATCGCCATAGGCAACACAGAGTAACCTTCATAGTCTATGTGCTCTCCAATCAAATTCACCCTCCCTACCAAAATAATTAAGAAATCTCAAACATTCAGTTCAACAGAAACATGATTTCAAAAATCAAATTCACCTTCCTAAAAAAAATAAATTTCTAAATCAAACTACAATTAAGAGACAAAAAAGCAGACACCTGGTACGCATAATGATACCTGGAGATCGGGCATAGATATCAGGGGCATGGCCAAAGAATTCATTGAATTTCGACTTCAATTTGTTGAATCGGAGCTCCGCTTCTTCAAGCTGTGACCCGGCTCCGTAAACGGGTTCGAGAGACTTGAAAATCCGAAACAGGAAGCTCCTCGTGTCTCGCCATTGATTCTGAAAAAAAATGTTTTTTTTTACACCTTTTAATTTTGCTGCAGAGAGAAAGAAACAGTATATATTAAATCTATATATGGAGTGAGGTTCGAAGTTCAGTAAATTTGGGAGTTTACTCGAAGTTCGAGTAAACTCACGCACGCACGCAAAGGACAAATATATATATATAAATCGATAACCGTACGTACCTACGAGGAAGGCACAAAAATGGAGTCGAAGAACGCAGAGGATCAGAAATCTTCGCCGAGAAGAGATCTCAGATTCTCGAGATCTGGAAGAAATCAGAAAGCAATGGCGCAAAATATTCTGGAGGCGATCGCACAGTTCAGCGGCGGCGAAATCGCGGCGGCGGCGGAGGATGGCCGGATGAAGATTGTGGTGAAGAAGGAAGATCTAAAGCAAGTGCTGGAAGCGATCAGAGATGGTCGGAGCTTGGGACGGCGAGAATCAGCGGCGCCGGCGGCTGCAATAACCGGGTCTCTCATAAGCTCGAGCGATATAGGGCAACGAAAATCATCCGGAATGATCACAAGAGAATCGGGTTTGTTCTTGTTCTCCTCCGTACTTTTGCACGACAACCTAACGTTCCCCGTAACATCACTATCCTTCGAGACACAAACCTCAGACGAGGCCGATGATTTCCTAATTACATTTTTTTCATTACAAACTTCATCCAGAGCATTTTCGACCGGGCCTTCCAATTTTGTGCTAACTTTGTGATCAATATTGCCAATATTTTTGACATGTAGACTTCCCATGAACGTGTTGCGTGGCTGAAACTGATCGATATCTTTTTCCAATGGCTCTGATAATGCCCTTTGCAATAAGATTGATTTTAAGGGCCCGCCGTACCTTTTGTTGACCCGTCTCAACTGGGTCCGGACTAAATCAACCTGGAGAAGGGATTATTATGTTAATATGTGTCCAATCCGGATAACAGAATAAAGATGATTAAAATTTCGAAACGAACCTGTTCTTGAACTTCTTCGGATATATCAAAATCGTCGTAAGGTAAGTTGCACAATGCTCTTCCCAATTTCCACGTCATGCATTGAAATTGAAATATAATTTTCTTTGTCGCCCCATCCTTAATTAAAAAAGTTAATAATAAATAAATAAAGGAAATTAAGCTTTAGAAAGGCAGATCTTAATTATTCTTTAAGAAAAGATTATCTACAGCATCAATTCAAAACTATTTTTTCCACCTGGAAGCTAAAAATCACTTTTTTATAGTCCCGAATGAAGTGCATAAATCTAATTAAGACTCCAACTGAAAAATTGTCAATCCAAACACAGACACAGATAAAACTTCAAATAAATTCTACGTATAAATGAATAATTTCAAATTCATTTCTGTAAATCACATGAAATTAAATATATTGACAAACAACCAATGATTTATCAAAAGGTCCAAATTTCCAGATCAAATCAGGAAATACCAGCAAAAGTATACATTGTTACACACACACATTGCTACATATCAACGTCGTGGAGTCAAACAAAGAGTCAACACTAATCGCACTCCTAAAAGCTACAAGAATACCAAATTCCCAATTTATCTCAGAATCAAAATTGCAACACACGACACAAAAACTCACAATCAACATAAAAAATTAAATCAAAACCTTAGCAATGCCAATAAAACACACTTACAGAGCAAGACTTGGAATTATCAAAATCGTTAGCAGCAAAGACGAGTCTTTTCGTGGCCTGGAGCGCTAGAGCCAACTCGGCAAAGCAAGAAATGGAGAATGAAGATGGGCCCACTTCACAATTTACTTGGATTTTCTTGGAATCCTTAATTTCCTCGAGCAAATGAGCTGAAAGCGAGACCTGTCCCTATCGAATTTCAGTGATCTCTACTGGTCCTCGCACGGGGTGTACTCGTTGTACATGGTGTCGCACGGCAGATACGATTTTGAGGCGGCTGCGGCGCCGTCTGCGGCAGAGTGGTGGCTGGCGAAATCGAGTTTAGTGAAGGGTGCGAATTACTGAAGGGTGGAGGAAGGGAAATTGGAAAGGAGATTAGGTTTTTTTAATTTAATATCGATTGTTTTTTAGTTTAATATTTATTTATTTTTATGGTTTAATATTTAATGCAGATCGTTGGATGAGACACGGATCAACGGTTGAAACAACTTGCTTGAGAAAGACAAGGATCGGTGACATGGCAGTCTATGGATTCTACGGCGGTTGTAATGAAACCTCCGTGAAATGTCTATGGATTCTACGGCGGTTGCTTAACAACCGACGTTAATTAGTATAAGATTAACGAGAGGGGATAAATAGATGAAGGGGTTGACTTAATACTTACTAATTCTTTAACGTCGGTTCACAAGAAACCGCCGTAAAATGTGTAAGTTCTACGGCGGTTGTTAAAAAACCGCCGTAAAATGTGTCACTTTTACGGCGGTTCATAGTGAACCGCCGTTAAAATCAGYTGATATCCAATTTTAACGTCGGTTTTSAGGGAACCGCCGTAAAATRACCTTTTTAACKGCGRTTTTAGCCACAACCGTCGTTAAAAGTATTTTTAAGGCGGTTTTCAGTGAACCGCCTTTAATTAACAGCCTTAGAAAGCTGTTTCTGTAGTAGTGATACGACTATTATAAGAATCTTGCATCGCTATATAGAATGTCGACTTGGTTTCATTCTCGTCGTATATACCTCTGTCCCACCACACTAATCCCTATAAAAGAAATACAATTAGACAAAATAATTAATTAATTTACTTAACACAAAACAAAATAAATAAACAAGATTACCCTAAAACGAGGCCACCACGCTTGACGATGGCTGTCCGGGATGTGCTCGAATTTCCACCCTGCTGGGTGGATACGAGACTCGTGAATAGTCCTCAAATAGGTCGGCAACTCCTTCGACGAACTTTGTAACCTAAAAATTAATAAATTTATTTCAATATATATGTCAAATAATTAAATTATATATTGAACACATAACAAAATTGATTAAAATGTTACTTACCTATTTCCGATCATGAATACCTCGATCCCGGTAGTCCTGACCTCTGTATCGGGCCTGCTCCCCACCTCATCAGAAGGGGTAGGTGGAACAGTATCATCGAAATCCATGTCGATGGCATCATCCTCATGGGGTCCCGAGGACAATGATCCGAGAGAAATCCGACGATTATGAGGACCCCTGCCAGGCATCTAAGTTGAAACTAAGCTGTGGGCCCCGGACGAGAACGCTGAGAAACATGTACTGCTCTTTCATGCACATCCAGGGAGGCAAATTGTATGGTGTGACAATCTCCGGCTACGACGAGTATTGTTTTCCGAAAGTTCTATAAGGTCGAGATCCGTCTGTACATAGATCCAATCTTACGTTTCGAGTTTCAGCGGCAACTCTGGATGAGTTTGGTCGAAGTGCCTCCAAGCCTCAGAATCTGATGGGTGACGCATGACACCATCCTCTACCGTATTTTTTGTATGCCACCGCATATCTTTTGCTGTTGTTTTAGATGCGTACAACCTCTGCAGGTGGGACATTAGCGGAAAGTAAAACATCCTCTTGTACAGAACTAAGTTGGACTTACGCCATTTAGCTTGTCCCTTCTTCGCGGGTTTGAACCGTGGATGGTCACAAAGCTTGCACTTATCCAATAAATCATGCAGTTCTTCACGCAGCAATCTATCTTCTCTACCGGTAACCCCATACCTCTCAACAACTTCTTACTTTCGTAGAAATTATCTGCAACATTGTTGTCTTCTGGCACAATCTCTTTGATTAAATCAATAAATTGATCATAACATTTCTGAGAAATGCCATGCTCCGATTCCAAATTCATAAGACGAGCAACTAAAGACAACTGATTGTGTTTTCGCAACTGGGATACAGAGGTTTTTTTGCAGCTTTTAGAATATCAAAAGATTTCTTCGCCTCGGGATTAGGTGATTCATCCAACTCAATATCATTTATATCGAAATTGGGACCGACAACATCTTGCACCATATCGACGTACGCATTTGATGATGATCCCCCGACTTCAATATCAGTAGGCGATGAGATGTGATCTGTTTCCCCGTGATGAGTCCAAATGTAGTAATCAGCAATGAAACCTTTGGTGCCGAGGTGACATTTTATCTCATCGATAGACCTATAAATAGAGTTCCTACACTTAGTTCGTGGGCAAGGGCATTTCAGTTTATCACCGTCCCTCTCTGCAGAATCATACATGAGTACAAGCTGTACGAAACTATCTATACCGGCCACGAACGCCGGATTTAGAAATTCGGCAATATTCCATTTGTACATCCAACTACAATCATCAGCCATCCTAAGAATTTTGAGTGTTATTCATGATTCTAAAATTAAAGAAGGTGGCAAAATTTTGGCAGCATTACGAGAAGAATAAGTAATTCGAGTTATAATTGGTAAGGCTTCTATCCCATTCGAGAACGTGACATTTAGTAGTATGTATTATCTTAAAATATGCATTTTTCTTATATTCGAAATTTTGGTAGCATCTCCCCTTAGTTCTCGTAGTACACATATATTTCAGTGCACCCGAGAACAATTAGAGAGATGCAGAAATCGAAATTTAAAAACTAAAAAAAAAACATACACATAAAATAACCGTACTATAAGTCACATTCTCAAACTATCCAAAATGGGACAGTTCAAAATGTAGTATCAATATATTTGATACTAAATCTCAGACGGGTCTAAGGAATATTGGAATAATTCGAAACTTAGTTTCAATTTTTTCTATTTGATATTAATTCTCAAACAAGTGATCTATATGAATCGCGTCACTTCGCCAAGGTTCCAAATAAGTAATTACCACCGTCACATTTTTGAAAAAAATTTTGAAAACTTAAATAAAACCATGTGACACTCATTCACGTTTTTTTTTTTTAAATTGAAAACCCGCTATTGGAGGGACAACACCTCCCGGCCGGTGTCGTAACCCACGTCAACATCCAACGGTATACAACCAACAACACCAATGATAATAATATGTATAAACAAAATTAAACCCCGGCCGATCACCACGACCTCCCATGCATGAACAATATATATACAATATAAGGGTTCATACATGCATATATCACAATATAATTTGCCCCTAAAGTTTATCTAAATTTGAAAGCAGACCCTAACAATCTAAGTTAATACAATGAAACCCTATTTTCCTAATTATTTACTAAATTAACCCATAACTATCTAATTATATACTTTGTGTACGTATTTCCTATAAATTTACCAATTTAACCCTCATTTCGAAAACTAATTACAAAATAATAACAATTAACAAACATCAAAAAATATTAACAATTAATTCATAATAATTAAAAAAATAATAACAATAAACCTTAAATAAACACAATTATATAACCCTAATTGATAATTAAAAACTAATTAAGTCTTAATTAGAAATGAAACCCTAATTGCAAATAAATTTAATAATTAACCTTAAACACTAATTAAATTTTAATTAACCTTAAATTACCACAATTATATAAAACAAATAAACATATAACCTTAAATATCCATAAACAGTTACATAAAATAAATAAATAAAATTATAAAAATTTTTACCTTCTTCAAGGCGGGCGGTGGAGGCGGGCAGCGGCGGAGGCGGAGCAGCGAATGACGAGTGGTGGCTACAGGCGGCGGAGCGACGTTAGGCGGGGGAGGCAGCGACGTTGGCTTGGTGGTGGGCGACGGCGACGGAGGGTGCACGCGTGGTGGTGGTCGGAGGCGGCGAGGAGTTTTTGGAGTTTTTTTTTGTTTGTGTTCGACAGAAATGAGGCGGGGAGAAGGAGGGGGCCAAAATTTAGGTTTAGTATCCTGACGGCCATGTTCGTCAGGATACTCGATACTTATACGCTGACGGGCAAGGCCGTCAGCATATAGTATATATAATATATATATATATATATATATATATATATATATATATATATATATATATATGCATATATATATATAATATCCTGACGGGCATGGCCGTCAGGATAATTACGCGGGATAGATTCCCGCTCTATCCCTGAGGGGCTGCTGAGGGAGTTAATTGCTGACGGCCAAGGCCGTCAGTAAACTCGCCAGCAATGTATGCCGCCAGGAAATCCGCCAGTAAAATCGCCAGCACCACCGAAATTTTTTGTAGTGAAAGCTAAAAACTCAAAGAAACTACAAGCTAATCGAAACCTTAACCAAGCCGAGTCTCAATGGCGCCATTTTGAAAGAGTATTTTTAGTGGTGTTGAAATAAGAAAAGTGGGTTCATGGCTCGGTATTATCGGAATTCGATTCGATTGTAAGAATCAAGGGGTTTTTAGCTTGAAATATAAATGAAAATGAAAATAAAATGAAAACTATAAAAATAAACTAACTAGGAAATGTAAAATGCAAGTTGTTCGGATGCCTCGTGCGTATGCCCAAACTGAAAGTGCAAGCAAAAGTGAAAATAAGCAAGTAAAAGCAAAGTTTCACTAAGTTCAACTAAATCAACCTAAAGTACAACCATGCATGCATGATCATAAAAATCTAAATAATGAAAATTAACAAAGATTGAAAGCATCAATGGAAAGAACAATAAAAGTTGACGTGAAATTTTAAATCTTTACGAAAAATAACTAGAAACGAAGAGTAGATCTAGGATTTTACATAAAACAATGCATGAAAATAAAAACCAAAATAAAGCATATGAAAGACTTAAAATAAAAATGATCAAGGACTCGATCTATGATCTTAGTGTGTCACTCACCTAGATTCCATGGACGATTCACAAGATCTAACAAGAAATCTATGAGCTAAGGCAAAATTCATAAATGAAGAACAAGCATGAAAATTAAAGAACAAGCATGAAATACTCAAAGTAAAGACGATCAAGGACTCGATCTATGATCAAGGTGTGTCACTCATCTAGATTCCATGGACGATTCACAAGATCTAACAATTAATCTAAGAGCTAAAGCTAAAAGCATAAATTGAAGACAATGCATAAAATTGAAGAAAAGCATGAAACTATAAGAAAGCTTACTTGAATTAAAAAGAGAATCCAAAAGCTTGAATGAAATTGCAACAAAACAAAATCCAAGGGAGTACTTTAGTTCTTCTTGAGCTTACAAACCCAAGGAAATGCTTGAATTAAATCTAAATCTAGTGAGAGAAATTTAGTCCCAAACCCAACCATAGGTTGGGAGGAGGTGTTTTTACAAAATGAGAGTTAGGTTCTATTTATAATAGGTTTAATTGGGTTTAAATGGGCCAAAGTAGCCTTTAAGGCTTGAATTTCTCGGGTTTGACCAGGATTTTCATCTTGGCGGCAGTCTTGGCAAGTTGTGGTGCTGATCTTGGAGGCAGTCTTGGCAGCAGTCTGGGCGGCAGTTTGGGCAAGCTGTGGCGCTGGTCTTGGCGGCAGAGTTGGCGTGCCTTAGCTAGTATTCCAGAATGTTAGGCGTTTTGGAGCCTCTCTTGGTGTCAAGTTTGGCTTGGAGTTTGGCATGCCTTGGCTAGTATTTTGGCCTTCAATGCCTTTACCTATGAAAATATGAATTTTGAACATAAAAACCCAAGAATTTGGGAAAATCGCAACTTTTGTCCTGTAAGTTTGACTCATTTTAGTTTTTGTCCTATAAATATAGGCGGTTCGAAAATTTTCTTGTATCTTTAAAATCTTCGCGTTTTATGTCCTCTAAATATAGGCGGTTCAAAAATTGTCCTGTATCTTAAAAAATCTTCGCGTTTTATGTCCTCTAAGACCATAAAACGCGAAGATTTTTTAAGATACAGGACAATTTTCAAACCGCCTATATTTAGAGGACATAAAATGTGAAGATTTTAAAGATACAGGATAATTTTCGAACCGTCTATATTTACAGGACAAAAATTAAAAGGGGTCAAACTTATAGGACAAAAAATGCAATTTTCCCCAAGAATTTCACCAAACCTCAAATTAATTGAAACCATTTAACTCGGTTAAATATAAAATCAAAAAGAAGCACAAAAAAAAAACTAAAACAAGAAAAACAACTCGGAAAACTTAACTAATCGACTCAAAAACTACTAAAAACAAAATAATACTCTAATTAAGAATACGAGAAAAATACCACAATTACATGCAAAATATATATCTTCTCTGGTAAATAGCTCTTCAATTATCAGGATTCTTAAAATAGAAATTAGTTTTTAATATATCAATAGGATTTACTTGTAAAATATAAAAAGTATTTTCCTATATATAAATATATTATTTCAAAAAAAATCTCACTAATATATTAATATGATTTAGCTATACAATTTCAGATGAATACATCGATTCAGAATTACATGTATTATTTTACAGCACATAATAATTCTCATTTATTCTCGAGATTGTACAACTTATATATTTTGATAATTCAAAAAACGGTATTCTTTACAAAGAATTCTCTTTTTTTTATATAAAGCTGTAATGTATATATATTTTTCATTATTTGGTTACCTTTCAACCATTGATATTTTACTCAAGGCTAAAAGGTTGTATTTTCTTTAAAAACATACTATATACTGCAAAGACTACTAATTATTTTCTAAAAATATAATTTAAATTGTATTAAATATAGTTGATTATTTATAGCCATATATAAGATACACAAAAGGTTTTCGTACGTCACATCTAAAGTTTGAACGCGATTTTTATCTGCCAATATATTTTATATTGCTTATGGTTGATATTAATGATGATTAGTGTATAGATTTTTGTTTTGTACAAAATTAGATAAGGTGAATGTGTTTACGTATTATTTTAATGATTCAATTTTATTTACTCCTTTTATATGTTGTATTTTTTTTCATTTTTAACTCATGTCGTAGATCACATGATAGTAATCAAAATTTCAAGAATATTATATCACTACAGTTTACTTAGGATAGGTCAACAAACATAGAATCACTTGACTAAAAATCGACACTTGGACTATGCCAACATTACTTATTAAAAATCGAATTAATTGGTATGTAATGGTAATCAAAGTATAAAAATGAGACAGCACACACATCCATATAAAAGACATTATTTGAAAGAATTATTTGAACACAAAAATTTATAATAATAAGATTTTTATTAAACAACTTAAAATCTGAAAAATATTGAATTCTAAACCACATGAATATTGTTCAAGTATAAAATGTTATCACCCTCTAACTGAATTCAAAACAGCATAGCGAACCTCAATAAGGGAAAACCAATAGCGATAATAAAAGCAGTAATAGCAAAATAATAATAATAAAAATATTATTATTATTATTATTATTATTATTATTATTATTATTATTATTAAACTAAGAATTGTTCTTAATTCAATCATCATCTTGCACAACTCCACCGATTCATTCTTCATCTTTCGCGTCAATCTCAGCAACCCAGCTTTCTTCAAAGTTTAGAACATTATTGCGCATCGATTTTTCATTCTTAGATAGAATCTTAGACGTCTTTTCAGAAGTGGAAGCTATACCTTCACCATCAAACATCAGTTTCTTTATGGTTGAACTTTCACCATCCAACTCTATAACTTCGACTTTCTTAATATGAGTAGTTACCTCATCCTTGAAACACGCGTTCTGTACAAAGGTTTCAAGTTATGGTCAATGCATGTAATCTATCTTCACCTTTTTTGAATTTTTTTGAGAAACTTCAAATGAGCCTACAAAATTAATACCCCATTGTCGGTCTCCTCCCTTTGAATCAGTGTCATAAAGTCCGATTCCTTCAACAAAATAAAGTGTTAATAAATTATAAAACATTTTCAAAAAAGTTTCAAACATTTCAAAAAAAATATAATGAGAATGCGCTTGATTTTCAAAGTTTTTTTTTTTTTGAAATCCGTTTATATACTTTTGAGATAGTTTATAAAAGTTTTTACTATCTCCAAAGATTTTACTATCTCCAAAGATTTTGAACAAAAATTCCCAGAATTTTTTGAAATCCGTTTATAAAAGAGTTTACTATCAAAAAGAATTTTAAATTCTCAAACATCTCAAGAAATTATAAATGCTTTCATCTCAAAATTTATCTTGCGAACTCACATCCTCCTCAAGGGTCCACTTGTTGTATTTAGCAACTAATGCCTTGTCAGTAATCAATCGCACAACTGAAAATGTGCTTGATTCATTATGAATTTATCCCATATTAACCTTCACTTTGAAAAGAACCGTTTGATCAATTAGTTTAAGCAAATCATCTGACAGTTATTCATCGGACAGACTCTACAATGCCAGAAATAATCCACTTTATAATTAGATATTACTGCTTAATATATTACAAATAAATAACTGGGATAAAAAGTTAATAAAAAAAATTCCACCTCTATAAATTCAACTGAGGATAGTGGAATGACCTTCCATTTAATTTCTCGTCCTCCCGATCCCAACATAGTAGAGATGCATTAGCCATAGAGTCCAAAACCTCAACCCTTATCTTGTACCCAGAGGCGAATTTACTTGGGGGTCTGGGTAGCACAACCCCCCTCCATATATATATATATATATATATATAGGGGTGGGTTCAAATGGGAATCATGTCATTATTTGTGAACCTGCGAACTAGTGCTTTTATTATATACCAGTAGTGCTTTCATTATACAATCACAGTGCTTTATTGATATTTTAGTTATATACACCAGCAGTGCTTTTATTATACAATCCTAATACTTTTAATCAAATAAGAAAATACACAAAAAATTTGATTCATCCATTTAATTAGATATAAGGCCCATAATCGACCCTAGGTTTACATATAAGGATATGGTTCTCATTTGAACCTAATCATTGCTTCTTTATGGTTATGTTTCATACGAGGTAATACATCATCGTGTTTATTAAAGTTTTTTGTGAATTGATTAAATATAATAGGCTGCATGTAATATTATTCTTTTTGTTTATATTACAAGTTTGTTTATATTAAAGTGTATATTACAAGTTTGTTTAAATGTAATATTCTTTTTGCAATCTTAACTAGATTGTTTATATTACAAGTTTATCATGATGTTTGTGTTATTAGTACATACTAAAGTAGTTTATTTGTGTATAATGAACCTTTATTTAAAGTAAGTATATTTTGATGAATTAACAACCGAGCATGTTTTGTTTTGATGATCTCCTCTTAAGGATAAGATATTCTTGTATTAAAACATTTATTGTAATATGTTCCATGGTTTATAAAAAAAAGAATATTTTCATTCTTTCTGTATTCCTAACTTTTAATTACCTTAATTATGATTACATTGATTGTGAAAATAATTGAATTAAAACACAATCTAAATAAGTTATATCTTTCTCAAAGTTCAAAATTCATTTTTGGAGTTTCAATTAATATAAATAAGTTTCAAAAATATATAAATGAGAAATTATATTACAATATAGTTTTAGCACACTTTTAGAAATTACTAATAAAGTTATTTAAGCATGTAAATATATTTTAATTGGCATAGGACACTGCATGTTGCCCATGATATATTAAATCATATATTGATTAGTGATCAATTAGTACAAAATGACAAAATGATGATGATGTGGGTACGTGTCATTCATGTGATATTTGCATTATAATTTAATCACAAATAATTTGTATTTTGATTTTAGAAATATTTATATTGGTATGAAATATCAATACGGTATTACACAAGTTAAACGAACGAAGTTCATATTTTTTTTTTGAATTACCCGTGTTTCTAAATTCTTCATTTTTAAGAATATTATAAAGTTTTGAAGTATCTTTTTATAACTCCCGTGCAACACACAGGTCAGAGTTTTATCTTAATATCGAGAATTAAGAGCCGAGAAATATTGAAAAATTATTTATTGCGACAAGAATGATATTATTGTAAATAAATCAGTTAATGTTGTCTACAAATAGGCTTTCAAAAATCTAAAGCGATCAATATTTAGTTTTATGTTAATAATTCACTTTTTGAAGTTACTAGTATTTTTTTTTTAGATAAAATTTATATATTTATGTATTTTTTTATATGCCCGCGTAAAACGCGGATATTCAAACTATTTACCTCTATAGACCTTTGCACGACACATTTGCGAAATCATAACCGGAAGTTCCACGGAAAGACAGCTTTCAAAAGCCAAAACTTGATCAACGTATTCGCCCCAAAGAGTACAACTAATTCGACAACCACCAATACCAAATGATTATAAAGGCTGATTATTAATTAATTTAAATACAAAAGCAACCAAAAAAATAATATTGGTAATAATATTGATGCAAAACGCTATAATTGAAACTTACCTTAAATTCTCGAGAATAATCTCAACCAGTCACGCTCGTCGTCCACCCATTAATTCTTTCTCCTATAGGTTATGAATCTCGGATACCTTTCCAATTATATTTTGAATAAGAATTAAATTAGTTCTGAAAAAAATCAAACAATTGTATATATTTTTAACTATTCGAAAATATAAAAAAACTAACCAAACAACATGGTCTTGTCAACTTTGTTAATGTTGGTGAGTGTTGAGAAAGTACGAAAATCAACCAAGTCATCCTTCACATCGACTAAAAGCGTTTTAGTATGAGAAATAATTTTGAATTTGGTCATCGTAGTACGCAATTTGCCGGTGTTGTATTCCACATAATAATTTCAAATCGCGTAAACGCAACCCTCAACAATTCGATTCTCAAACAACTTGGCATTGATCTTCTTTATAACACCACCAGTAATTTGTCCCCCCCACCCCCCCACCCTGTTTTACATGATTTGAGACAATTTAAGTGAATTCCATAGATTAATCGAATAATTAGTAGACAGTTTGAACCTATATATCTATATATAATAATAAAATTATTGAGAACCAAGAATTACCTAAAAATCATGAAAAATGATCTCCATAGAAGATTTTTGTTCCTTGTCATCAAATCCCGATCGAGCAATAAACCGAACAACTCTTAGCTTAAGGTTTTTTATTAGTTTTGGTCGATGTCCTTGATAAGTCCAAACAAAGGAGGCATCATTCCAAAAATATTTGTTGCCCAAGTTTTGAAAATAAAGAAAAAGCACAAACACATTCGTGTGGGGAATGGTGTTGTATCGAAATTGATTGAAAATAATAGGAATCTATATTTATAGGGAGAATTAGTTGAAACCTAGAATTCAAATTTTAGAATTCTGATAACCCAAACAAATCGGATTTTGTATGCTTTCATTATTGCTATTTTATCCAATTTTATTTATTTTGTTCGTTTCTGATTGGTTGATTTTAGAAAGAAAAAATGTATATGCTGCATTTTCTATAAATTAAATGTCTTTACTTAGGCAAAAGAATCGTATGCAATATGATTTAATGAATATGTGATTCCAACTTGAAATCTCAGAATTATTCAATATTGAATAAAAAAATATGATATACTGTATTTCTTTTATAAAGGATTCGAATTTTGCAAGTGAATTGATTAAATCATCTACCAATTTTTGAAAATAAGATTGTTGTGAAGATACCAATCCGATTTTATTCATTTTGTCCATTTTTATTGGTTAATTCTAAAAAATAAAATCCAATCTATTTTCTATATTTTTATAATTTAAATGTCTTTAATTAGGAAAAAAACGGTTGCAATCTGATTTAATGAAAATGTGATTCTGACCTGTTAATTTGAATTATTCAACATTGAATAAAAAATCTGATATGTTGTATTTCCTTTGTTTAAGATTCTAATTCTGCAAATGAATCGAATTAAATAATCTCTGACTTTTTTTAATTAAATTGATGTAGAAGATACCAAATTTCTTAGAGTTTAATTATGCAAGGAGATCAACATATATTCAATTCCGATATGTTTTAATGTTTTATTATTTTTTCCAAATCAGTTAGATTTGGGGTTTGTAGTTTATTTAATTTTGATGTCTTGCTTTGTTTTTGGATGCCGATTTAATCATATGGCCTGTAATTTAATTTTTAATTTATTTTCATACTTTCTTTTTATTCGGGGCATGTAATTAAATATATTTTTATGGTTGATTTTATTATGCTTGCTCTGTCTAATGTTTATTTCAATTCAAAATACCGAAAAATACAATTTATCTTTAATCAAAATCTGAACATTTGACTATTATATAAACAGATTTTATTATTGTACTAAACTTCATGACTATTATTCATTGGTGTTTTATATAATATAGACTATTATCACTAATTTTAAAACCCAATAATTGGATATATAGTAATTTAAAATTTGAATTTTGGGCAGTTAAAAATTCAAATTATGTTGCTCACAAATTTAAAATTCTTAGATTTCAAAATTCGAAATTGAATTTTTAAAAATATAAATTCAGAGCTTTAAAAAATTAAAAAAAGTTTGGGTCACAAATTCAAAAACTTAAGCCATCATATCCGAATTTCAGCCATCATATCAAGAATTCAATAAATTTTGCAATTTTGAAACCTAAGTTGAAAAGTCAACAATTGTGTGTTATGAGATTTAAGTTTTAAAAAAAAAAAAAAAAAAAAGCAGTTGCCGAAAGAAATAGTTTTAGAGGAACCAAAATAATTGGTCTCATTTAGCTAAAACTGTTTATATATATATATATATATATATATATATATATATATATATATATATATATATATATATATATATATGATTAGGTTCAAATGAGAACCACGTCATTATATGTGAATCTAGACTCATCCACACCGTTGATTAAATAAGATCAATGGTTAATATTAAAAGAAAGTCTTGACTCTAATTCATGCATAATAGAGTTATTTTTGTCTTTTTCGAATCTTTGCAATTAAGACAGTCCCCTAATTACATATATTTCTTTTCCATAATTACATATATTCTTTTTCTATAATAAGAAATCAATCCATCTCCATTATAATCATTCTCACCAGATTGACGGGATAATTCAGAATTAATCCATCTCCATTACAAAAAACGCAATTGTTTGAAGAAAAAAAGGAAAATCTTTTCGTTGCTTTTTTTGAAACCACTGTCCGATCACTCAAAAATCACCGATATGTATTTAAAAAAATTTCAACTCTTCAGTTTTATGCTACAAATTTTCTTCTTCTTTTTTTTCTGAAGGCTATTAATTCATATACGTTGTTTTATTGAAAGCAACGTCCAATTCATATACGTATTCTGGGTATACGATATTGCGAGGGTACACGATAGCTCAAATTTGCAATCTGGATCGATGATGGCATCCAATCTCACCATCGGGGATGTCTCCATTAGTGGGGCTCCGATCGCAGTGGTGGTTGTTGAAATTGTCTTTTTATTTTTTTGGTCTAAAATCCATGGGCTGGCGGCGTTGAAGGTTTTATGTCGAGAGTTTCAATTTTCAAAGCTGAGTTTGAATTTTCGTCAACAAAATTGGTGCTGCCACACCCAATTTCTCCGCTGCTTTGAGAATAATTTACACAGTGCTTTTTTGAATATTACACAGTGCTTCTGCAAGTATTTGTTATTGCTTTCATTCAAATGTAATTGTGTTGGTGATAGTGACGAGTGCTTTTAAGAAAATCGTTGGTGCTTTCTTTTTCAAATGATTGTTTTTTAATTACATTGGTGGTGCTTTTTATACTTTTGGACGATGTTTTTCTTGGCTAAGAATACTTTTATTTCAGACCAAACGCTAAATCAAATTAGTTTTTTTTATTGCAATGGAGGTGTGTTTTCCTTGGACAAGAATACTTTTATATTAGGTCAAAAACTAAATTAAGTTAGTATATTAGTGATTTAATAGTAAAAACATTGTTAGTGTAGTAAATAAACACTGCAACTACATAACAAAAGCACTCTTATTGTATTACAGGTTCAACAGAAAAAGCATTTTTAGTGTAGTAAAAAAAGCACTGCAATTATATAAAAAAAAGCAGTCTTAATATATTAAGAAAATCAATCTTATTATATTATAATATTATTAATACATGAGTAATTTACTTCAGAACGTCATTAGTTTATTTTTAATCATTTTAAAGTAAATTAATAATTTTCATGGAAAATCTTTGTTTCCTTTAAAAAAAAAAGATAATATACAATCTTTTTTTCCTTTTAAAAGAAAAGAAAAGATAATATACAAATGTCAATTAGTCTAATTTTCCCCTCTCAATTAATAAACCAGTTGGATTTCATATTTTCCGTTTTTTAAAATTATATGAATTTCAAAAGGTTGTGTTTCCACATTACTATGATTTTGGGCCCAATGCCTAAGTATGGAATAATCTGATATGGTTCAAAATGTTTCTATTATGAATATCTGTTAAACACATGGACTAGAGTCATTATTTAATTTAGGGAAAGGTCCGACCTATTCAGGTCGACTAATGGTTACATGGTCTAAATAATTAATAGGTAATTCATGGTTAGGGTTATGGCATTTGCTTAACTCATTACAGGTTAAGAAAAAATATGAGACGAATATAAAGATGAAAATTCAACACATCTCATGCATGCGTTCAAAAACTAAGGGGTTACAATGTTTAGCGATTAAATTAAGGAGCAGCTAGGGGAACTTGAGGAACAAATTCATCTAGGGGTATGTCCAGCTCAGAGTCTAGTTAGGCTGAGACAATTTCTTGGCATGCATTTGTCCCACCAGGTCGCTTTGGGATGGTCGAGGTCACACTTCAAAAAATCAAAAGGAGGAGAATTTTCTCGAGTCTTCTTAAGATATACCTAGAAACTTAGACCAGCTACCTAGATTTTTTGGTTAGCTCTCTTGATAGCTGTCTTAAAGTATAACTTGGTGCCCTTGCTCACCTTTTGAAGGAATGCAGTAGTATGAAGATAGATCAAGGTTATACTAACTCGATATGCGTCAAGAAATCTCCGACCTACTTGATTAACACGTAATTGTCTTGATTTTAGTTTGTATTTTAATTTCTTTTTCTTATTATTTTTGGTATAAGTTGGATAGATTTAGCTTAATTTCATATATTTAGACTTCCAACTTATTTTACCGCTTTTTGATCTAGATTGATGCAAATAAGTGATTATTTATGATTTTTTCACTTTATACCTAAGTAACCGGAAGAGTTCAGCATGTTAGAGATGAATTATGATGATCGAGATTCAAAGATCGAGCTTTCCGGTGAAGAAGTAGCAAGAATTGAAGCTGACAGACTTTTTAGAAGGGTTATTCTGCCAGAACCGATGTCGATTGAGGCTAACGGTTACACTCCAACCGTTAGCTGTTACCGCTAACCTTAACGGTTACTGAGAACCGATACTAACGGTTAGAATGCTGAATTCAGAGCTAACGGTAACTTTCCAGAACGGTTTTCCTTACAACCGTTGTCGTCGTACAGAAATGCAAAAAAATATACACGTAACGGTTGCTACTAACGGTTGCACCAACCATTAGAAACCAACTGTTAGCGGGCCCAGGAAGCCCAGAAATAGATTTTTCGGCCCAGTTCGTGGAAAAATCCTATAAATACCTTTCTTAATCCGAATTTCGGGTATCGAGGGCTGTGTAGGCGTGTTCTAACCCTAAAAACAGAGAGTATCCTAGGGTTTGGAGACGGAGAATAACAACAACACGCAACGATCACGGAGCAACCCAAGAAGCGACGACGACGAGTTCTCGAAGTCGTTCGACGCCGTTCATCCATAAAAGCTCGGTTCGCTGCGTCCAATCTTTTAACTTCAGCGTAAAATTCCTTTAGGAAAGTCAACGGATCCTTCGTTGGCGAGGCCATGAAATGTCGG
>BMAC01000145.1:13194-35931 GCA_014905375.1 Phtheirospermum japonicum | reverse complement strand
CAGTTATATGAGCACAAGGTTTGAAGATAATTAGAGATGAAAACACGAGCGCCTTTTTACCATCAGGGGTCGGAATTGCATAAGGAGTTGATTTGGAGTGCCACATCCCAGATGCCTCGTGCAGGTCATTTCTCCCGATCTCCAAAGTTGGCTTGTTCAAATCATCATATGGATAATATGATGATAGACTCGATTTTGTACACTGACTTGGCGAGGGCCGATTCGAACAGGTAGAGTTTCGATCCTAAACCACAGAAGGCAAAGAGGGTTGCACAATCCCTTTCGGGCACGAATCGAAGTGTGGCACGGATAGGGGTTGAATGCGTCAAATCATCATATGGATAATATGATGATAGACTCGATTTTGTACACTGACTTGGCGGGGGCCGATTCGAACAGGTAGAGTTTCGAGCCTAAACCACAGAAGGCAAAGAGGGTTGCACAATCCCTTTCGGGCACGAATCGAAGTGTGGCACGGATAGGAGTTGAATGTGACGCGGCACTGCGTAGAGAATCTAAATCTTAGACAACAATATCGTAACCCTCGCTCCTCCTAGTCCTAGAAAAGCAGACGATGCACACTTGTGTTGGACGGTATGATAATCTGTGCCGCTTCAGTCGGGCCTCGGGCTTCAATTGGGACTCAGGCTCGCACTTCCGCCTCAATCGGCGCTCGAGGGATGATAACGATGAAGATGACGTGTCGCGCTTCCGCCTCAATCGATGCTCGGGGGATGATGACGATGAAGATGATATACCTAAGACCAAACAAACTCTAAATCTAAAACACATAAAAAATAAAATAAAAATATATACTCAAGACTTTTATGAGGAAAAATACACCAAAGCTTTTTCGAGCTTCTTTTTTCTTTTATTTCGTTTTAGCATTTCCAAAAACTCCAAAGCAGAACAAAGCAACCCCGTATCGGATCTTGCACAAAACAGAAAGAGCAAAATACAAACTCAATAATAAAAGAAACCAAAACTTTTAAACCACATCAAAGCAAAATCCAAATGGAATTCAATAGCCATCAGATGGCTAATAAAACCCAAAATCCTAAAAACAGATGATTTCTCGACAAAATGAAGAAAATAAAGACAAGTCATGTTCTAACCAAATAGATATTAATTAAAGCTTCCAAAACCTCAAAATACAGTTCCATGATTACCTGTAACCGCCTGATCCCGGCCTTGTAGCCAATGCTTTAATTTTCCCATCTATAGATCAGTAAATGTTTTACTAATACAAACTTCAAATTGAACACAAATTCAAGATTCAAAAAAAAAAGTCATCACACTAATATTCAAGCAATTGACGAGACCTTGGCATCAAACCACAACTTAAAAGAAAAGGATTTAAGGGGGGAAAAAAACACATACACAGTAATATCATTTCCCCTTTGGAGCACTAAATTCAAGCCTTAGCTCAAGATAGAGGTCCTCGGCCGGAGCCGGACACAGTTTCAAGACCTCTGATTGGGCAACACATCTATCAACTGCCCGCAACGTAGGAAACAAACTTGAGGGGTTTTCTTCAACCCTCCTCCTCTTGCAACTAGCCACTTCCTCATCGCTACACGTGTTCGCTCGCGTTTTTTTTCCGACAAGTTACCAAATTCAAGCTCGTCGCCGCCAAATCTTCAGTAACACAATCTTCCTTCTCAACCCTAGGATCTTGCTCAAATCTCTTGTTTCCATTTTTAGCAACAAAGCTCGACCACGAAGGAGGAGGAGGATCCATCAAAACCGCGTCGTTTTTCGGAGAGTGTCTGAGAGGAGATGAATCGAAAGGTTTCAAATTAATTCGATTCTGAGTTTTAAAAATTGGGGCTTTTCGTATTGGGGGTTTTCCCTAAGAATTGGGTTTGATTTTTCAAAGAGTAGTTTGGGATTAGGGTTTTGATTGGTGGTTGTTGGAAGAGGTGGAAGAAAACGAGGGTTAACGGCGGGGCGGGCGAGAGGGGATTAAGAGCATCTTCAATGCATACTATGAATTGGGGATGATGTGGCAAATAAATAGATGATCATGAATTGAATAGAAGGTACAATTCAAGAGTAACTCTCCAATGGGACTTTCTATACTTTTATTAATGCTAATTACGTGGCATTTATCTTATTTAGATTAAATAATAATATAATTAACCTACTCATAAATAGAATTACAAATACGAAGGCACGGCAAAAAATTTGGAGAAGAAAAAGGAACTGCTGAGTCATACTGTCTCACAGAGCCTCTACATGTAGAAAGAGCACCCCACATCTTTTTTTTTTTTAATGTCACGTTAGCTTAATATGATAATTCATATAATGCATTGGAGCAGTATTTTTACTGAATATTATCTATTTGCTGATGTGTCATTTTTTTTTCCCAATTCATGGTATACATTGGAGATGCTCTAAGTCTGGGGTAGCAAGGACGAGAGGCGGAAACGGCAGTAGACGAGGGAAATGTGAAAAACGGGTTGTGATTAGGGAAATTTGGTTGAAATAGCAGGATTAATAAACTTTCGAGAAAGGTTTAACAATACCGTTCTAAAAAGAAAAAATATGAGCGGCAAAAAAAAATTATTTACATCAAAACCGTTCTGGATTGATGTACATTCCATAACGGTATTAAAATAACGTTCTGTAATGTACATAAATCGAGAACGGTTATAATAAAATCATTCTGAAATGTGTACAACCCACAATGTTATTTTAATACCGTTCTGCAATGTACGTCAATTCATAACAGTTTTAATAAAACCATTTTGGAATATACACATTTCAGAACGTTATTAGAATACCGTTCTGAATCGACTCATAATCCATAACGGTTTTTCCATTATCGTTCTAGAATGTCTACTTTTCATAACAGTATTGTAAAACTGTTTTGTAAAATCATGTATCTAGAACGGTACTTTCAAATACCATTCTAGAATGTTTAATCCAAATCAGTATTTTAAATACCCTTTTGGATGCACCAGGATATTTTGTACTAGAATGCAATTTATGTACTAGTGTACTGTTGACCATTGCACGTTGGTTTACCGACACTGCTCTACATGTGTGAATTGCGTTTGTGTTTTCATTGTGTAATGTTTTTATGTTGTTGTACCGACAATACTCTATTGTTGTGAATTGCGTTTGTGTTTTCATTATGTAATGTTTTTATGTTGTACCGACAATGCTCTATTGCTTAGGGAATTTCGTTTGTGTTTTCATTGTGTATTGTTTTTTGATAACTACTGAGCGATAGAAAATAGAAAGTGAACCACGCACTAGAAAACTTTAACACAATTAAAATAATTTACACATCATGAAAAATAGTGTGATCCCGTGCCACATTTCTTTTTCTTATATTTTTTACGTAGATCGTGATCATGTCCTTGTGGGGGAGCTGCTGGTTTCTAAATCGGCTCTTCCTCGTCACTTTCGTCACCACGCACATATATACCCCAATTCTGATGTGCACGATCCGCAGTTTCAGTGGGAATCGACATCGAAATAGGTATTGTCTGGAAGTCTGGCCGCAAAAAGCCCATGTCATGTGGAGTTGCGAAGTTGGGGTTAAAATGCATGGTTTTAGTATGCAGAAGATCGGTGAATGACTGTCCAACATATGTAGGAGTATAAAACTCGGATGTTTCAAATGCAGGAACATAATCACCTCCCTCGTTATACGATGATTGGCCAACAGGATATATATTCAACACAGAGAAAAAATATTGTTTTAGTATAAATCGTAAGAAAGTGACATATAAAATAGTTATTAACGAATCACACAATTACCATGATGGATGACTGGTGGTGGCCCAAGTGCGACAGCGGGTGCTCTGCTACGAGAGGATGTTGGCTGACTAGAGATGCTCCTTCTTCCGCTGCTGGACACGGATGCCCTGCGCTCATCTGGAGCATCACGACATACACTCCTCCTGGACGGGTCAGATATACTCCGTCTTCCGCTGCCGGATGCATATGTTGTGCGCTCATCTGGAATATCCTCATGTAACTCGTCACGAATACGAAGTCGTTGCGTCATCTCATCAGCGACTGAATGAACTACATCGTGCATCCGACGATAAGAGTCAAAATCTTCATCTCTAGCATGTGAAGAGACATGGCGGAGTTGCTGACTCCAAGTACCATACAAAATATAGACGGTTGAACATCAAAACTAAGAAATAATTAAATTCATTGAGTGAGAAAAGAGTGAATAAGATTTGTTAGAATGGCCTCGTAAACGCCGACGTCTGATGGCTGGTATCCTCCCTCTGCATGTCTCTCCAGAGGAGTGATGAAACGCCATGTATTCTGCTGATACCAACTCCGATATTCGCTCGTCGTACCCGCACCTCTCTGAACTGGAGTGCCTTCTATCCTCGTGGACCATCGTACCTCCCATGCCTGGATCCAGGCATGATGACGTACATTCCACTGAACGTGATGCTCCTGTACCCGAGAGACACTGTGCAATGCCTCCACGTTAACTACGATGTTCGCTGGTGTACTCTGACGTATGTCAAATTGTCGGGTCACCCGATTGGAAAAATGGAACTCGGAAATCGACCAGCATATCAGTGAGCACTGGCTTAGCCAGTTTTGAGTCAAACATCTTTCCCCAATACTTGTATCTCAGGTGCATCCAAATCGTAGGGTTCCCATGTCCACTGCACATTTGAATAATCATCATCAGTTTGCACCATATTATCAATATAAGCAATATTTATTCAGTACTCTACCTCTAGCTCGTTTAGCCGATTAAGTGACTCCTAAAATACTCGTAGCGTATTCCTAGAGCTCTACGTATAACTATACTTTGCAATCCACTTGCGTAAACATTCAATGAAAGTTATTAAAACGAAAATGATTACTAATAGATGTATAACTAGTATTGCAGTTAAAAATTATACCTAGCACCATACGGCGGTATGGGAAACGTGACTTCTTCGACTGCATCGTAAATGGTCCGATGAAGATTGAGAGAACTGCCCGTGAATTGTGGTCTAACAGATGAAGTTCGGGACCATACCCAAATCTGCAACAAATCCATTGGACCACTGATCGTCTTCCTGTCTTCTTTCGCAACCATACACAACTCACGATATAAATGTGCAAGCACATCACTACCCCAGTTAATACCCGATGATGTGTCATCATCCTCAAAATGATGTAGGCAGCTTACGGAAACATAATTGTTTGTTGTGCTGGGCAACAACAACGAATCTAGCAGTAAAATTGCAATCCCACGAGCGTACTACACGACCTCGTCCTGCGGCGTGTCATCATCCACTCCTCGTCTTCTGAGGTGCTCACTCAACTTCTTTAGTTTCAAACGACTCGCACCTTTTATCTCCACCTCATAATCCACCTGCAGGCCTATGTAATTAATACCTGACATACTCCACCCATTCCTCCCTACTCCACTCCTCGTCATCATCGATCATCGGGGCACCTACAATCGGAAGACCCCAAATAACAACCACATCTTGGGGAGTGATCGTCGCCTCTAATACGAGCAGATAAAACGTATGCGTCTCGCGGCGCCATCTCTCAACTAGTGCGGTGATCAAATGGCAGTCCAGCTTCGTAATCGCCCCGCAACATGCGACCCCGTAAAACCCCCAGCGATGAAGCACCAACATAACTCGAGGATGTAGACCATTACGCTCATCCCATAAAATATAACCTACTGCACGCTTCACCCTCAGAACCTCATCCATATGACCACTTGCAACGCTGCTCGATCTATGTAAACCTTATCGGCTCAAGAGCGGTGATGCCATCTGCAAGATATATACAAAGAAACCATCAAGAATAAAATATTACGAGAATGAAATACTAGACGAAAAGTTGAAGGAATTAATAAATTCATACAAGAATGAAATATTACTTAAGGAATTCATACAACACAAATTATTAATTCAGACATAAATGCGAATTAAAACATCGAGTAGTGTCCAACGTCTGTCAACAGAACAATAAATCGAACTACAACATCAAGATGAATATTACTTAGGGAAAGCAACAATTATTAATGTTCATAGAAATGCGAATTACAACATCCAGTAGTGCTAGCGAATTACAACATCGGGCTCATGGAAAGATCACCGCCTTGTGATGAGCTAGCCATATCTTGCGCACGGTATTGTTGTCTTGCGCGTACTTGGGGTTGGTCCATTTTGTTGGGGATCCTACTACCTCTGAGTCATCCAACGGTTAGCTGCCTCCTCATGTGTGGATCATGAACCAATTCAAAACTTGCCTCATTCTAGTCTTCCGCGTCGGGCAACGGCTCAAAAGCCCCAGTAGAGTATGTGCGTAGGTACGCAGTAGTGCTGTAGTAATCTAGAACGTAAACTTGAGGATCCGTTCTGAATTCGGTACACACCTTTATTGAATGAGAGCACGGAATATCGCTGCTCACCCATCTACCACAAGAGCATTATGCGCTCGACAAGAAAACTCGAAAGACTCGAGTACGACTCCTCCGTTGACCTTCACAAAGATTTCGACCGTTTGTGCCACCCAATTAAAGCCCGTAACGTGGTAAGATGACCCTAAATGTTGTTTTTCTCTGAATAGGTCATATATCTTATCAGGCCAAAATTGTTGCATGTTATGGACTCTTGTCGCATTTTTCAAGCGATCATAGAAATTTTGAACACTTCGAAAAAATGTGATTCGGACGATAGTAGTTATTGGGAGCCATCTAGCACGTTCCATCACTCCATTAATGGACTCGGGCATGTTGGTCGTCAGGATACCACACCGTTTGCCGCCATCGTGGGACAGTGTCCACTTGCTGTTATCAATGCCATCCAAGTACGCAAATGCATCTGGATCAATGGCCTTAATCTGCTCCACTATTCTATAGAAGACTGTAACTCTGGGTTCTGCTCCAGCTTTGAAACACACATTCTTCAATTTCACATACTTGGCATGCGTATTGAAGTTAGAAGAAACATGTCGCAAACAAAAAATGATAGAAGAGAATGTCGGAACTTGTTATAGTGCACTGAGTAGTCCGGCATGTCGGTCAGATATAAGACAAACCCCTTCTATGTCGCGAACAATATATTTTGCAACCATGTGAAGGAACTAATGCCACGAGCTGTAACTCTCTGAATCAACAACTGCGTAAGCTAGTGGCAAGACTTGCTAGTTAGCGTCAACTGCAACTGCCATCAACAACGTGTGCTTGTACTTTCCAACCAAAAAGGTTCCATCAACACTGATCACCTTGTGACAATGTCTAAAAGTCTCGATACATGGTCGAAATGCCCAAAATACAAATCTTAACATATGCACACCGGGTATTCTAGAAGATTTGTGTAGCCACTCGACCACTGTCCCTGGGTTGTACGTCTGCAAGGCCTCCATATATTTTGGTAAATATTGGACCGACTGCTCCCACGTCCCGTACACATTTTCACGAGCCCGCCGCAAACCTTGCCATACCTTGTGACATGGCACTTCATAATCATATTATTGTTTGACAGCCTTCTGGACATGCAAAGCGCCATATAACGGATCCTGCTCGACGTGAGTGGTAATGAGCATAACAATCATATTTTTACACAAATTGGGGTGATCATGACATGTAAACGATGCATGACATATGTGCGCAGAACCCAATCTTGTGATTACCCAAGCACCCTTCCGTTCACGAAAACTAGCGCGAAGACACCATCCGCATTCGGGTGATACGTTGATTACTGGATTCGGAATGTCTACATCTAAATTATTCTCCCCAAGTGATTTTGACAAACAAACAACTTTCCAAACCGTTGGACTGCTCAGTACCACTCTATACGCACACTTGGCGATGCGCACAGAGTAATCTTTGACAGCCCACATCAAATGTCTTTTATCTCTAAATATCATGCTTGTTCTCAACACTCCTTCGTCTTTATCGTAGTAGTAGTCTGGTTGAGGGACATCAATAGAATCAATAGGAACGTCTTCGTATACGTGATCGAAAAATGTATGTTCTTATACAGTGCCGATCCTCTATCCGCTCGTTTATGAGTTGTAGGGGCACGTTCATCCACGATAGGTTCAAAAGGATCTTCATTTGGTATGCTACCCCCCAACTGAAAGAATTCCTCGTCAGTTTCAAGACCATCATCTAGTTCATCTAAACTATTTTCAGAATCGCTTCCTTCATCTGGTCCGAAGCAATCGGCGGGGTAGTACGGGATCACCAGTGGGGGAGGGGGATGATACTCGGTGGAATCTACATTCGCATATCCACCCTCGTCTCGTAGAATTGATGCATACATGTCATATTCATTGCCAGAAAATATATTCGACATATGTGCTTACTTCTAAAACCGAATAAATATTATTAAATAATTAACAACTAAACAAGAAACGAATAAATTCGAATTTTCACATAATTAATAATTTCTCACAAATTAAATAATACCCAAAGATTCACGTAATTAGAAATCTTTTCCCAAATAGATAGATTCAATATTTCGTAAATAATTAACAACTAAACACAAAAAGAATAAATTAACATTTTCACAAAATTAATAATTTCATATAAATTTAATTTTTCACATAATTAAGAATTTTACACAAAATAAATCAATTGACATATTAATAAATTTAATTATTCACATAATTAATAATTTCATCACAAATAAATAAATTTAAATTTCACAAGCAATTAACAACTAAAACTAACAAAAACATATAAATTCACTAAAAAAAATTCACAAACATATAAATTCACGATTTATCCTATCCTTTATTATTTTATTCACTTTGAAGACAAGAGTCGATTATTGAAATATTATTCAACCCCATTTTAAACAAAATACATATCAATCACATATTTTACAAATATTCACATTTAAATTCACAAACATATAAATTCACTAAAAAGAAATTCACAAACATATCCTACAAATATTCACATTTAAATTCACGAAATATATAAATTAAAAAGAAAAAAATTAACAACTATCAATTTTATAACAAATGGGTAATTGATTCACCTAACAAATAATTACAACTGATTAAAATAACTACTTTCATAAAAATAAATTAAAACTTACCTTGAATTGGGAAATAAATGGAGGATTGTCTTCCTCCTTGCCCTTGCCCGCTGCCTGCTGCTTGCCGGGATGAAATTGCGTGTGTGGTTGGTGTGTGAGTGTGTAACAATTATTAGGGCCGATTTTTTTTATTTTATTTTTTGAACAAAACCCTCGGGATGCAAAATCCCCCCGGGACGCCATCCCGAAATGCGTCCCGCCCCATACATTTTTTTTACCAGTTCCACCCCCAAAATTAATTGTTTGACTCTGAGGTCCGGGACGCCCTTAGAAATGGCGTCCCGATATTTTTTTCTAAAACGTTTCTGTTTCTACCTTTTAGAATGCGGACGGTACGTCATTCCCAAGAGCGTGCCGACCCAAAAAAATCAAAATGTTTTTAATATATATATTTTTTAAATTTTGAATTAAAATATATTAATTATTTAATTAAATCGAGAAATTAATTTTATTATTAAAAAAAGATATTTTCTTTGTTTGCAGCGCGAAAAAAAAAAAAAAAAAATCTATACTCCGTAGTTTATTATAAGATTACAGTGAGACCTTTTCTAAAAAATTGAACACTAAAATAACTTCCTGTTAGTAACAGCCTCCATACACTCCCGGCGGCGGCTTTCCTCAGACCTTCTTAATTGCCAATCCCAAGTGCCCAACGTAGTTATCATAACCTATTTCGTGATGGGTAAGATTTTTCTGTCCAATTGTTGTTCATTCTGTTATCCGATTTTCCCCAACACATTTTTTATGTTTATTTTGGTCTTGTGTTTGGGTACAGAAGAAAAAGGCAGTGCAAAGTCCCGCAGAGAGCTCAGAAAAGAAGCTCGCTTGGCCAAGAACAAGAAAAAGTTCAATTCATGGGTCCAGCATCATGTAATATAATTTGAGTTTTTTTTTTTTTTTCTTTTCTTTCTGCTTCAGTTTTCCTAGATAAGTTTATTCTAATATGAAGTTAGAACATCAAATCGACCGCGATTTGTTTCTAATTGTTCCTTTACCCTAAACCCTAAAACCCTAATTAAGTGAAAATATGGGTTTTATTTGTTGCTGCAGAAAAAGAAATCCTCATCATCCGATTTGAAATCAAAGCATTCAAATGAAGCAATTAGTGCTATGGTGGATAAACCCAAAAGTAAAGCGATGAATTCGACAAGTAGTGGTTCAACTAAACGAAAAATGGATTCGGACTCCAAAGCGAAGAAGGGTTTAAAACGAAAAATGGATTCGGACAGAACACCGAAAACCAATTTCTTCAAGTTACTCGAAATGGATATGGGGGGACGAGTTGCATCAGCCGAGGAGGATCTTAGGCTCGAGAAGAAGCTCGCGAAGAAACTCAAGTTGAAGAATGGGAAATTGAGTTCCGCTAATGACGATCTCGGTGTGTTGTTCGAAGGTATACCCTCTGCTCTTGATAATCTCGGGTCTAGGCATAGTAAAACGAGCAATTTAGTGAATGACGATTTAGAGGATGAGATTTCGGACGACGAAGGGTATGAAGAATCTGATTTACTAGGTAGTGGTGACAATGATGTGGATGATGAAGAATTTGGTTTGCTAGCTAGTAGTGAGGATGAGGATGAGGATGAGGATGAGGATGAGGATGAGGATGATGATGATGATGATGACGACGACGACGACGATGTGGCGAGGGTGATGTCACAGAATAATCCAAATAAGGGTAAAAGAAAGAAAAGGAAGTCTGACATTGAAGGAGATGACGACGATGACGATGGCCTCAACATGTTGGTGGAGGGAAATTCTTCAGAAGACGAAAGGGTAAAAAAGTTCTGCATATGCCCAATCACATCTGAAAAGCTGTGATAAATACATAACTGAAAAATTATATTTTAACTAAACAGGAACAAAAGGCTGTGACAAAAGTGAGTGCAAATATTGAGACAGGGAAATATGTTGCTCCTCATCTGAGATCTCAGGGTGGAAATGAATCTGCAGAATATGCTCAATTACGTAAACGAGTTAGAGGTATGCGTTTGGCTTTATTTTCCTTTGTGTTTCAGCATCCTATACTGATTTTATTATAGCTTTGATATTGATGAGGTATCTCAGTTGTTTTATTTCAATTTTCTTGTCAGGACTTCTAAATAGGCTCTCTGAAACTAATGTGGAGTCAATCACATCGGAAATTTCCAATCTTATTCACGTAAGTTGTTGTCTTACCCGTTTTCTTTCATCTTTCAATTTGTTTGATTTGAAATGCCAGAGAAAGTAATTTCATTCAGGAAATGTCTATTTAAATAGTAAATGAATTCAAAAGAAAGATTGTAAATGGTTGATTGTAAGTGTAGGTGTATTATCAATATTTTCATATTGGTATGTTACTTTCATAATTTCAAATGTTCGCTAACTACCATGATATTCTAATTATTTAGAAGTTTATATCTTGTTGTGTTTAAGTCATATGAAACAATGGAGGCATTTTTTGCATGCCATTTGACTTATGGAACCACTGATAAATTTCTTATCGTCTTGCTTATTTGTTTTCCCATAGAATAACATTAGCAATTTTGTCGATATTGCTATCTCTGTTTTCATAATCTCCGATATTTGCAGTCAGTTGGTCGCAGTGTTGGTTCTCAGATTTTAAGTGAAGAGGTTATCACATCATGCTCTAGAGGTCCTCGTGGCAATGAACAGTAAGATTTTTTTTATTTTTTTAATTTAATTTCTCTAGAATTTCTTGTCTCTCCACCCTTTCTTTAAGTTTGTTCCTAGTTTAATGGAGACAACAATGCTTGACAATTTTTTTTTTTTTTTTTTTTTTTGTGTGTGTGTGTGTGACTAATATGGCAAAGTAGTTGGGTTGTTTTTTGCCTTATCATCATGTCATTTCTGAATTTAAGGTTAGGGGTCGAATATCTCATGGATTTCATTAAATTATTTAAAATTTCCAATCAGATGTTAAATTTTGATTCCTTGATTATATTCGCAGTTCTTGGATGGTCCATGAAGGAATGAAATTCTGTAGTTTTATTCTCCCATTGTAAAGGCTTCTAGTTGATTATAGTTGATTATTAGATATTTTAAGGATTATTGAAGTGTAGTTGATACCTTTTATCAATCATTGCTTTCTTTGAGCTCATTTGTCCTGTACACAACTGTTTTTGCGTATTATGTGGAAATTCACGAAGTTTGATTATAGTTGATTATTAGATATTTTAAGGATTATTGAAGTGTAGTTGATACCTTTTATCAATCATTGCTTTCTTTGAGCTCATTTGTCCTGTACACAACTGTTTTTTGCGTATTATGTGGAAATTCACGAAGTTTGATTTCTGCGTTGTCAAAATGATAAAATTGATTTTTTACAAGATTGATGTTAGTCTTTTTTATTTAATGCTTGTTTCATTTCGATTTTGACATCGATATCAATCTACATTTTATTTGAAGGTATGCTGCTGTTTTTGCGGCATTTGTTTCTGGAATGGCTTGTTCAGTTGGAATGGACTTCAGTGCCAAACTCCTTGCACGCCTTGCAAATTGTTTTGAGGTGCTTTATTTTTTAACGTGTTTCATGCCATTTTATGATTAATATGTATCTAAATTCTAATATCCCAATCAATTTTAACTAAATAAAATTTGGAATTCATGTTCTATTTTCAGGAAGAGTTTTTTGAAAGAAGACAATCTCTCCTTGCGAAATCTGACTCTTCTATTTTCCTATTTATATGTTTTTGGAATTTGCTCAAGGTAATTCAACAAAAAAATTACCTCTTTTTAATTTTAAAATTCATTTCATGTGCAATCATTGACATTTTTGGTTAAGTTTTTAATTATAACTAGCTTTCTCTTCTAACTGATAATTGGTTGATGTAAAAGTGTACAACCCAATGTTCCCATGAAGTCATTATCTCATCATAGTTTTTTTTTTTTTTTTTTACTGCGACAATATCGTATTTCGGTGTGTATTTTCTGGACTCTTGACAAAGCTGTTTTCTTAATTATTTTCCAGCGAGTTGATATATGATTTCCTGATAATGCTTGGCAAGCGGTTAACAGAAGTTGATGTTTCTACAGTATTGACAGTTTTACAGTGTATGTGATCTTTTGTACTTAGTTTATTTTTTTCGTTTTTAATACTATTCCACTGTGCTGCAGCCTCTCATTTTTTCTTTAATTCCTTTATTTTTATTTTTATTTAATTGCTTCTTACAGGTTGTGGGATGAAATTGCGAGGCGATGATCCTGTTGGGATGAGAAACTTCATTTTAAGTGTTCAGAGTAGGGTTAAAGAATTGAAGGCCTCTTCTGAAAACGAGCAATCAAGTATAATCAGCAAAAGAGTATATGCTCATTCTAAATTCTCGGGATTGAATTCTTTTCACTATTGCTTCCAATCTCCGTTGACTTGTATCATTTTTCTGCAGATGGAGTTTATGCTTGAAACAATAAGTGATATTAAGAACAATAAAAAGAAATCTAAGGAAGATACCGCTCAGCACTCTCGGATAAAGAAGTGGCTACAAAAGGTTTTTTTTTTTTTTTTTTCATCTTTATCTAGTTAATAAATACTATCTGGCTGATGATCAAAAACAATTGTTCTTTTTATTCAGTACATAGTGTTAATTTATGTTACGATATATCTCTTATATAATTTTTTCACATGATAAGTTTAATCAAATGGTAGTTTTCAATCATTATTTTCCGACTTTTATATATATATATATATATATATATATATATATATATATATATATATATATATATATATATATATTTTAATTAGTAGTAGTAGTAGTATTTTGGGATTCTTTATATATTTTTAAGAAAGATGGTAGCCCCGTCCCTTTTGTAATGAATTATTTTATTTATTTGTTTTGTGAGTTGACACTGACCTGAAAATTTGTATTTCCATTGCAGTTGAGAGTCGATGATATATTACTTCGGGGGTTAACATGGAGCAAACTCGTTGATTCTAGCAAGAAAGGTCAGTGGTGGTTGTCTGGGGATATGGCTTCAACAACCGAGAATGTCGAAGAGGTTGCTGACACAATTGATAAGGAGATTGCCGAAACCAAAAAGATGCTCGAGCTCGCAGCATCCCAAAGGATGAATACAGATGCAAGAAGGGCTATTTTTTGCGTAATTATGAGCGGAGAGGACTATATTGACGCTTTTGAGAAACTTCTCAGATTAGACTTACCTGGAAAACAGGTACTAACCGTCTCTTAATTTTTTTTATTTTCTAACTTTTTTTTTATATATATAATTTTGTTCATCTGTAATTGATAGGATCGTGAGATCATGCGGGTACTTGTGGAGTGCTGTCTACAGGAGAGAGTCTTTAACAAGTATTACTGTGTACTTGCGTCTAAACTATGCAGCCATGACAAAAATCACAAATTCACTTTGCAGGTGTGCTTTTTCTTTAATTATTTATTATAAAAAATAAATAAAATTTACGTTCCCTTTAACTTATTTGCGTCTTTAAACATTGCAGTACTGTTTGTGGGACCATTTCAAGGAACTGGAGTCGATGCCACTGATCAGATCGATGAACTTATCGAAATTCACTGCAGAAATGATTGGATCTTTTAGTCTTTCGCTTGCAGTTTTAAAGGCAGTCGAGTTGAACGATCTGACACATCTGAGTCCCAAGAGGGTCATGCATTTCCGGATGCTATTTGAAGCCATATTTGAGTTTCCGGATAAGCTCGTTTGGAACATTTTCACCCGTATTGCTGTGGCATCCGAGTATGAATATCTCAGGAGTGGGATCGAGTTTTTCATCAGTAATTATGTTGTGAGTGGTAAAAAGTCCCTAGCTTCAAAGTTCAAGATTACCAAAAAAGCTCTTAACAATGTTGAAGGTATTGTATTGTGAAGTGGCAAACTTGCGATGTCCCTGAGTTTGAGTTTTGTTATTGCATGATGAAATTTTGTAGCCTAGGAAAGTTTTTGGAGTAATTAGTTCTTTTTAGGTGGGATTTTCAGTTTTGTCAAGAGTTTGATGTGCTCGGGATAATTAAGGACTGATATCTTTTTGCAAGTCGAGAAACTAATATGTATTCCTGCGACTTGTTTGGAAGTTTTGGTAATTGTGGTGGATATTATAATCTCTTCTTCTTTTTTTCTTTCGATTATTTGTTATGTTCATAAATCTCCCCTATATATTAATACAAAATCCTCATATCTATATGTTTGTTTCCCTCGCTTCGTTAGCCTTGGAAAAAAAAAATTGGTGCTTCGGTGTCATTCGAGCCTAATATTTACCCAATTTATTATTTTTTCTTTTATTATATTTTAACTAATTTAATACTTTTCTTATATTGTATTTTGCCTAATTTAATAATTTTCTTTTATTATATGTTACCTAATTTAATATTTTTTAAATATATTTTGCCCAATTCAATATCTTACTTTTATTCTTCTAATATAAAAATATAAATAAGTTATGTCTAATTAGAAAAAATCTATATAACTTGAATTAATTTTTATTTACAATAAAAGTTGAAATATTTTTTTATAGTTCTATATATTTTTTTAAGAAAAATATGAGTTATATAAAAGTATTACAAAAGGAAAATAAATATAAACTTAAATTTTTTTATCTAATCCTAATATAATAAATTTAAAATAACATTAAAAATATATATGAAAAACTATTGTTACACCAAACAGAAAACAGTAGCTCATAACTCAGAACTCAAGCTGCAAGTCCCATCTGTCTGCCTCTAAAAAGACAGAAAGTCGATGAACTCGTAAAATTATATGATATGTCCTTCGGACATGATAAAAACAAAGTGAAACAAATAAGATAACATAATACTAATACTAATAATAAATTATTATGCCTAGAAAAATAAATATTAAGTATATTATAAATCTCTTTATCTAATTCTAATATAATAAATTGATACATATATTATATATCTATACAAACAAATTAGTATCTTACGCAGAAAAAATAATAATATTACATATACTACAAGTTAGATGAACGACATTTTTTCAATAGAATTATCAGTGCCTTATAAATTTTAATTTCTTTTATCATATATTTACATGTAACAAGCGGGTGTTTTATATTTTATATTTTTTCAAACTCAGTTTTCTACGGGTTTCCCCTTTAAGTAGGGTATTTTGATATATTTTACAACTAATTTCGTGACTCACGGTAAAAAAAACTTGCAAAATTTTTAATCGTGAAAACCAGTCTTACTGTAATTAGAACAAGTAATGTTCTGATTTGTGTGTAAGAATTATTTATTATGGTAACAGAACAAATAATGTTACTATTTGTATGTATCATTTTCAATATTATTCTTTTTTTTAATTAATATTACTCATTTTCAAATCCCATTACAAGTAATGTTCTGATTTGTGTGTAAGAATTATTTATTATGAAAACAGAACAAATAATGTTTTGATTCGTATGTACCATTTTCAATATTATTCTTTTTTTTTAATGAATATTACTCCTTTTCAAATCCTGCATAATATGCGCGTGTCTGCTTCGCATGTTTCGTTTGACACATAAAAAGTTCGTGTGTTTCGGTTGCTTAGGTTTCATCCAAGCCTAATATCTACCTAATTTAATATTTATCTTTTATTGTATCTCACCTAATTTAATTTTTTAATTTTATTATATTGTGCCTAATTTAATATTTCTTTTATTATATTTTATCTAATTTAATATATCTTTTTATTCTCCTAATATAAAAATACAAATAAGTCATATATAATTAGTAGAAAAAGGTCTAAATTAGTTATTTTAATTAAATAATAAATTACATTAGATATAATTTTAATTAAAAAAATTATTAAATAAGTAGAGTTTATAATAAAAGTTCATATAATTTTAATTTTGTAATTTTAAATATTCTATATAGGTAAATTTAGATTTATTTGAAATAATCTAAGTATGTAACTAAATATTAGTAATGAATTCAATCTAACATAAAAATATAAAATTATATAATATTATTATTATTATTATTATTAAATATTGATTAGACATCGGTACAATGCGACATGAGTTGAAAGTATGACATCCGTTTGGTTTTTCAAAGTATGTAACTAATATTATTAACGAATTTAATCTAAACATTAAAGTATAAAATAACATAATAATAGTTCATAAATCGAGACTAAGCACGGATTTAGGATGTAGCTTCTTTTGAATTTTTATCAGTATGTAAATAAAATTATTAACGAATTGAATCTAAACATGAAAATAAAAAAATATTTAATAATTATAATAATTAATAAATAAATCAAACATGTACAACGCAAGAATTGATAATAGATATTATCACAAATATTTTTATATTTATATTTTTTAATAAACCCCGTGTAATATACGGGTATTAAACTAATTAATATATATATACACATACCCATAATAGGCGTGTCATTAAAAAAAATAAATATACGGTGAATGTGATACATGTCCGACCTAAGATGTTATACCTTAGGGGCAATCGTACTTAATTAGTCCAAAAGTGATGTTTATTTCACTCAAAAGTAATTTTCCAACTTGTCACCTAGGCCTCGTTTGCTAACCCCGGTCGAATTACACACGATAACCCCCTCAAACAGATAAATACACTGTTTTGATTAAATTTTATGCATCGTTTGGCGCTTATGATTGGTTCACAAATCATGCTCCCGACAATATTGGCACACTCATTTGGCACTACAGATTGTTCAAGACTAAATTCCTTACTCTCCAAAATACCCTTTAATATGTTTTTGTAGATACAAACTCTATTACTTAAAAACGAATAGTTCCTGCTCTCGAGCTTCAAGAACAGTGTGTTGTTGAAAATCTTTGCTGCCATGAAACTTCAAACACGCTGTAGTTCTCGTTACAAGATGACCAGTCCAACTCAAATTTTCGTTTGAGTCTCATCATCGGTATCTTTTTTATCTCTTGAAAAATAAAACGTGATTTTCCCAATTTGTGATTGTTGGGTTTCCCCATCTACAGCCGGAGTTGAAATTTTCTGAATCCCTCACATAATTTTACAATTCTCGTTTGTTTAGGAGAACTTATATTACTGGTGTTCCATCCACTCGTTTAAAGAACGATGTATATTACAATTGCACATCTTAACATTTTCAGATCTATATCTCAAGACATTGATTTTTCATATTTTAATTTGACTGTGATTGCTTTATACGCTTATTATTTTTCTTAATTGAATCATACATAATGCTGCGTTTTAAGATATTTTAGTCTTTGTCTAATAAAATAGAAGATTTAGTTCTACACTCTTCAATCCCTTTAAATCTTAGTGTATCGTTTGCTAGCCATCTCCAAGGTGTAATTGGCCAAATAGTTCTATTAATTCTACCTTGCAATAGGTTTATTAGTTGGCCAAATAGTTCTGCATTCGTCAGTAAATTTGAATGAGACATCTCATTAAAAGTTGTCTTAGTCAGGTTTATGTTATGTTAACATGGCCGCAAGAATTTATGTTAACCAAGATGAGCTCTTCTATGATCGAAAATGGTCAGAAGAATGCGACAAGCTGTTCATTAACCAACTAATGGAACAACATGCTCGAGGTCTGTATAAACCTACACGTTGTAATACAAAGGCACTCCAAAATTGCACTGACAGACTGAATGTGGAGTTGGGGAAAATTCTCAGCTACGATTGTTGCAATGATAGGCTGGCTTTCCTGTAAAAAAGGTATCGTGTATTCTCACAGTTCCTACAAAAACATGGAGTGAGACATTGCCAACAACAAACATCATGACTGATACAGTCCCGGTTTGGGATGAGATAATTCTGGTAATTCTCAAAACACTAAAGTCTTTATTAACTTGTCGACTCCTCAATCTGCATATAGAAAATTATTAATAGATAGGACTTTGTCATCGTTATACTCTGCGTTGATTCTCGCTATAATAACTTCTTCTTCTTTTTACCACGAGCTTGTAGCTCAAGTGGTATCACTAACCCTTTATAAGGGTGTTGACAAGGGTTCGAACCCTAAACCTCTCAAGTTATTTGAGATTTATCTTCTATTTTCCAACCACTTGACCCAACTTATTAAAAAAAAAACTTCTTCTTCTTCTTTTTTTTTTAATGAAGGAGGATTTAAGCCTTTCATACCATGAGTATGGTGACCCTATGTGGTCAGAATTGCAGGTGCTGTTTGAGCCTCCAATGGTGGACCTGGCTGCTATCGACATACCACATTTGGATTTGTCCGGTGATGAGGACGACCGCGAAGGGAAAAACTCACCAATACCTGTAACACTTCCGCCACACACCCTGGACAGAGTATAAGCAAGAGTCAAGCGATTAGACTACATTTTTGATGTATTTAGAGAAATATGCAGCTAGCAAGGGATCAATGTTTGAAGATTCCGTTAACCAGCCCGTTATTCATCACAAGATCAAGGAAAATAAATATTCCGCACACTTTCCAGACCTGCCAGGCCACTATATGCCATCACCTCCAAATGATATAGCAAGTGTGGGCAGGTGTGGGTCGTCATTCGTTCCTCCTAAGTGACGTTACCACATGTTGAATATGTGCCCGATCTAGTTGTATTCCTCTTCAGTCCCATGGACCAACTTTCACTGATGTAGTATACCGTGGGTTTGTTTTTGTTGGGCGTGTTATGTCGTATTTGTTGGGAAATTTAATTATAGGAATTTTCTTATTTTTCTTTTGTAGTTATTTGCCTTTCTTGGGCACAAAATATATTAGGACACAAAGTATTTTAGGACTCTAGATTTCTTTCCTAGTTGGAGTCTAGGACTTTATTTAGTTTCCTAAGTACTTATCTAACTTGCTTAACAAGACTAGGAGTCTTGTTTATTATAAAGAGACATGAAAAATAGAAGGGACGGACAAAAAAACACAGAGAACGAAATCTGAGAACAAGGTTCGACGATTTCAAGAAGCAAGAACGCAGAGTATCAGTCATACTTGGAGCTGGAATTTGGATCAAGAGTTCTTCGACGTTGCGTAACCAACGAACGAGAATATATCTTACAGCAACAAGTATTTTCGTWTCAAGTTTGATACAATTGTTTTCATATATTACTTAGTACTTTGTAATTGATCTTTGAACGATAAGTAATATAGTTTTCGGGTTTGTATACCCAAGTCCGTAAGAATATTTTCTTACGGGCTAAAAGTTTTATCTCCGTGTTTAATTTATTTTATCCGCTGCGTATATTTTTTTATCTGTTTTTAAACTGTTCAGTAAATGGATGTTGGAACTGGTGTTATATCACCAGTCACAACATCTGCTTCCTGCATAAGAAATTTTATTTTCTTTAAAATTAGAGAACTACAAAACTATAATTGGTCAGAGAAGGGTACTTGACACTAAGTATTTCGATCCTTGTTTTGTAGAATCAATTTGATGGACGCTCAAGGAATTCCAAGACCTCCAATTCTCAATGGGGAGAACTACTCTCTCTGGAAACAAAGGATGCGCTGGTTTATCAAAAACATTGATGAACGAGCCTGGAGATCTGTTCTTGTTGGTTGAGAAAAGCCTCGAGTCACGGATGCTGAAGGTGACACGATAATCAAGAGAGAACAAGACTGGACGGCTGATGAGATAGCCCTGGCCAACTGGAACTCCAAAACCATTAACACACTGTGTAGTTTTGTTGATATGAACTACTACAAGGTTATCCAAAATTGCGAATCGGCGAAAGATGCTTGGGATGCCCTCCAAAGGGTATGCGAAGGGGCTCCGAATGTGAGGAAATCACGTCTACGAATGCTAACCTCTACGTTTGAATCCATGAGAATGGATGAAAAGGAGTCTATTGTAAGCTATGCCATGAGGTTGTCGGACATAGCAAATGAATGTGGAAATCTTGGCGAGGCCGTGTCCAACTCACGTTTGGTTGGAAAACTGCTAAGATCAATTTGAAAGAAGTACAGTATGAAGGTGGTCGCCATTGAAGAATCCAAAGATACTGACAATCTCAACTTTGATGAGTTGGTGGGATCGCTCAAAACATACGAAATGGAACACGTAAGTCCCAACTCGAAAGAGAAAAATATCGCTCTCACCTCTGATGTCAACTCGAAAGATGAAGATGAAGATACTAACTGGATAGAGCTTTTTGATAAATTTGAATGAACCACACTTGGAGAGGAAGACGTATTTCTCATGACTCAGAAATTCAACCGTTACTTAAGAAGAAATAACAATATTGGGGGAAAAGCATCAAGTTCCATGATGGAGACACCACCTCCAAAGTCTTCTAGAAGAAAGTTGTCCAACTTTCAGCCCTCATCTTCAGAGTCAAAGACTGGTAATTCCCCCAAGCCCCTTAGTGAAGTTCAATGCCATGAGTGCAAGGGCTCGGGACACTATAAAAATGAGTGTGCAAATACATTGAGAAAGAAGAACCTTATTGCACAGAAATTTGACGAAGACGAAAGTGATTCTGACTCTTCTAAGTCAGTACCAGCATTATTTTCCAATGTTGCTTGTGATGACGATATCCGTATTATCAACATCACTTCCAACACCGTCTGTCTGAATGCTGAAATTGATAATTCTCTCGACGAATACGACAAGCTGCGTGAGGAGTACGATATACTCTTTGCAAATTGGAGAAATCAGGTTCTGAAAGTGAAGACACTCATGATCAAATTAGAGAAGCTTACCCACGAAAAAGATGATCAAATTAACATAATCACCCGTTTGGAAACCTCACTCTCAAGAAAAGATTCTGAACTAGAGCGAGTAAGTGCTGAACTGAAGAAGGTGCAAGATACTCTTTCTAATCTCAACAAAGGAAGAGTGAAGCTCGATGAAATTCTGAAAATGTCGCTTCCAGAAACGTCAAGGCACGGGATTGGTTTCGATCCTGAATCTCAGCATCTACAAGCCAGCCCAACTCTGAATTCCACCAAGCGGAAAAAGAAGAGAAGAAGGCAGTATGTTTGCCATCATTGTGGTGAATCTGGCACGTCCTTTTTGTTGGAAAAGAACAAGCAAGAAAAGTCAGTTTCAGAGAATCAGCTATGGTGTTGGGACTCATGACAGAACTGGGGTTTCCGTCACCAAAGGCAACACCAAGTTCAGACAAGTCTGGGTAAGAAAGAGCGAGGTCAAGTGTAACATGATCTAYACATCTCTDAWYTMTCATRTTCCAGGAGCATGGTACTTCGATAGTGGTTGCTCCAAACACATGACCGGCTCGGAAGATCTACTTTCCAACATTGTCAAGTTTCAAGGAGGAAAGGTGAAGTATGGTGGAGGTGAAAATGGTCAAATAATTGGCCAAGGAACTCTTCATGTCCCTGGTATTGCAAAGCTTGAGAATGTGTTGTTAGTGGAAGGTTTAACGGCGAACTTGATAAGCATAAGCTAACTATGCGATGGTGGTTTTAATGTCAATTTCACCCGTGAAAAATGTGAAGTTTATGATGAAGGCAATGCACGTATCCTCACTGGTCAGAGGACCTCTGACAATTGTTACCAAATAATTGGTGATGTGTTCTGCAGGTACAAGATCGTGGAAAGTTTGATCAAGGATAAAGCTGCTGTTGCAGGTGGTGACGGGTCTTGTGACATGTCACTGAACCCAACACCAACTCAGGTTGCTCCAGAATCAGACTCGGATTTAGAGAAGATGTTTGCTCCTGTAGCTCGCATTAAATCGATGGTAAAGTTTGTTTTCTTGTCAACTAACTGTTCTCTTTTCCGAGAGTCTTTGTTTCTTGCCAAAATA
>BMAC01000144.1:1665093-1689253 GCA_014905375.1 Phtheirospermum japonicum | reverse complement strand
TTGTTTCTTGAAAGTAGCTCTCAGAGTTAGAAAAAACACAATTGGTATTTCACCTATTTTTGGGAAAAAAGTTGTCATTTATTAATTAATAATATAATTTTTCATGACACTGCCCCAAAAAAAGGGAAAAAAAAGAAAAAAAGTAACTTCATAAGATCTTGTACTGTGTCTACTGACATAAGGCTTGGCTTAGGACCACGTAAGACAGGGACAACCCACATCCTATCCCGTGTCCACAAGTAGTTTAGTTATTGAATTTGAGGTACATAAGCAACCACAATTTCCTATTTGTCCCCCAGCTAACTTATATCAAATTAATTAATTAATATTACCACTTTCAACGATTCATGAAGCCTTAAAACTTTGTTGGTGATAATGTTGATAGGGTAGAGGCAGATGATAGTGTTGATAGGGCAGAGGCAGATGTAGGGGTTGATGTGGGTGAGAAAATGCATGCAACTGATTTCATATTTGATGAACTTGATTCTGATGATGATGATGAACAATCTATGGGATCAGATTCAGATTTGTCAGAAAAATTTGATGATAGTGACTGTGAAAAATCCTGTTGATGATGATGATATGTTTGATTCAAATGTTAATTTAGATATAGAGTGGGGTGGGCTACACATGTCTAAGTCACAAAATGCAGTAGGGACTAGTGATCAGGGGTGTAGGTGAGTTGCAATCTGGTGGTTCTACTATTGTGCAATCTGGCTTATCCAATTTTCAATACAAAGGCTGACCAAGAAAATCCTAAGTTTGAAATTGGTATGATATTTGCTGACACTGAACAGTTTTAGAAATGCAGTGAGACAACATGCTAGGGTAAATGGCAAGGACATCTATTTTAATATTAATGATAGGAAACAAAGTGCAAGTGAAATGTAAACATGCTAAATGTTCATGGTTAGTTTATGGCTTCACAAGTTCAGGTGAAGATACTGTTAGAATAGGGTGACCGGACAAGCCAAACTTATGGCTGTGTTCTGACCATTCTCTTGTAATACAATCGTTTTTATTCGTAATAATATCTTTCATACTTATTGGCATTCCATATCTTTTATCCCTTGCTAGTTGCATAGGTATGGTCCTGATGAAGTTACTCTATTACGGTGGATTGGTCTAGCAGAACCGTGAGATAATCCAGCACGTAATGTAACTCGTCGAACTTGTTCCTAGTCATAGGGTTACGCCATAATGAGGATACAGGCCTTCCCGTTAAGACTAGTACTTAGTGTATGTGGATCGCGTCTCATCGGTCACGTGTCTGGACATCGACATACATAAGTAGGTGCTCATATGATGAGTTCACTGAACTCCCTCACCTAGAAATCTCTAAGTGGTTCCCACTCATCGAGTAGATGATTTCTATGGTATAGCGTACAACATTAATCCTTAAGACCCAGACCTCATCGTGACTTCACTAGAGGACAGGCTATGTTGTGACCTGTCTCTGTGTCTCCTCGAGGCCAATCAAAAGGGGCAACGTTCGCATAGTCGGGAATCTAGTGGGAAGTCTGTGCATGGTAGTAGGGGATCGGACGCATGATAAGTCCATGGATGTCCTGTGTGTACTTCTAGGTTCAAGATAATCCGTTCGTGTGTGACTTAGAGAAACACATTTCTCTAAACACCCCACTATCAGCTCTGGCCAGAGACTCCGAGGATTATCAACCATCAGAACACACAGGACATCCATGACTTATCATGCGTCCGAATCCCCTACTACCATGCACAGACTTCCCACTAGATTCCCGACTATGCGAACGTTGCCCCTTTTGATGGCCTCCAAGGAGACACAGAGACAGGTCACAACATAGCCTGTCCTCTAGTGAAGTCACGATGAGGTCTGGGTCTTAAGGATTAATGTTGTACGCTATACCATAGAAATCATCTACTCGATGAGTGGGAACCACTTAGAGATTTTTAGGTGAGGGAGTTCAGTGAACTCATCATATGAGCACCTACTTATGTATGTCGATGTCCAGACACCGTGATCGATGAGACGCGATCCACATACACTAAGTACTAGTCTTAACGGGAAAGGCCTGTATCCTCATTATGGCGTAACCCTATGACTAGGAACAAGTTCGACGAGTTACATTACGTGCTGGATTATCTCACGGTTCTGCTAGACCAATCCACCGTAATAGAGTAACTTCATCAGGACCATACCTATGCAACTAGCAAGGGATAAAAGATATGGAATGCCAATAAGTATGAAAGATATTATTACGAATAAAAACGATTGTATTACAAGAGAATGGTCAGACCACAACCACAAGTTGGCTTGTTGGTCACCCTATTCTAACAATTATACTAACCCCAATAATATAATTAATAAAATAATCTAAAATAAATAGCTTAATAATATGAGTCCTAATAAATTATGAAAAGTAGAATTTATTGTCCTAATAGTATAGTACTTTCCTTTTAATAATATAATTAATTAAACAACCTAAAATAAAATCCTAACAATATGAAACTAAAAAAACAAGAAACATAATCTAATTTATAACAACCCCAATAATATAATTAATAAAATTACCTAATAAATAGTGTAATAATAGGAGTCCTAACAATATAATTAATAAAACAAATTTAAAACAAAATCCTGATAATAATATACTGGATGATGCGGGGAAAATGAACTTTTTCGTCCTGTAAGTTGGCCTACTTTGCAATTTAGTCCTTTTTTTTGGCCTGTTTTCAATTTCGTCCAGTTTCTTTTAAAATATCTGCAATTTAGTCCGATTGTCGTCGGAAAACTCAATTTTACCGGACTTTGCTGATTAGGCGCCGACTTGTGCTGAGTTGTCTTCAATTTGGGGGGTTTTCGGCCATGTGAAAATAAAAGAATTTGAATTTTTTTTCTTAACTGCTGTGTTGGCAAAAAGAGCACAACAAATTGCATCAAAATCCCACAATTAACATTACACCTCTCATAAGATTTCCAGGAAATTCAGTTTAAACAATAAATAAATTAAAAACATATTAATAAAAATAGTGTGTTAATTTCTTAAAGATAAAAAATACAAAAATAAAAATAAAAAAAATCTAAGAAAATAATAAGCTTTTAAAGGAAAACCCATATAAATGTAAGATCTATAAAGAACTTCAATAATTCTGAAAGTTACAAAATTAGAAAGAAAAAAAAATTATAAAGAAATCCGAAAGAGAATTATACGAAAATAAAAAATATAAAATATGCCTTCAGAAATTAAAAAATAAATGTAAGAATTCATAAAATAATCCAAATTAATAATAAGTTTATAAAATCAAGATGAATAATGACGGAAGTTTCTTTCTCCCAAGTTTCTTCTCCATCGATCGAATCGGGCCTCCGTCTGCACCACAGTGTCGCCACCTCGCCCGCTGTTGTGGGTGGCTCTGGAAAAGCCCACCCGAGCAGCAAGAATTCGAGCCTGAACCGCTGCCCAAATGCCGCCATCGCCAAACGCCGCCCCGTCGCCGCCTGCCCCGCAGTCTGTCGCTCCATCCACCGGCGTCTTCAAGGCCGTCGCCCAGCAGAGATTGCTCCATCGCCGATGAAGGTTTGCAGAAGACGAAGACGCAGGTACGTTTATGAATTTTCCCAATTTCCAGATTCATTTTTTTTGATAATCTTAATTAGTGGCCCTTAATCCACTTAATTAATCAACTTAATTAGGGTCCTTAATCTACTTTAATTAAGCGAAAACAGGGACATATATTTGAAAGCACTAAGCCTCTATTTCCCAAGTTTCTGAGTTTTGTAATTTTTTTTTGAGAAGAGGGAAATGAAAATGAAATTTGTGATAATTACATGGTAAATATTTTTTTTTCTTTTAATTTATTGCCACATGGCCGAAAAATCTCCAAATTGAAGACAACTCATCACAAGTCGCCGCCTAATCAGCAAAGTCCGGTAAAATTGAGTTTTTTCGGCGACAAATCGGACTAAATTGCAGATATTCTAAAAGAAACCGGACGAAATTGAAAACAGGCAAAAAAAAAGGATTAAATTGCAAAGTAGGCCAACTTACAGGACGAAAAAGTTCAATTTTCCCGGACGATGTGTGTGTGTGTATATATAAATCTTTTTGATAGAATTTATTTTCATATTTAGACGTTATACTATTTGATGACTTTCATTTTTCAATTACCATTACATAAGAATGCATCAAATAAACTATCATCGTATCTTTCTCACTCACAAATTATACTCTTTGCTTTACTCTGGCCAAGCTTCTAATCATTATTCCACTAAAAAGGTGTATCATCTGGAGTTCTGGACTGTAAAGATTACCTTTTCATTTTTGTCCTCGCATTTTGTTTTTTAAACTTTACTGCTCTTCCCAGAAATGAATTAAAAAAAAAAAAAAGACAAAATCAAGAGGCCAGAAATGTAAATTTCTAGTTGAACTTTTTAATGTTTCTCCTCAATAAAATATAAAGTTAACGTGGACCAAAAAAAAAAAATATATATAACACAATAACAAACTGAACAACTTACTTTTCAATCTATTAACATTTAATTTTTTTTTTGCATTTTTTAAAAATTACCTTAATTTAATTACAAAGTGATCCACTTGTCTTCCAAAATCAGTATTTTCAAAAGACAAAATTAAAGCTAATAACAAAATAGCCCTTAAAGTTTTACTAATTATAAGTGGAACTACTTATCTTTCAACCAAGGAGTTTTCAAAATTTGAGACCCTGGCCTAATTAGTTATTTGCAGTGCCATATTTTTCTTTAATAATTTACCAAATATAAGAGTCATAATAAGAATATTCCATGCAGAGAAGATTAAGTTTGTCCTTATTAACGGCTGACAAGATAGATAGAGTTGTTGGAATATTAAATTTATTTATTGGTTGCATGTTTGAATCGAAGTAAACAATACAGGGATATCTATTAAAACAATGGAAAAAAAACATCATTTAAATGAAAATAAAGAAAAATACAAATGAATAAAAAAAAAGTTGAAAATTCTTTTTCTTAAAATTGTATTAAACATATATTTATTTTCTACATAAGGACACCGTCAATTTATATTATGGATCAACGAAAGAACAACAACACCAAGGAGTCAAGATAGATTACTGAGGAAGACAAAAATGCAAAAAAGAATTAAAAAATGCAAAGGAATTGTTTCAGATGAACATTTGATCTTATTACTCAATATTTAAAGCCATTATAAATATGAATTATTAACTTGCTATGATATACATCTCCAATGAATAATTTTGATCACAAAAATGATTAAAAAGGCTGATAATATATGTTTATTTTATATATTTACTTACATACCAGATACATTGGATAATTATTTTCCAGATGGAATCACAACCATTTAATTATTAGAATAAAACTAACCGGCATTAAAATAATTAATTTGTTCATTCTGAAAATTAGAAATATTGCATGGTTATAAGCTTTGTGATTTGATGTTGTGGAATTATTAACCTATCAGAATTAGGAAACTTAATGAACTTGGCCATGATCAGGTAAAACTTTCAGCAATGGTTCTGTTATTGAAACAGATGAAATTTCCTAAATTAGAGTGCATCAGACTAAGTTTAGAAGTTTTTTGAAATACACTCTTATCAACAAGTTCAACTTATATGTATTAATATGAACAGGCACACGGGATGAACATCCTATTGAGCAAAATCCAAGTACACATACAAGAAAAAGGAGAAGAGCAATTATGCTAGACAAACGGCCCTCAATTCCTAAATGTATGCATGAATTTACAATTCTAATTTCATATTATTTCTTCACTATTTCATACATTGAATTAACATAGTACTCATAGCATCAGTGAAACAAAGAAGATTATTTGATGCCAAAGAGGACACCATATGTGAAGTTCAAAATGGCGAAAATATACTTAATAATGAACATGGTAAGTACAAATTCAATAAATTATTATTTGATTTCTATTATGTACTTTCTTATGTGTGCATCAAGATGTAAAGGGAGTCTTCAAGGTTGCATTCAATTATATAGATTGAATACTTACGGGGACATTGTTAAAATCTTTTTATCATGTCAATTTATTTTTATAATTTCAAGGTTGTATTTGGACAGTTTGTCTATATTAACATTTGATCAAACTTGGCTTATATTGCCATTAAAGTATATGTGCAAATTGATATTGGACATATTTGATATTAAGATTTTCATATTAAATACAAATAAAAAAAACTATTAAATGGTGAAAATCTTGAAAAAATTGGGATATTGACATTGGGTTTATTACCTATTCATATTTATTTCTCTAAACTGATGTATATCTTAAAATGCTTGAGGACTATGACATTATCTCTCTCTCTCTCTCTCTTTCTCTCTTTTGGTGATCCTTTATTAGAATAAAACAATAAAAATTTAACATAAACAGTTGGTTACATATAAAATAACATTTTTTTTAATATGATCCCATCATAAAATAATTCCATTTACAGGTTTGCCAACAACAAGAACAAACATTTGATCACATATTTAGAGAACATATTTTTTTTTATCTTTAATTTGATTTTATTTTTCCACCATTGTTACAATTATTAGGCATAATAGTATCACAATACTACTTTCAACCTATTTGGACCATGGAAACCCAACTCTTGTGTGTCAATTTTGTGGGACAATTATGTGGTATGATGATCGTATTTCCATGAATAAGCAAACATCAAAACCAAAGTTCAGTATTTGTTGTGGTAAAGGAAAGGTGGAGTTACCTTTGCTTACTGAACTGCCAACAACTCTTAGACGACTTCTGTCACGGGAAGATCCTCGAAGTAGTAAATTTTTAGATAATATACGCTCATACAATAGTATGTTTAGTTTTACATCCATGGGAGAAAAGGTGGACAAAGCCATAAACAAGGGAAATGTTCCATATGTTTTCAAGTTAAAGGGTACAAACTACCAATGATTGGAAGTTTGCTGCCAATGTCTGGATCAATACCTAAATTCTCATACCTCTACATATACGACACTGAACATGAGACAGAGAATCGGATTAAGGCTATGAGGTGAGAAAATCACATTATATTTTGCTCTAACAATAAATTTATTATCAATTCAGATAAATACACTAATAGATACAAAATATGTAAGGTGTGCCTTAAACTTATATATAAGAAAATTGATTAAATTAATAATCCGGATAAATTTTGTTGAATGCATATTTAACTTTATTCACATGGTTAATGCACGCTAGAAATTCTTATCTTTTTCAGTAATAGCTCCAGAACAGAGTCTAATGGGCTGGATGTCAACATTATAAATGATATTAGAATTATGCTTGATGAATATAACCCTTTGGTAAAATTACTTCGAGGTGTACGAGAACATTACCAATCAGATCATCAAGTCAATCTTAAACTACAACTTATTGGAGGACAACAATCAGACGGTCGAACAAATAATTTACCTACTTCCGAGGTTGCAACACTTATTCCTAGTGAGTTTGATGAGTCTATTGAAAAAAGGGATGTAATTATAGAGACTCGGTCTGGGTTTCTGGAACGTATTAGTGAGCTGCACCCTTCGTATCTTCCAATGCAATATTCGTTGTTGTTTCCTTATGGAGAGGATGTATATAGAGTGGGAATTCCACACAGTGACGATTCGACAAGTACAACAAGCAAAAGGAAGACCTTAACTATGAGAGAATTTCTCGCTTTTAGAATACAAGAATGAAAAAACGAGGCAAAGACCATGCTATATGGAAGAAGACTATTTCAACAGATCTTGGTGGATGGTTACACAATGGTTGAATCCTAAAGAATCTCATACATTAGGAACAACCAAGTACTTCTAAGATCAGCCCAATATCAAAAAATTGCTGATGCTGTTTCCCGAGGTGAGATAGAACCATCTTCTACCGGTTAGAGAATATTTATACCCACTTCATTCACGGGAGGAGCCAGATATATGTTGCAGAATTATCAAGATGCTATGGCTATCTACAAATGGTATGGGTATCCATATTTATTTATTACAATCATTTGCAATCCAAAGTGACCAGAAATCAAGAGATTTCTCAATAATCGGGGACTGAAGCCGGAGGATAGGCCAGATATTGTTTGGAGTATTTCCAAGATTAAACTCGATCAAATAATTAAGGATATGAAAGAGAATCAAATATTTGGCATGACTCGAGCATGTAAATAATAGTCCTTATAGTTTGATAACTTTATAAAATTATGATAAAATAATACATTGTAGGTATTTAGAATTCAATATTATATTCCAAGAATTACAAGTAGAAAATTTTATATAAATCCATGAGTGATATTATGATAAACCAGTGAACAATTTTTTAGGTTGTTGTTGGTGCAGTAATCTACACAGTGGAGTTTCAAAAGTGCAGGCTACCCCACACTCATATTTTTCTATTTCTTCAACGTGAATCCAAGATACCCACCCCTGATGATGTTGATCAGATTATTTCAGCTGAGATACCGAACAAAGAAACCAATCCCAAGTTATATGAATTGGTAATTCAGCACATGCTCCATGGGCCTTGCAGTTCATATAACCTTGAGAAAGCATGCTTGAAAAATGGCAAGTGTATTTAGCGCTTTCCTAAGAGATATGCGGAAAGAAATACAGTGAATGAGGATGGGTATCCATTATATAAGAGAATAGATGATGGAAATAGTGTTGATAAGAATGGAGCTATTATGGATAATAGATTTGTTGTTCCTTATAATCCACGATTGTTGATGAGATATCAAGCTCACATTAATGTCGAATGGTGCAACCAGTTCAAATCTATTAAATACCTTTTCAAGTATATAAATAAGGGCAATGATCATGTAACAGTGTCTATCAGTGAGAGAAGTGACGTTGATGTTGACGAGCAGCAAGTAGATAAAATAAAGAATTTCTACAACTGTATATATATATATATCTCCATGTGAAGCGGTGTGGTGAGTCTTTTCATTCAACATTAACTACAGAAATCCAAAAGTACAGAGGTTAAGTTTTCATCTACCGGGTGAACAATATTTAACCTATAACGAAGATGACCAACTGGATCATGTGGTCAACAAGCAAGGGAGTAAACAGTCTATGTTTTTGTCATGGATGGAATGTAACAAAAAATACGAAGAAGCTAGAAGCTTGACTTATGCAGAGTTCCCGACGTTGTTTGTATGGAAGAGAGAAGAATGCATTTGGGGGTTTAGGCAGAAAGGAATTGCAGTAAGAAGGTTAGATTATGTTTCGCATGGAAGTGGAGAATTGTACTATTTATCAATTATGCTTCATCATAGTAGAGGGTAAACCTCACATGAAGATATTAGGACCATCGATAATGTAGTCTTCCCATCATTCAAGGATGCGTGTTATAAATTGGGCCTGTAAGATGATGACAAAGAAGATATTTATGGAATAATTGAAGCAAGTTTTTGGGGTTCACCACATTTCCTAAGGAAGCTATTTGCTGCACTACTACTATCAGGAAGTGTTTCACGACCAGAATATATTTGGGAGAAGACTTGGCAAACACTTGAGGAGGATATCTTGCCAAGACAACGCAAACTGCTCGGCATCTATGGTAATATTTCAAACATAATTCACTCATAAATCCATTTCAAAAGACTTTCCTGAAATTCTGGACGTATTAAAAATACATTATATATATATAAATATTTTATCCGTTTCTCACCTTTAAAAAAATAATATAAGTATCATTATTTAAAATATTTTTAATCACCTTGATAATTTACTTCAAATTTGTATATTAAATTATATCCAAATTTTAGGATCACTAGGTCATTTACAGGGAATGGATATCACCCCTCAATAAGGGAAGTTTTGATCCTTGATAACAATATAATAAAAACTGATACAGTCAGTCTGTATCTAATTAATAGGTTACTCAGACATAAGAAAATCTTTCGGTGATTTGTTGGGTATATTAGATGACATGTTTGCATTATACGTGCAAACATGAAACTTAATGATGACCAGTTGAAAAATCACACTTTGGTTGAGGTGGAGAAATTACTGCAAATGAATGGAAAGTCACTTAAGAACTTCAATGATATGCCTCTTCCGAATGATGCTTTGATTATGGAAGGAAATAACAAACTTATTTAGCAGAAACTTAATTATGATAAAATACTCTTAGAGACAGAGCACAATGATTTGTGTTCATCATTGTCGAATGAGCAACGAGCTATTTATGAAGAAATTTTAAGTGCGACGACCTGTGGAAAAGGTGGCGTCTTTTTTGTTTATGGATTTGGAGGAACGGGAAAGACATTCTTATGAAGAACTTTATCTGATGCATTACGATGCAAGGGAGAATTGGTTCTTAATGTTGCCTCAAGTGGAGTTACGGTACTTTATTTGCCGTCGGGACGAACTGCTCCTTCTAGGTTTGGGATACTAATAAATATATCAGAACAATCCATGTGTGGATTCACACCTGATACAGACTTAGCGGCTCTCATACACAAGACAAAACTGATATTTTGGGATGAAGCGCTAATGATGAATAGATTCTATTTAGAATCATTGGATAGAAGTTTTAGGCATATCACGAGCGAGCCGTGAAAGTCCCTACCATTTGCGGTGTAAGTTATTGTTCTCGGAGGAGACTTTCGACAAATTCTTCCATTTATACCAAATAGAAGTAGGGAGGATGTTGTTTACTTGAGTATAAGTTCTTTTAGGCTATAGGATCATTGCAAAGTCCTACGATTGACAAGGAATATGAGATTAAATATCGTGTAATCAATGACGAGCTTGACTTCGTAGGAGATTAAAGATTTCTTTAAATGGATACTCAAAGTTGGAGATGGAGAGATCGGCGTAGAAGTTGATGGGGAAACTTTAATTGATATTCCTGAAGATTTATTGACCCATTCTTACGAAGATAACCATGTAGCAGCTATTGTTCAGAGCACTTATCCTTCACTGTTAGACATTTTTTCAGCCCCTACATTTTTGGAAGAGAGGGCAATACTTGCATCGACCAATAGTATTGTGGACGAGGTGAATGATTATGTGATGTCTATGATTCCAGGAGAGGAAAAGGAATATCTTAGTTCTGACAGCATATGCAAAACTTTTGAGGACTCAGAAAATCAGAATGAGGTTTACTCGACCAATTTCTTGAACACGATCAAGTGTTCAGGAATACCAAACCATGTATTGAAGTTGAAGGTGGGAGTCTTAGTGATGTTGATACGGAATATGGATCAAGCCTCAGGATTATGCAATGGCACGCGGTTGGCTGTGACACAGCTTGGTGATAGAATCATCGAAGCGAAGATTCTATCGGGTAACAATATCGGGACCAAAGTTTTTATTCCACGTATGGTATTGATCCCTTCTGATAGCAGATTGACGTTTAAGTTTCAAAGGAGGCAGTTTCCAATTATTGTTTCCTTTGCCATAACTATAAATAAGAGTCAAGGACAAACACTCTCATATATTAGCCTGTATCTTCCAAGACCGGTATTCAGTCATGCTCAACTTTATGTGGCCATCTCGAGAGTCAAGAGCATAAAAGGTTTGAAGATTCTATGCTACGACGAAAATGGCTTAACTATGAACAAGACGAGAAATGTAGTTTACAAAGAAGTTCTACAACATTTAAAATGAAAGTCATTAGTGTGTAATCAGTAGAATATGACCAGGTTGGAAATATGTTAGCTTTCACAAACTCCTCAAAATGTACGTAAAAAGAATAACTGTTTTACATATAATATATTTAGAAATTGAAACAAAATGTGTGCAAATCCCGCGTATAACACGAGGGGAACAAAGAAACTATTTTCAAATAAGTTTTTCATAATTAGAGTTGAACAAATTATGCCATGGTTTTAATATGTTTTCGAGAATGTAAAATTAATATTTATTTTTACAAATCCCCTGAAATGCACGGGTGTTACACTAGTTAATATTATTAACTAATATAAATTATATCATTTATATTTCTCCATCCCCTCAATTAATAATTCTTCTCTATTAAACTCTCTCTATAAGTCCCTTCATATTTGGAGTAGGTGTGACAAATGTGTCAAACTTCTTACTTAATGCCTCGACTTAAGCTGCTAGAGTCACCATCACATCCACATTATAATCCCGATTGGCTTACTCATTTTTCCTCAAGCCGGTTGCCACCAATACCCATTCATCGCCATTTCTTAAAGTAATTCTTGAGGAGCCTTAGGGGTCTTGTTATTTAGTGTTCCACCTGCTACATAGTCAATCACCTGTCTCGTCGAGTTCGCTAACCCATTATAAAAAGTTTGGACTTGCATCCAAAGGGGTAATTCATGGTGTGGGCACTTGCGTAAGAGCTCCTTGAAATGCTCCCATATGTCGTACAAAGTCTCATTATAAACTTCAGCAAATGAAGACATCTCATTTCTCAGTCTCGTGGTCTTGGCGGGTGGAGAATATTTTTTCAAAAAACTTTTTACCATCATCTTCCAAGTTGTGATGGTCCCTCTTGGTAGCGTGGTCAACCACTGCTTGGCTCGACCTGTCAAGGAAAATGGAAAAAGTATCGCATATCTTAAGAAACTTTGCAATATGACTATTAGGATCCTCGTCTTGTAGCCCCTCAAACTAAACTATCTGCTGCACCATTTGTATGATGTTCATTTGAATCTCGAAATTATTGGTGTTAACGCTTGGCCTCACTATAATCGAGTCCGACCCATCGAGAGATGGCTTAACATAATCGTACATGGTCAATTCTTGTGTGGCCATGGCTACAAGATCTCTTCGTCTTTCCCATCCACCTTAACGTCCTCTATACGTGTAGTGAGTTCCTCCAGTGCACACTTTTTAGCAAGAGTAAGCATGCATTAATAGAATAGCACCTGAAAGAAGAGAAGGACAACCGTGAAAAGAAAACGAGTAGAAATAGGATAAGAAAAAAAAGGATTAAAGTAATAAAAATAAAGCTTTTCTAATATCGCTCTCCCCAGCAACGGCGCCATAAACTTGATGGCTAAAAAGTTACTCTATAAGAGTCTCGACAAGTACACCGATCATTTATAGTGTATATATTTAGAGCACCGGATATCGTTTCCACGAGGATTATGATTATTAGTACCAACCGTCTTTTAATTATTTAATCTACCAAATATTTTTTTAATAATATATTTAACTAAAAATATGTAAATAAACTAAATAAGTGATTACCAGCCGAAAAGCTACAAGTTGTTTTTTAAGAACTAATATGTCAGAAGAATGTGTTTGAATGTAGGATTCCTCTAAACTCACCTTGTGATTGTACCCAAACAAATTATCATAGTCCTTTAAGTACTACTTGAACCCACATATTATTTCAGGCTTTCAAAGACCGTAGAAATTCTCTATTTTAATTAAAACCTCGAGTTTCGAGTGAAGTAATCCTAACCTCGAGTTGATTATCCAGAATATCTTCCTTATCAAAACCCATAGCAATGTGAACAATTGAATTTCCTATTAAGTTTCACCCTAATCCGTAGGATTATGTCGTCCTATATCTGGGATTGCATGTAACTCCTTCTACTTGTGTGTGTTCTTACTCTACTTCGCTTCATTTGATTAAGAGTAAAGAACAAACCTAAATCAATAAACCATAATTATCGAGTTGAGGAAGTTGATAAAAATCACAAGCAAATTGAATGAAAGTGTAAAATAATATAAATCAACCAATACCCAATTACAAGTTAAATTTAGGGTTCATCTCAATCCAAACACATAAGTTTAGTTCATGCTTGAATTGTAATCAAAACAAGTGTAAAAAGAAAAATCCAAGAAAGGAGAAATCATGTTTGCAAGTTTTAGTTTTGAAACCAAAGATAAAATTACTTCCCTAGAGAATTTTCTAAGTATTTGTGAGTTTTTTTTCAAGAACTCCTTCAATCTCCTCTCCTACTTGTTTCTTGCTTGTTGTTGAAAAAAATATAGCCTCCAAAATTGTGTTAAAAATGTCCTGGGGCTCTTATTTATAGTTTCTCAAGTGTTTTTCCTAATAACCCCTCGAAAAATAGAGAAAACGAGGCCCAAAACCATAAAATTGGCACTATTCGGTCATAAACATGGCCAGCAGGACGATAACACGACAAAAAAAGCAAAAACACGGTCTGACCATGTTTTTCAAAAAATGGCCTACCGGTAAAAAATATGGCCAGGCCAGGTTTTCTCTTGTACTCTTCTTTTTAACTTGGGAAAAACACTCTTTGCCACCTGTACTTGTAGCGTTTTTATGGTTTGCAAGCTAATGTTATTTTTGTTGTTATTAACAACCCAAAGTATGCGGGTTTTGCTCTTTGCAATAATCAGGCTATTTTTCATTCAAAAAATGGTTGAATCGAAGCACGTAAACCTCATGCCTCATTCTAAAAACATGAAAACATTGCCCAACATAATAATTGGTGATGAGGCATGAGGTTTAAGTGCTTCGATTCAACCATTTTTTTTAATGAAAAATAGCCTGAAGGTTGCAAAGAGAAAAACTTGCATACTTTAGGTTGTTAATAACAATGAAAAAAATATTAGGTTGCAAACCATAAAAACGCTACATGCAAAGAACTTTTTTCCCTTTTAACTTTTCTTGGCGCTATGAAACATGGGTGTGTTTTTGAACAAGACCAGGGCATGTTTTCCTTGACTTCTTGATATTTTAACTCCATTTGCGCATTATTACTTCCCGTTTTGTCCTCTCGACTCGTGCTCTTGTATACATGACTATCATTGCACTCTAAATTCATCCAAATTTGCTCCTCTTCGATGTTCCTACACAAATATAATCCAAAAGTAAAAAGAACAAGAAACACCATAAAAACTATCAAAAGAGATACAAAGAACTCTACATTAAACACATAAAAAATAGGGGAAAAGATTGTAACCATCCTGTACTATACGCGTTTTTTGAGTTTGCATCCTAACGTTTTTTTTGTAATTTAATGCATCCTGTACTTCAAAAATTTTTGAAAGTGCATCCTCTGACCAATCAACTCGTCCAAACTCATCGAAACTCACCTAGTCTCACGAGTGAGGTTGCATATTTTCAAACCCATATACTTTGTGTGAGTTCCGGTGAATTTATTATTTATTTAAAACTAGTTCCGACATATTTTATTAAATATGCAAAAATTACCGAATTTATTACTAAATAAATAATAAATTTTATTTATTTAATAAAACTAGTTCCGATAAACATTAGGATAAAATATGGTTTGCATATTTATTTAATAAATTCGAGTTTATTTAATAAAACTAGTTTTTTTTCTAAATTTTGTATAGTACAGGATGCACTATCAAAATTTTGTATAGAATAGGATGCATTAAATTACAAAAAAAAGTTAGATGCAAACCCAAAAAACGCGTATAGTACAGGATGGTTACAATCTTTTCCCCTAAAAAATACTAAAAACATGCATGAAGTGATGATTATCAGTTTTCTACTAAGAATTATTATCATTAGAAAGCAAAACCATCATTAGGTAATAAAGTGGAAAAAGTCAAGTTACACGTAAAGATAACTAACCAATATATATGTTGATGAGGCCACATTGGGTTCACCAATTCAATATAAGGCACAAGATGGACAAGAATATATGTAAAATTGGAAATAAAAATACAATGCAAATGAGTTAAGAATGCTTCTCTCTATTAAATAATATTTACAAAAGAAACCATTAAGTGCACAAAATGAAGAATAGGAAACATAATTAAAAAACCAAGTGAAAGCACGTCTTAATTGAATAGTCAAGATATTATAAACTTAGTTTATATGGAATAGATCCTATTAGTAGTCTTATCGTGCTGGCCTTTTCATCTTGAAGCCACAAAAAATGTAGTTTTGAATCTCCAAGTGTCATAAACAAATCCCATTGTTCCTTTTCAAGAACAACCTACATGCAAACAAATACACTTCACTCCCTTAAGCATTCCAGACATCTCATTTAGTATTTTAATGCATTCTTGCATTATATTATCAGATCTTGCACCCATTGATTCAATAGTTTCACAAATACGAGCATGATATTTATCCATATTTGCAGCAGCTAAAACTTTACGACCTTTAGGTGGTGGGGTTTCATCCCTGACCCTCTTGTGGCATCGGTCAATCGTACTATCCCCAACTCTTTTTTTAGTTTGATTAAGTTTTGTTGATTTTCTTAGCTTGTCAACTTGCATGTCTGATTCTATTTGTATTTCTTCTAATTAGGTTTGATAAGGTCTAGTAGAATTTCTCTACATGAGGTTCATCCTTTTCCACCTGGTTGCATATACGTGGTACCGTTTCCGTGAGGATTGTGCAATATGATGGGAGACTGCTTACAAGGCGCAAATCGATATGTATCAAACAACTCGAAGTTTAAATAGCGGTGCTCTTACATATTACACATTTGATTAGACAATTATAGTCAAATTTAGGCAATTTGTATGGTTTTTAGACAATTCGAATTGTTTCATGAACTTAAGGTTATTTGTTGTTATTAGACAATTTGTATGGTTTTTAGACAATTCAAAAGTGTTATTTCTTATTTTTAGACTATATTTATGGTTTTTTGACAAATCAAATGTTTTCTTGAACTTAAGATTATATCTTGAACCATTTGCATATACTGTTCGGTCACATGTGACCAAAAATCACTACAATATTTGGCCGCATGTGATTGAAAATCACTATGATTTTCGACTACAACCTAAGGAGCAGTTACCACCAAACACACAATTTACTATACAAAAACCAACATGCACGTAATCCAGAAATCATTATCCATAATAAACTATTAACCCACATAATAATAAATAAGCCATGCTAATAATCCAAAATATCCAAAGTCCACAAATCATAATCCACACACACAAATCATAATCCACATAAATAATTCAAAATCACCGATGGTGTGCACGTCCTCGATCACGAGACCATCCCCGACTAATAGACGGTTCCGCATGTGTATACTTCTCCACATATATAGATGGTATCTCAAGTGCAGTAAATGTCTGGTCCACAAGAGGCATGATTTGGCTTACCTCAAAGTCCTCTTCTTTTGCTCTTCAACATGAGATTATCGACCACAACAAACTACAAGCTAGAGTGGAATTCCCCCATGTGTCCTCGTCTATGATACTAGATCTAAAAGGTCCAGAAGACTTTCTCCTCTTAGGGTTTTGAATAATCGGATGTCAAATTTTACGGTACAAGCTATATAATTGGGCTCACACTCCCAAGGTGTATTAGCAATTCTGCTAAAATGATTCAAAGCAAAGCGATGATTGTCCCACATATCAAGGCACTCCCCAAGAGCCCTCAATATATCATAAATGAGGTACCTTTATGTATAATTTTAGCAACTAGGGGAGGTGCCAGAATAGTCTGCGCAAATTCATAATGTCTAAGGACCCTATCTACATGATACAACTCATCGATATCTAACACACAAATGCAACTATGGAAAAAGGTGATATTTCTAGTGGAAACTTTGCTCACATGTCCTCGTTATACGAGGTCCAGACAACCTATATGAATAATTTAATCGATTACAATGAACCAATAATAACTCGTGCATGGTGATAATTTAATAGCACCATATACGAAACAATAATATAAATAATCTATTAAATTATAAGAATTATTGTAATATAAATTAGTAAAAACTCACTTGGGTCGTGATCATGTCATCGAGCTGCTCCCGTATAGCCTTCACCTGATGCGATGATGGTCCTGGATTCGATTTGGGTGACCATCTGTTGGCCAACAGTTGACTCGATCGGAAAACCACATTACGTGAAGGTCTCAATTTTGAGAAGTGCTTATATATCCATGCCTATACACAAACAACACAACTTGCATAAAAAAAAAAAAATGAGAACATATATTACGAAGACTAAAAAATTAATAAAAATAGTTAAATGTCTTGATCGAAGATTTCTTAGGACTCTAAGAAATCGTCTCCGCAATAGTACGGAGTCGATTGTAGAGCGGTAAATTTTCCCAAGTCGTGTTTCTCGAGGAAGGCTGGTCGGAAGCTATTTCGCATTTGATTTTCGTGAAATAAAATAAAACTAACTAACTATGCTAAATAAGGCGTAATTCACTTTGGTTCGGGTTTTTGAAAGCTAATCAACTATGACAAGAATTAAAAGTGATTTAAATGAAAATAATAAAAAATGAGGGTTTAGGGTGTTCGGTTCGTCTCCACGATCAATCGGTATTTGCCGAGCACTTAATCCATGAATCGGGGTTGTCAATCCCGAGTCTCAACAAACTCCGATTAATGGCTCTAAACGAACCTAAACCCTAAACCCATTATTTCTAAACGAATTGCATCAATTGAAAAGTAAAATAATTAAAACTTAAAGATTTGTGAAGCTTGAACACAAGAACATCATTTTGAAGTTTGAAATAAACTAAGGAGGGAAAAGTGTTTTGAAAGCTACAAGCATAACACAACAACAAACTAAGAATCTAGACATGATTTCTAATGGAAACTAAGAAATTTCCTAAATTGGCAAAAAGTTTAAAAAACTCATAAGAGCTTCAATGGGGTTTTGCCAAAAATATTAAATGATGAACATGAAGAACATGGAATGAAAAACATAAGCAATAACATAACAATAACACACAATAAGAAAGGAGAAGAATACTACCAATATTATTTCAAAGGAACTCCAAGGTTTAGCTTACAACTTCAAAATGCCAAGAACAATTTCAATACACTAGCTTCAACAAGGATGGAGATGTCACCTTTTCCAACACTAACTAAGAACAACTAATTAACTAACTAAACTAAACTAAAATAATCTAAGGAATCTAGACTAGGGTTTACAATGGAAATGAAGATGGGGCTTGGAGGAGATGGAACAAGTCCAAAACCACCAAGGAAGGGAATTTTTTTTTGTGGATAATGGGTGGAAAGCATAAATGGGTGGATAAAGGGCAAAATGGTCTTTTTTTTGCCAAAATCACACAGCCTCAGCATTGCAGTCGATCGACTAGAATGGCAGTCGATCGACTGCCTTGTTCAAATGCCCCAGCCGCTGCCGAGCAGTCGATCGACTTCCGTGGTCTATAGGTAGAAAAATACATAGAATCAGCCATTGATATCTGCATATGAAATTTAGCCATTTCTCTTGGATTTCATTTGGTATTTTATTTGTGTCGATTGGAATTTTCCTCAGAAAGTTATTGGCTCGGCCCCAAAACATGCCACAAGCGAGGCCATGGCGCACTGTCTCCACTTAAAGTTGCTTTTTAGTATTTTTAGTCTCCTAATTTGGGATTGTTGTAAACACAAAAATTTTAGAAATTTCTTTGATATTTCTAATGATATAATGTAGAGGCAAATGGCACTAGTGGTTTTAGAGTTATGCTTGTATTACGACAATTAATGCGTGAGGCGACAATGAATATGGCCACATTTCTCGTCGTTTTGGGTCGATCCTCGCACCAAAGATATGTTGTGGCTTGGAAATGAATTTTTCGGGTTTAAATCATCTTTCGACCTCGTCGTGGGTCCACTTTGACCAAAGTTGACCTTAAAAATAAAAAACTAATAAAAAAACCCTAAGAAAATATAAGAAAAACTATTAAAAATAAAGAAAACACTACAAACCCTAAAATGATGCAAAATATGTCAAGTGGACTCCAAAACCACATAAATACAAGCAAGTCAAGCACAAATGAGCCGCAAAAATATCGTAAAAATGTACAAAAATGTGCAAATCATGTCACCTCCAATAGGGTTGAATAATTGGCCATCTGCTTCACTTTTACCCAACATGCATCACTAAGTTGTTTATAGATATGATAGTGTCGCAGTCCCCATGCGTATGATTCATCCGATCAAAATCCTCCACGAAATTTAAAAATATCATAGAATCCCGAGTACCACTCTTATCGGCGAGAAAAGAGATCAACCACACACATAAGTCCTAGCTGCACGTTATAACACAACGGGATCTACCAAGCTCATCAACTAATTTTTGCCTTTCGATGCGCAACGAACATAGAGGACAACCCTCAGTTGGGAGACCGGTAAGACAATGTACGCCGTCTAGCATGATAGTCATTTTGGCATATGGAATGTTTTAGTTTCAGGGTGCCAACGCTCCACAAAGGCTGCAAATAGGTATCTATTACTACCTTCGTATGATATGTGCCTCATATGCAATAAGCCAATAGTGTGAAATAACTGTTTCCGTAAATGAGTTTTTGGAACTCTAGTATTAGACTTCCACTCCAACAATATCGATGTGTGATAAAGGGATCTCAGCACATCCCGCTCAGTTCCTACCCATACACTTACATTAATATGATCCTTAAAATATGTTAGTAATGATTGATATTTTGGACCACATAAACTCTTTTCACCATCATTATCATCTTATTGCAGAGCATCCTCTTCATTCATTTTTTGAGGGACCACTCTCATTCATGTTTAAGGAATTTTCACTTTCATTCTCATTAGACGGCAAGGGACATAGCAATAGTTGGGCTTCATCTCTTGCTTTCTGTTCATTTTCTCTTCTCGTCAAAGCTATGACCTTTCTACCTATTCTATGGTGCACTGAAATTCGAAAAAGGAAAAAATAAATCATTATAAATTAGAAAAAAATGTCCAGTCAGTGCCGACAAATTTGCTTCAATTTTCGGTAGGAAGATGATGAAAATCACATCAGTGATGACCGAAATTTGGTGCAATTTTCATCATCTTCATACCGAAAAATTGCACCAACTCTAGTTTCTCAAAATCACAAATTTTATAGCTATACACTTCGTTTTTCATGTTAATATCAACTTAAACTCAATATAAAATTATGTTTAGAAAATGAAATCCATGATTTATGCATATAAAATCTGAAATTGAACAAAATAAATTGAAAAACCTGAAAACCAAAAAAAAATAGAGAAAACTATCTATATCAGCTGGGCGTTACTCGTTTGATATGGTGGAGATAATCGCACCGGTGGTTGGAGGTCGACTGACCAATTTGCTTTCCTTCTTTCCCGCTACGCTGCTGCTTCTTTGTTTTTTTCTTTTTCAAAAATGGTATGGTTAGTAAAAATGTCTGGTAAACAATTTGACAAATTGAAGACAAATTGTAGTTTAGTTATTTTATTATTGGTGTATTTAGTAATAATGTAAAAAACAAACAAACAAACATAAAAGTGCTAATAGTAAACGAGTGCGGATAAAATTATCCTTTTTTTTTAATGGAGAATGAACTTTTGAGTAAAAACTCATTTCAAATGTTTCCAAACATGACCTAATTCACATCACCCCCACCAACTTACATGACCTACATAATCACCGCTATATATTAATGCAAAATCCTTCTAACCTATGTGTTTGCTTCGTATTGAAAAATAAAAAATTCTTGTGCTTCGTTTGCTTATGTGTCATCCGAGCCTAATATTTACCTGATTTAATACTTTTCTTTTTATTGTATCTTACCTAATTTAACTCTTTTATTATATTTTTTCTTATTCAATACTTTTCTTTGATTCTCCTAATATAAAAAATATAAATAAGTCATATATAATTAGTAGATAAGATCTAAATTAGTTATTTTAATTAAAAGACAAACTACATATGAAATAATTTTAATTACAAAAAAAATTATTATGAAAATAATTAAATATATTTTATTGATAATAGAGTTTAAAATAAGTTTATTGTTGGAGTTTCAAATATTACATATAGGTAAAATATGAGTTATTTACAATAATCTAAAAATTAGTAATGTATTCAATATAAACATAAGAATATTAAATTATATACTAATAATTAATAAACATTGATTAGACGCCAGTACAATACCTTTTTAAAAATAAGTTAATAAACATTGAATATCTCAAAATATGTAACTAATAATTATTAAGAATTTATTCTAAATATTAATATATAAAATAATTTAATAATAATAATTAATAAAATAGATTATTAGACCCGATTTTTTAATGTGACGCCTTTTTAATTTTTGTAAGTATGTAGCTAAGATTATTAATGAATTTAATTGAAACATCAAATATAAAATTATTTAATATTTATAATAATTCATACATAGATTAGACATGTACAAGGCACGGGTTGAAAATTATATTATTTTAGATTTGAAATTAAGTAATTATCACAAATATTTTTTATATTTATCTTTTGATAAGTCCCGTGTAATACACGGGTGTTAAACAAGTATATATTAATGCAAAATCTTCTTAATTTATGTATCTACTTCGTATGTTTCGCTTGGGTAATAAAAAAAAAATTGGTGCTTCGGTTGTTTATGTGTCATCCGAGCCTAATATATACCTAATTTAATATTTTTCTTTTATTGTATCTAAACTAATTTAATATTTTTTATTATTAATAATATTTAGCCTAACTTAATAGTTTTATTTTGTTATATTTTGTCTAATTCAATAATTTTCTTTTATCCTCCTAATATAAAAATATAAAGATCTCATATATAATTAGTAGAAAAAGATCTAAATTAATTATTTTAGTTAAAAGACCAATTACATATGAAATAATTTTAATTTTAAAAAAAAGACTTATTTATTAAAATAATTAAAAATTTCATTTATAATAAAAGTTAAAATAATTTATTTTGAAATTTTAAATATTCTGTATAGGTAAATTATGATATATTTGTAATAATTGGAACATGTAACTAAATATTGTAAATGAATTCAATCTTAATATAAATAAATAAAATTATATAATAATAATTAATTAATATTTATTAAACAATGACACAATGCGAGAAGGCTTGAATGTATGACACCTTTTGAATTTTTCAAAGTATGTAACTATAATTATTTAAAACTAATCTAAATATAAAAATATAAAATGAGTTAATAATTAATTAATATAGATTTGAGACGTGTTGAAAATGTGACTCTTTTGAATTTTTATAAGTATGTAAATATAATTATTAACAAATTTAATCTAAACATTAAAATATAATATTAATTAATAATTATAATAATTAATAAATTGAACAGGTCATAGGTTGAGAACACATTCTTTAAATTATTTATTTTAAATTTAAAATTTTATAATTTTTACAAATATTTTTTATATTAAGTTTTTTATAAACTGGACCGGTTACGCGGTTTTCACTTTGCAATGACAGCTCAAATACAATCACAAATGGGGTCAGCTTGACGACCATAAATGTTCTCCAAACTCACTGTTTTTCTCTATAGAGTATTCATTCAGTGTGATGGATCACTAACAGCTTGTGTGTAGCTGTCTCTTCAAACAAACATCGGATAAAGACCAACTGTTTTAAATTTTTACAATAATACATTAGCTCTCGTTTACTGACAGAATTTAGAGTAGACCCCTTCATCATTTTTCTTTCTTTCTTCTCTGTCGCAACAATTAGTGAGATTCAATTCAAAAACTATGCATAATGTATAATTTATTTTGCTTGATTCCAGTCTGAGGTTACCCTGGTTTTAATTAGTCCTGTATAATAATGCACATTGTAAAAGTGACAGAGACATTTTATTTCAGATTAGCCGATTCTACCAAAAACATAAAAAAATAAAAGATAAAACCTTGTGTCAAACGGCTTGTACAATTCTTTAGACAGAGCCCAAATTTAGTTTTTCAAGGTTCTTATGAGTTTTCCAATATATTTTGGGGTTTAGTATACTTCCCTTCATTCACTGGTGCAGAAAATATATTCTATAACAGTCAATCTAGAACGTCTCAGAAAAACACGTTCTACAATATAAGCTGGTGGCATTTTCGTAATAAAAGAGTCATATACAAGAACACCTTTTTTACGGCGTTCTGGTATATCAATATACCAGAATGCCGTTAAAAAAGGCGTTATGGTATATCAATATACCAGAACGTCTTAAAAAAATGCGTTTTGGTATATTGATATACCAGAACGCCGTTAAAAATGTGTTCTGGTATATTGATATAGCTGGTGGCATTTTCGTAATAAAAATCATATACTGATATATATCTATTTTCTTCTTAAAAATCCCCAAAATCGTCGGAGCCCTTGTTTCATTTTCCTTCACCAAACCTAACAGCCCCACCCTTCCCCACCACCCACTACCGGCGTCGAAGAGCTCTCCTCCACCGTCCAATAATGCCGGCAGCTCCTCCTGCTTCTCTCTCTCTCACATTCTCACTATCTTCTCTCCTCGTCCAGTCCCACTACTTC
>BMAC01000144.1:1645058-1656511 GCA_014905375.1 Phtheirospermum japonicum | reverse complement strand
ATTATATATATATATATATATTCTATTTCTTTTTAACAAGATAATCTTTTAATAATATCTTTTTAACTATATTACTAATTACTATGATATCATTTAGCGATTATATATTATATATATGATATATAAATTCTATTTTTTAATAAAAATAATAACTTTACATAAAAATTCAATATTAATATTATTTTAATTTTTCATCCAAATTATAAGATCACTTTGTCCCCCAAACTTTAAGATTTTTTGCACTTTACCCTCCAAACTATAAGATTTTTGCACTTTGCCCCACAACTACCCGTCGATGAAATTTAGAAGGAATATTCCACCGGAAATAAGGGTTAGTGGGCAACGTCGAAAATTATTATATATTAGGGGGTAAAGTGAAACAAAAAATATTTCGAGGGTCAAAGTATAAAAACCGCATATATATTGGGGGGTTGGAATTCCCGGTAGTTTTTGTAGTTATCCTAAATGAATTCTATTTGAACTTGATTTACAAAATCTATGTTTGGTTCATTGGGAAGCAAAGAGTTGATTTTTTGTAGCACTTTGGGATGACCCAACTCTGGAAAAGTTTGAATACCAAATTGTTAGGGATGTTTGAGTTAGGACTCTGGCTCTTAATTAATTATTGTTGTTTCCAACCCAGTAAGATGACAATCTGGGGCTCTCAATGCCTATCAGACCAGAGTTGGAGTAACGCGAATTGCGTACACGCCTATATTATCTTTCGAGTGATTAGTTTTTGTCCTCCAAACATTTTCTACAACTTATTATATAAATTATTATTTTTATAAATCACTATATGAATTATGATGCAATTTGCAGTTATCACTAAATTAAAATTATTATAGTTTTATATCCGAATTTAGATTAACGCATCATTCAATTTTGGCCATATAAGCACAAAACTTTTGATTTAAGTGGAAACTGTAAATAGTGGATAATCAAAAATTTGAAGACAAATTTTATTTTCCCTTACCTTTGTTGCGACCGACAATCTTTTATTCCATCTAATGTCTACGGTGTCCAAAACCAAATGTTTAACATGTTCATCAAATATAATATTTTTAAATACAAAATGAAAAGAAGAGCCAAGGACAAAATGATCTATAGTACATCCAAATGTTTAACATGTTCATCAAATATAATATTTTTAAATACAAAATGAATAGATGAGCTAAAGAACAAAGGCCCACCCAACACGTCCTTTTTTTTTTTCCATCGATTGGTGGGGTATCTGGTCATCACACTAAGAATGAAGTAGCACGATCGGTGGGCGTTGGAAAGAGAGCTTCCGTATTATTGTTGTTCCTTTGGAAAAGCTTCGGTACAATTAATTGTTTCTATCAAAAAATTGTAGGCTCAATATATAAATTAAAATATATATATATATATATATATATATATATATATATATATATACACACACACACACACGTGGAGAATAATATATAAATATTTTTGTTTATTTTTTTTTAAATACATAATTATTAATGAATTCTTTTGTACAAAATTCATACTTAAAAATGAAAAAGTACATAATTATTTATAGAATTAGATTACATAAAATGAAAGGACACAACTAATCACATAATACGTAAATGCACAATATGAATGGACACACATGTGCATGAATGGACACAATATCAAAAGTCACATCCATTTATTTAATCATGAATCTAGCTTATACTCTTCAACTTTCAACATCCCCTTAAGCTTGATTCTCTCGCATCCCAAGTTTGTGCCTCAACTTCTCAAAAGTTTCGCGTTTGAGGGGCTTCATGAAAACATCTGCCACTTGATCTTCGAATTTCACGAACTTAATTTGAACATCTTTCTTAGCAATGCATTCTCTAATGAAATGAAATCTTGTGTCGATGTGTTTGCTACGATCATGGAAAACAGGATTCTTCGCTAGTGCAATCGCAGATTTGTTATCAACAAACACTTCCGTTGATTCCACTTCATTAGGTGAAGTTCTTTAAGTAAACTTCTTAATCACAAAGCATGACAAACACTTGAAGTTGCAGCAACATACTCAGTTTCACACGTCGAAAGAGTAACTATTGGTTGCTTCTTTGATGACCATGTGACTGCTGATCCACCAAAATAAAATACAAAACCACTCGTGCTCTTACGATCATCAGGATCTCCGGCCCAATCACTGTCGCTATACCCTAACAACTTCATGTCTCTTATTTCCGGATAAAATAGTCTAAACGTGGTTGTTCCTTTGACATACTGAAGTATCTTCTTTGCTATTTTGAAGCGATACTTAGTAGGATTCTCCATGTCGGGCCTGGTGCATGTCAAATATCTCAAACTCCCAACCAAGCTTTTGAATAAGGTTGGATCGACATGATATCCATTTATGTGCTTTGAGAGTTTGGTCCCAACCTCAATCGGAATATTGGTTGGCTCGCAACTTTCCATCTTGAATTTCTTTAAGATTCCCTTTGCATAGCCTTCTTGGGAAATGAATATCCTATCTTTCTTTTGATGCACCTCAATTCCAAGATAGTATTCCATTATGCCAATGTCCGTCATCTCGTATTCTTTAGTCATCTCTTGTTTGAGTTCGTCAAACCACTCCTCATTATTTTCTGTAAAAATAAGGTCATCGACGTACAAACACACAATCAACATGTTATCTTTATCATCAACTTTCATGTAAAGGGCATATTCATGAGGGCATTTTCTAAATCCTTTCTCCATAAAATTTTGGTCGATATGGCTATACCAAGCTCTTGGCGCTTGCTTCAAACCATACAAAACTTTCTTTAACTTCAACACTTTTCGCTCATGACCTGGTAATAAGTAACATGCGGTTGATCAATGTAAACTTTTTCTTCAAGTACTCCATTCAAAAACGCCGACTTCACGTCCATTTGATGAACTTTCCACTTCTTTTAGGCTGCTAACGAGATAAAAAAATAGATGTTTTCCAAACGTGCTACAGGGGCAAAAACTTCATCATAGTCAATTCCAATTTTTTGTTTGTATCCTTTGACTACGAGCCTTGCCTTGTATCGTTCTATCTCTCCTTTTGAATATTTCTTTACCTTGTAAACCCATTTGACTCCAATGGATTGTTGCCCTTTTGGAAGAGAAGAAAGTTCCCAAGTTTTATTTTTCTTAATTGCACTAATCTCATCATCCATGGCTTTCTTCAACTTTTGACTCTTTGACGCCTCTTCAAAGTTTATGAGCTCAGCATCAACAAACAAGTAGAACAAGTTTGGATTTTGATTGAGCTCGTGAATTTCTCTCAACGATCTTGTCTTTTGAGATCTTCCACTATTTGAACTCTCGCTTTCCGATGAAGGTTGATCACATGGGGGTGGCGATGGAGGATTCAAAGGCTCCATCAGCTCTTCTTCGACTTCTTTCAAAATAGGCTCAAAAGAGTAAAATGTATATTGCTCCTTATCTTGAGTACTCCAGTCCCAATAACTCTTTTCGTCGAACACGACTAAGCTTCCTTTTGTTCTCAATTGCATCATACAATTTATAGCCTTTAGATGCTTGATCATAACCAACAAAAATATATTTTTGGCTCTTCGCATCAAGCTTGCTCCTGTTTTGATCTGGTATGTGGGCATGTGCAATGCTATCAAATACTCGCAAATGTGAAATGCTTGGTTTGAAACCACTCCACTTTTCTTGTGGTGTTTGATCACGAACACTTCTTGTCGAACTCCTGTTAGACAAATAAACAGCACATTCCACAGCTTCTGCCCAAAATTCTTTTAGCAAGTCTTTACTCTTCAACATGCATCGAACCCTATTCATAATTGATTGATTCTTCCTTTCCGCAACACCATTTTGTTGTGGAGAATAAGTAACGGTAAGAGATTTTCGAATACCATTCTCTTCACAAAATTTTTGGAAATCCGTTGAAGTGAACTCACCTCCATTATCCGACCTCATTGCCTTGACTTGATAATCACTTTGCTTTTAGACTAGAGACTTGAACCTTTTGAAGGTTGTAAATGCCTTAGGTACAAGCTTTGGCCATTCATGTGCACGTCGTACCCTTTTTCGAGCAATTGCCCAATGCTCAAAATATTTGCTTTCATCCCAGGTACATAGTAAATATTTTTGATGAATTGGTGTCCGCCACTCTTCAATCGAATGAGAGTTCTTCCTTTTCCTTGGATGGCGAAAGCAGCAGTAGCATCAATGTCAACGAACACGTGCTTCTCCCCGCACATATGATTACCCGCACTCGAGTCGAGGTACCACGAAGTATTTTCTTCTTTGATTGACGCTTTCAATACCAACAATGATTGGTCAGAATCTTTTTTGACAAGATGAGCCTTTTTAGAGCTAGACTCATTTCGCTACTCCGAAGCATAGTGCCCAAATTTGTGATAATTATAACATTCGACATCTCGCTTACCTTGATGATGATTAAATCCACCACTTTCGCGAGCTCGTGATTAAAGAGGTTCCGATTGTGACTCTTTGTTATTGTATGAACGTTGTTCTTCTTGAACTTGTTCATGGCCACGACCGCGATATCCAAAATTACCAGATTTATGTTAGTTAGAATTGATCGTCATTGCTTGAAGAGATTGCTCGACCCCGGTTCTCTCATTTGTCTTTTTAATATTTCTTCATGAACTTGTAATTTTTCGAGAAACTAATTCAAGTTAAGGGTCTCGACATCATTTGATTCTTCAATGGCTATTACAATGTAGTTAAATTTCTGCACAAGAGATCGAAGTACCTTTTCAACAACTAGCTTTTCTTCTAAATTTTCTCCACTGCTTTCGAGTTGGTTAACAACCGTCACAACCCTTGGGATGTAGTCGGATACTTCTTCGGATTCTTTCATCTTTAATAACTCAAACTCTCCTCGTAGTGATTGGAGTCGAACTTTCTTAACTTTATCAATGCCTTTGAAAGTATTGTTAAGAATATCACACGCTTGCTTCGCAGTGATTGCTTGTGAAATCTTCTCATAACTGTTTTCATCCATGCCAAGTTGAATGATAGAAAGAGCTCTTTGATCTTTTACCGTAGCTTCCTTTAAGGCTTTCCTTTTGGCTTGGCTTAAAGTAGCGAGATCTTGTGAAAAGTCATATTCTCTTTCAATGATTTCTCAAATATCTTGTCCACCAAGATATGTCTTCATTTGAATACTCCATCGATTGAAGTTATCTTTCGAGAGCTTCGGAAATGGGAATGCTCCACTTGCGGTTATAATATTTGTAGAGAATCAAACCTTACTCTGATACCACTTTGTTGGAAAATGTAGGCTCAATATATAAATCGCAGTGAAAAAAATAAATATGTGGAGAATAATATATAAACACTCTTGTTTATTTCTCTTAAACACACAATTATTAATGAACTCTCTTGTACAAAACTCATACGAAACTCATACTTATAAATGAAAAAGTACATGGCTATTTATAGAATTAGATTACATAAAATGAAAGGAAACGACTAATCACATAATACGTAAAGGCACAATATGAAATGACACACATGTGCATGAATGGATACCATATCAAAAGTCACAACCATTTATTTAATCATGAATCTAGCTTATATTCTTCAACTTTCTACAGCTTCTTTCGTGTGTTCCCGGGAAGAATTTGATCTCTTCAATCTCGGAATACCACCTAAATAATTGCGACCAGAGAGTCAAATAGGCCGGGAAGCCTGAATTCTTACTAGTAGTTACTACCTTTCTTGATCAAAGTGGCTAGGGACGGATTCTAGGCCCCGGTCTTTGGCCCGAGCTGTATGAGGCAGAAACTCGTCCCACTTACGGTTCAGAGGCCGAGCCCCACCCCAACAGTCAGGGTGCGCATTGGAATCATCTTTCATACCAGTAAATCGGGACGCATACATTGGAGTAAGAGAGTACTGGCTCATACTACAGTATATCCAAATGTTTAACATGTTCATCAAATATAATATTTTCAATTTTTAGAATTTCTTTCCCATACTAACCCTTTTCACGAAATTATCATATAAATTATTATTATTGTTGATAGTCGACCTGGAACGGGCGGCTGGGCAGAGCATAAAGGTAATGTCTGGCTAAATTTGGGTTGAAGATATGCAACGGATTACCCAGTCCAAACGAATCGAAAACCCATTGGGCAGGAAGTCGACCTGGGTCATCTCACCGTCGAACAGGGCCGAGCCCACCACGCCCTGACTAACCGACCAGGTACGTGTGGCACCGAGCACTCCACCGAGCCCACCCCGCAGAGTGCGAGTGGCACCGAGCAACGTGCCGACCTAGTGCGCCCAACCTGGTTGACCAGGCGCTGAGCACCCCGCCGAGCCCAGCACGCAGGTTGCAAGTGGCGTTGAGCAACATGCCAACCCGGTGCACCCATCCCGGCGGACCAGGCGCCGAACACCCCTTTGAGCCCAGCACGCTGGTTGCAAGAAGCGCCGAGCAACATGCCAATATTTGGCACCCAGCTCGCCCGACCAGGCACGCGCAGTGCCGAGTGGTCAGCAAGGCCCCACTCACCCAGCATGACCTACTAGGCGCCGAGCACCTCGCCGAGCTCAGCACGTAGGGTGCAAGCTCGTCGAGCAACATGCCGACCTAGGGCACCCAGCGCGGCTGACCAGGCGCGCGCACCGCCGAAAGGCCAGCCAGGCCCCGCGCACCCATCCCAGCCGATCCGGCACGCGCAGGCGCCGAACACCCTGCCGTGGTCAGCGCGCAGAGTGTAAGCGGCACTGAGCAACATGCCGACTTGGGCCTCTATCCCGACAGACCAAGCGCGCGTAGCATCGAGTGACCAGCCTGGCCCCGCGCACCCATCTTGACTGACTCGGCACGCACAGATGCCGAGTATCCTGCCGAGGCCAGCGCACAGGGTGTAAGCGGCGTTGAACAACATACCGACCTGGGCCTCCAGCCCGGTAGACCAGGCGCGCGTGCCACCGAGTTACCAGCCAGACCCCGTGCACCCATCCCGGCCGACTCGGCACACGCATGCGCCGAGCATCCTGCCGAGGCTAGCGCCGAGGATGCAAGCAACACCGATCATTATGCTGACATGGTGCATCCAGTCCGCCCGACCTAGTGTCCACGCTGCCGAGCATCTGCCGACCTGGCGCGCTTACGGTCGAACAGAATCGAGCACCCGATTGCCTGTGCCGACCGACCTGACGCGCATATGGCGGAGCAAGGCCGAGCACGACAGGTCTTTGTCGGCCGACCTGGTACCCACGCTTCCGAGCAGCTGCCAACCTGGACTAAACTCGACCGACCTGGCCTACCCAGCGCCGAGCCCATCGGCCCAAGCTCGGTCGACCTGGCCTACACAGCGCCTAGATGACGCTCCCATCTCCGAGCAGTGCTGAGCCCATCGGCCCAATCTCGGCCGACTTGGCCTACACAACGCCGAGCTGACGCGCCCATCACCGAGCAGCGCCGAGCCCATCAGCCTAATCTCGGCTGACCTGGCCTACACAGCGCTGAGGTGACGCGCCCATCGCCGAGCAGCGTCGAGCCCATTGGCCTAAGCTCGGCCGACCTGGCCTACGCAGTGCTGAGCTGACGCGCCCATCGCCGAGCAGCGCCGAGGTTATCGGCCTAATCTTGACTGACCTGGCCTACACAGCGCTGAGCTGCCAAGCACATCCGCCAGGCTGCCGGCCATGCACGACTATTCACCTGCCGAGCTGACTTGGTCGGGCCGGCCTGGTCGAGCACCTAAAGTTGGAATTGCTTGTACCATGATCATAATGGTCGAGCTGACTTAGCCGATCCGACCACACTCCGGGTTATGAGCAGATCATCCATCTCAACTTGACGCTCGGTAGGAATATTGGGTTTATTTATCCATCACCTCCGATTGAGGGTAGGCTCGAAAAGTGAAAACGGTTCAAGCGAGATCGATCGTCTATAAAGGTCGGCTCGACATCAATGTCAGGTCGAGGACGGCTTTGAGTCGGCGGAAAAGGATGCACAACCAATGAGGAGGCGCCAGATGTCTAATTAGTGGCCAAGTAAATCAGTGCCCACTGAGGTGGTGACACGTGTCCAATTAGGGTTTGGAAGGAAAAGTATAAATAGCCTCTCCAAGAGAGAGAGAAGGATCCCAAGTTTTGGCTAGAGAGAGAAATACATAGAGAGTTTAGAGAGAGAAAGGCTAGTAGCAAGAGATTGACCCTGTAAAAGGATCCGGCTAAAGCCGATCCGACCTAAGATTAAGGAATAAAATTCAAGCACTTTTTCCTGTTCTTCATTTCTGTTTGTCACTGCTGAACTGCTTGTTTTCTCAATATTTCATTACTTAGGCTACTCTTGGTCTAAACTATTTTTAAATAAATTATTACAAATTATGCGTGACTTATAATTTATCACTTAAATCAAAGTTGTAACTTTGTACCCAATATCGAATGACATGATACAATTAAATATGTCAGATCTGATTTTGGTACAAATCCACAATAATTCTAGTTTAAGGGAGCAAATTGTAAATTTTACATAATTCGTATGACAATTTGTCATAATTAATAATTTGTGCGATCAATAGTTTGTACGATATTGTGAAGAATATTGACATTTTCCATAAATCAGTCAAGTGTAGTTCATCTTCGGCTAGCCGCATTCAAACAATTGGAATTTCGGGAGTAAAAAAAATAACTCCTATTTTTAAATGGAAATGATTACGGTGCCGTAAAAATACCATGCCCCCCACCCCCATGCATTTACATCCATTTATTAATATTTATAACCAATTTCTGTTCCAATGATTGTGATGGAGTGAAGAATGACGCCTTCATGACACCGTAAAAGTTTCCTTTTTAAATACACAATGAAAAGAAGTGCTAAGGGATAAAGCCCACCCAACATTTATGTAGCCATTATTAGGTTCACCGTGTGTATATTATATTGTACACTGAAAAATAACATTTTAATATAATGGGGATTTATATTTTAGCGCACTTCTTGTTATGTGTTCATTTATATTATGAAAATTTGTATTTGATATTAATATTTATCATATTAAAGACGATTAAGATATATAAATATTTATGAAATAAAGATTGATATTTATCATAATAGAGATAGACTTTTATCACAATAAAATGAACATTTATCAAAACAAACATGAATATCTTTATAACAACGTATATGGACATTTTTATGCATGTTACATATTCATAGTATACATTTATCACAACAAATATAATAATTTATTTTGACGGAAATATACATTTATCACATCAAACATGTTTATTCCAACACCGGAGTATGGTATAACGTACACTCGGATATATCTAATAATTTGTCACATTATGTATTTGTTCCACACCTCTCTAAAATATTTGTGTTGGAACTCTCATTTAGAGTTTGTTCGTGTGCGTTCTATTAGTTAAACAAACACTAAATGAATAAGAATTCAAAACTCATTTAATAAACAACTAGGGTTAGAACAACATATGCTCATTTGTTAAGAGATCATGAACATGCTGCTGAGATTCATTCCTCCTATCATCTAGGAGTGGTTTGTTAATACTCGTGAACAACTCTATAATAGTTCAATTATAACTACGTTAATAAGAAAATTAATAAGTCGGTACATATATATATATATATATATATATATATATAATTAATATGATAATAATGTTTCTTATTATTCTTTTTTGGTTTTCGATGGGGTAATAATAAGAAGAAGAACAAGAAAAAGATAAAGTATTGAAGTAGTTAAGATACTAAAGAAAAAAGAATAAAAAATAAATTAAAACTTAATAAACAACTTAACGAGCCGACTAACAAACAAGTTAACGATTATGCCTTCGAACGTGTCACGAACATATTCAAACATCTAAGTTCTTAACGAAACAAGTTCGAACAAAATTTTAAAACTCTTAACAAGTTTGAGTCGAGTTCAAACAGAATAAATAATTAACAAACAAGTAACGAACAGAGTCAAACTCGCTTCTATTCAATTCATTTACTCCCATACCCAACATTTTTTTCTCCTCTTTAAATCGTGGTTTTTTAATTATTATTATTATTTTTCCTTTTCGGGGGTGGTGGAACTTTCACCATTTTGTGTCCTTTTTTTCGTTTTTCCTTTTTAGTCCAGTGTTTTGAAAACCGGACCGGACCGACCGGTCCGACCGGGTTAATCGGGAGCCGGTCCCGAGCTCGGTCCGATTTTTTACTTAGTTCGCGTGGCTAATGACCCAGTGCTACCCGACAAGAACCGGTTAAAACCGATAAAACTGGTGAACCAGTAAAAACTGGTTATAATTTTTTTCTTTGTTTTTTTAGTAAAAAAATAAAAATAAAAATAGTTAGTTCCAATTATTCTAAATATCAACTTAATATCAATATTGTTTTAATTGATCCTAAAGTTTTAAATAATTTTTAATTTTAAATGATCAAGATTCATTATTTGCAAACTTTTTATTTCAAGATTATTTTAAATGATTCTAAATTTTTGTTATCATAATAAATTCATACAAAATAAAATTGATTTTTAATGGATGTGTTGGATAATAAAATTGTACGTGGTACATATGATACTAATATTGTTGCTATTTATATTGCACAATTATTATTATTTAATATATATGTATATATAGGAATCCGATTTGATGATCGATTTTTTAAAAATGGTTCAAACGGCCGGATCAGTGACCCAGTTATTGATCCAGTTTGATGACCAGTTCGGTGTTTAAAACATTGTTTTAGTCCAATACCGGTTAGCACTTTCAGTCTCATGAATGTGTCTATATTTTGAATGGTTGAAAGATATTTTATGCATTTTGAAATCCTATCATTTTTACTTTAGTTTGAACTTATAAAATGATTTTATAATAATTTCTTTAATTTGATTTTATAAATTAGTTTTAAAATAATTCATTTTATGTTTTAAATTGTAGAGTATAATTTGAGTATAAATGAAACAATAGAACCATTTCAATCCAAAAATGCACAAACTAGAAATTATGAGATTAAATTGAGTCCAAAAATGCACAAACTAGAAATTATGAGATCAATATTTCACAAAATCAATATTATACTAGACAAATAAATATTGCTATCTAGATTAGGGATATTTGTCAAATACACCATAAAAATTATATTTTTGTCGAATATTTCAAATAATTATTCAACTTTTCATTTAACCCTGCCCTAAATATACAATTACATGGTTATACTCCTATTAAAATAATACTATTAGTATAAATAATAATAATAATAATAATAATAATAATAATAATAATAATAATAATAATAATAATAATATTAATAACCACCACCACCACCACCGACGATTATTTTTTCGGCAACTGCCTGGCCGACGAGTTTTTTTTTTTTTTTTTTGCCCTAAGTTTTTTCAAAACATAAAATCTAAAATTTAACGAAAAGTAAGAAAGTAAGAAATTTACTTTTTTTTTTTGGATATAAATTAAGATCTTTTCTTATACATTTTCGGTCATAAAGT
>BMAC01000144.1:1611460-1644883 GCA_014905375.1 Phtheirospermum japonicum | reverse complement strand
AACATATACTCCTAAAACATAAAAGACAATTCCCATAGAATTCAATGACTCTTTTTATTCCCATGTAAGCCAAAAATTTTCCATTTGATCAATAAGTACATTTAAATTATCAAAACTACCCCTACACCTTTTAAAAACTCTGATATATATATATATATATATATGATTGGGTTCAAATGAAGAACCCCGTCATTATATGTGAACCTAGGGACTAATCCTGGCCTTAGATCTAATATTGCACAGTGCAATTATATGTCCAGTTTCATTGTGCTTTTTACACAGTACTGTAGTGCTAAAATCAGTCCAATTTTTTTAATTTATTTATATATATTATATATATATAAAATATATATATATATATATATATATATATATATATATATATATATATATATATATTTTAGGTTTTAAAACATGCAATGTATATCTTAAATTGTAGATCTTGAGAATGTGATTAATCTGATATATATTTCATTCAAAACAAATAAAATTTGAAAAAGTTATGATTTGTTGAAAATTTGAGTTTCATTTCAAATTTTTGAATTTGCAGTTTATAGACGAAATTTGCGATGCTTTTTTTATACAATTGTAGTGTTTTTTTTCTTAATCTATTGTGCTTTCCAAAGAACAATGTAGTGCTCTTTGTAAACATTGATATATGTCCAAAATACCATTTTTAATTAATTAATACATTTTTTTTACATTATTACCATGCTGACATGTCATGATCTCAACCATCAAGATTATTCAATCTAATGGTCAAGATGAGTCTCTAGGTTCACATAACATAATATAAATCAATATCCATCAAAAGATGGATGGGTGTATGAGATATTCCTTGTTGAATAATAGTAAGTTTTCCAAGAAATGAAAGTTTTTCATCTATTATATTAGCAACAATAATATATCACATCACATACACAATAATTTGAATCTAGTAGAAAAATATGTGTAATTTTGCATACACATCCACATAATTATATTCCAACAAAAAGATCAATGATCATTCTACTTCCCACGACATGAATCTACAAAAATAACACAGAATCGCACATAATAACGAAATTCCAAAACAAACAGAGGTATGTATAAAAGCTGAACATAAAACGAGTTTCCTGGAGCGATGAAATTCCAAAATAACAAGTTTCCCCTCTTTGCTCGATACTCGTAGTCACAAGACATTTTCACCATCTGTTTTCAAGGTAATAAGTTTCGAAGGCGATGAAATTCCTAGGCGGTGCTCTTGATTTAGGTCTGAATGGAGATGGGCTACTCAGGTTTCGTGTTTTCAAGCCCTAATCTGGCACACTCGTTGACAATAACTTACGCGGCGGCGAGCAAAAGCAACGCGATTGACGGGGTTTAGATCTGGTCTAATTGGATTGTGAAATTTTACATTACTCGTAATCGAGATCTGGGCGATTTGGGTTGCAACCCTAAGTTTGGATCGGTGGAGATGAGTGATTTGTTTGGATTTCATGTTCTACAACTCACGGATTTTGCAGCATCTTGGTTTGCCATATATGCCTTTTTTTTTCTTTTTTCTAATTAGAATGAACACAAGGGTGTAGCTTGTAATTAATCCAGCAAATAAGAGGAATTATAAAATAACATTGCACACCAAAACTACTAGGTTTTGGCAAAATAGTATGTAATTTTTCAAAAATCGTGAAAATTAGTTTGTAATTTTTCAAAATTTTTGTGAAGTAGTATGCAAAGTAGTTTGTAATTTTCCAAATATTTTGTGAAGTAGTATGCAATTTATGCAACGTAGTACCTAGTTTCTCAAAAAATTATGCGAAGTAGTTTGTAATTTTTCAGAATTCTAAAATAGTTTGGAATTTTCCAAGATTTATGCATAGCAGGTTGTAATTTCCAAGCTTTTTTATGAATGTTGATGAACTCTTGATTTAGTATCAAGTTTGACGCAATAGTATGAATTTATTCCAATGAATTTCATGATGTAGTACAGAATTTTAAGATGTAGTTTAGAATTCCAAAAATATAGTATGAAATGTTGACATTTTAAGATGTAGTATGGAATCCCAAGAATATAGTATAAAATGTTGATATTATGAAATTAATATGAAGTAATATGAATTTTAGTTGAATTATGTATGAAAGAAAAAGAAAATTAAAAGGAAGAAAAATTGGTTAGAAGGATAAAGTAGTACTTATATATAATGGTTAGATTAAATAGGAAGTTGATATTCTCACTAAACTATATGGAAGAAAATATTTAACTGTAAGAGTATATGAGAATTTTCCCATAATTTTTTGTCCAAATATGAATTTGTAAAAATACTTTTCGACGGCGCTAGTAGTGTCAGCAAGTGCAGCCACCCGCTTCCATTACTATATTATTATTATTATTATTTGATTTTTTTTCACGATGAGGATGTCTTAATATTTTCTGTCATAAATTTGGACTAACCGACAAAAATAAGATTTTTCAACTTAAAATTAATAGAACTAATTAGCAAATAAATTTCTATTTATATAATTATTTGACAATTTTCCCCAAGATTACTAGAGTGATCTCATAGTTACAAGATTATTTTTTTACAGTTAAGTCTATAATTGGAATGGATGGCATCAATTTCTTTTTTCATTTTGGAATGAGTGGATAACTGTTGCAGTTTCTATTCAAGTTAAATGAGAGGTGATGAATGGTAATCTCTCTTTTTTAAAGACTTGTATGATTGGATGTGTCTTGTGCGATATTGACCGGATTGTTGTGATATCAAAATTGCTTACCAGGATTGATGGAAAATGTTTTGGGATTAGTTCTCTAAGTAATGAAAGTTGACTAGAATTCTTCGATTTACCGAAATGGATGACTAGAAAGATTGATAGGTAAAAACTCTTTTACCGTAGTATCATACATTACAGCACAAAAATTTATGGGAAAAAGTTATTTTTGGTTCACTGTATTGGTCACATCTCAAAAAAATATAATATTGATAATCATCTAACAAATCTGTTAAGTTGACCAATTTATAAAAAAAGACCAAAAAAATAAAATAAATCTGATCGGGTTTTTTTGCTGACGTTGTCTGATTCAATACTTTCTTATCGTATTTCTTTAATTTTAAATATTAAATTAAAATTAAAAAATTGGAAATTTTTTCATTTTGATCCATTATATTGATCACATTCAGAAAAGGTACGTTAAATTAACCATCATCAAATCATATAAATTAACCAATTCATCCAAAAATGTCCAAAACCATTTTAATAGGATTTTTTTCTGACGTTGTATGATTCTATATTATTTTATCAATTTTCTTTTATTTAAATATTAAATTAATGACAAAAACCTGTTTTGCCTTCATTTTCTTTTCTTTTAATTAAATTAATAAAATCTTAATTAATAATAAATAAAAAACCAGTGATAAATATATAAACATAAAATAAATCTTCTAAAATTATAAAATTAATATAATAATTTATATGACTTTTATATTATTAAAATTTTAATTAATACAAAATTGATATACTCGGAGATAAATATAAAAATATAAAATGAGTTTTAAAAAAATAATAAAAAATATATAAATATATATAAAAGAAAATATCTTATAAATGAATTTTAAAATTTCTATATTTATTATATAATTTTTAATATTTATATTATATTTTTATATTTATAAATAATTTATATGAATTCTTATTTGATTAAAATTTTATTAATTAGATTAACGGAAAGAGAAAAGAAAAATAGAAAAAGAAAATGGAGAGCAAAATATATTTTTTGTCTTTAATTTAATTTTTATAATTATATAAAATTGATAAGAATATATAGAATAATACCACGTTAGAAAAAAATTCGATCAAGCTTTTTTGAATTTTTTTGATAAATTGGTTAACTTAGCAGACATGATTTGATGATGGCCAATTTAACGTACCTTTTTTGAAATGTGCCCAATATAACGGACCAAAATAAAAATTTTCTCAATTTTTTATTTTTATTTAATATTTAAAATTAAATAAAAATGATAAGAAAGTATTGAATCACGCCACGTCAGCAAAAAAGCCCGATCGGGTTTTTCTTGGATCTTATTTGATGAATTTTGCCAACTTAGCAGACGTTTAATGATGGCCAATATCATATACATTTTCTGGAATGTGTAGTGGATTAAAAATAAAATCTTCCCTTTTATCTGTCCTAATAAGTGTTTATCATTAACTTATCTACCAAATTTAGGAATTTACAAAAATTAGCATCTCAAGTCACTAAACCTAACGATAAAATTATCGGAAACAACAAAATTTGATTGAGAGTAGGTCTTGGGTGAGACCGGTCTCATAGTATGAGACCACTTTTTACCAGATTCATTATTTGATCCACTCAACCCATTCGACCCGCCCCAACCCATCCATTTAATTAAAAAAAAAATCAGTTTTCTATCACAAACAACTCGTCCCACATCCGGACTCAGGCTGCCACTTCCGATCGTCGGCCGCCACCTCCGACCGCCGCCGGCCGCCACCTCCATTATTTACCGGCGATATTTTTTTTAAAATGTTATATCGTTGTAATCGTATCGTCTCCCTCGTTCCAAATTCGCAATTGGATTTATAATTTAATACTCCAATCACCGTAGATCTAAGGTCGAAAGTCACAAATTCATCAATTTTAACCTCCAATTAACAGCGATTCACCGGACAAAACTTCGATTAAACAAAACGTATCACATAATCGAGTAATTGTCTCGATCTACTCTACAAAACTGCAAATTCAATCAAAAAAAAAAAACGTTGCCGAAAAAAATAATCTGCCCAGTTTTAAGTATTACAAAAGTAGTTAAAAGTATCACAAAATCGACACATGTTATATTTTATATTTCTACACCTTTTTTTTTATTAAAAAAATTAAAGTATCATAAAAATATTATTTACGAAATATAATTAAAATATTACATATTCTATAATTTCATTTATTTTACTTACATATGTGCCTATTACATTTAAATAATTAAAATTATTAAAAAAAATTGATCGCATATCACAAAATATATTAAAAGTATCGCATATTTTCTAATACTTGTACATTATACTACATTTTGTAATAAGTGTATTCTGTGATACTTTTAATATCTTTTCTGATACTTTTAATATATTTTGTGATACTTGATCAGATATTGTAAAAACTCATACTATTTATGTGATAAAAAATAAGTGTATTCTGTGATACTTTTAATATCTTTTCTGATACTTTTAATATATTTTGTGATACTTGACCAGATATTGTAAAAAATCATATTGATACACAAATAAGTGTTCAAACTGCCTTTGTGATAAAAAATAATTATGTTCTGTGATATTAAAAACAAGTGTATTTTGTGATACTTTTAATACATTTTCTAATACTTTTAATTACATTTGTAATACTCTGAATTATTTATTTTAAAAAAAACATACGTAATTATAGAAATCAAATATCAAGAATTATGTGATACTTCAACTATTTTTTGTGATACTTGAACAACTTTTTGTGATACTCCAACACCTCACCATCCAAAATATGCATATAACATATGCATATTGATAAAATCATTTTCAAAAGCCAAAAAAATACAAAATAAATTTAATATTATCTCAACACCTGCACACACCACATCACCGGCGACACACATATGCCCAGAATCACAATTTGAGAGAGAGAGAGAGAAATCGAGACGAAAGAAAAGAAGAAAAAGAGAAAAGAGAAGAAAAAAAAAAGTTTACCTTTCGTCGGTGCTCACCGGTATGAAAATATAAATTGATAAAATCGTAGATTGCAACGTGAGGAGTTGAATGGTAATTTCCGATCTGAAATTGGCCCGATAAATCGTCGTAGATCTGAGGTCAAAGTTAACAATTCATAAACTTTGACCTCAGATCTACAAAGATCGGAACATCAAAATCGTAAATCTGATTTTAGATTTAGAATGAGGGCGTCAAGACGATAAAATAGTATAATTTTTATTTTTTTTTGGTCGCCGAAAGACGGAGGCCCGCCCGGACGACGGTGGCCGGCGCGAGAGAGAAATATTGAAGACAGGGGGTGCGGCTGGGAATGAATGACAATAGTTTTTTTTTTGGCATTGACCATATACTCCATAAGGAAAATAATTTATCCCCAAATAATACTGTATATTTTCATCTTACTAATTACTCTATTTTAACTACGTGATAGACTACAATACCCTCATCTCAATCCTTTTTCCAAAATTTCAAACAGACCCAAATTATCAGAATACGTGATAGACTACAATACCCTCATCTCAATCCTTTTTCCAAAATTTCAAACAGACCCAAATTATCAGAAATTCTTATCGATCGCGTTGCGTAACCAACAAAAAAGGTAAGTATGATATTATTTCAATTTTTAAGGATTCAATACTACATACCAAATCTAAGGAAAATCATTCTTTTGGGTTGAGTTTTATGGCGTCTGTATAACAGTTTACAAATATTTTTTATGTGTTTAGATTGTTTGAATTAGGGCCTATTTAGAACTCAATACTACATACATTACTATTGCGAAGATGTTTTTTTATGTGTTTAGATTGTTTGAATTAGACTTAGAATTCAATACTACATACGGTACTAGAAGAATACAAAATGGATAAGTATGATATTATGTGTTTTGTTTCGTGTGGTATATATACAACTCTTCTTTGGATGATTAGATTGCTATCATTTGAAATTCCATGTTATTGTATTTATTTATTTGTAATTCATACCGTATGGAATATTTTAAAAAAGCAGTATGCAGTATACAACTTCATAATGACTTTTATATTATTAAAATTTTAATTAATACAAAATTGATAAACTCGGAGATAAATATAAAAATATAAAATGAATCTTTAAAAAATAATTAAAACATATATAAAAATATATAAAAGAAAATCTCTTATAAATGAATTTTGAAATTTCTATATTTATTATATAATTTTTAATATTTATATTATATTTTTATATTTATAAATAATTTATATTAATTCTTATTGATTAAAATTTTATTAATTAGATTAACGGAAAGAGAAAAGAAAAATAGAAAAAGAAAAGGGAGAGCAAAACATATTTTTTGTCTTTAATTTAATTTTTATAATTATATAAAATTGATAAGAAATATATAGAATAATACCACGTTAGAAAAAAATTCGATCAAGCTTTTTTGAATTTTTTTGATAAATTGTTTAAACTTAGCAGATATGATTTGATGATGGCCAATTTAACGTACCTTTTCTGGAATGTGCCCAATATAATGGACCAAAATGAAAATTTTCTCAATTTTTTATTTTTATTTAATATTTAAATTAAATAAAAATGATAAGGAAAGTATTGAATCACGCCACGTCAGCAAAAAAGCCCGATCGGGCTTTTTCTTGGATCTTATTTGATGAATTTTGCCAACTTAGCAGACGTTTAATGATGGCCAATATCATATACATTTTCTGGAATGTGTAGTGGGATTAAAAATAAAATCTTCCCTTTTATCTGTCCTAATAAGTGTTTATCATTAACTTATCTACCAAATTTAGGAATTTACAAAAATTAGCATCTCAAGTCACTAAACCTAACGATAAAAATTATCGGAAACAACAAAATTTGATTGAGAGTAGGTCTTGGGTGAGACCGGTCTCATAGTATGAGACCACTTTTTACCAGATTCATTATTTGATCCACTCAACCCATTCGACCCGCCCCAACCCATCCATTTAATTAAAAAAAAAATCAGTTTTCTATCACAAACAACTCGTCCACATCCGGACTCAGGCTGCCACTTCCGATCGTCGGCCGCCACCTCCGACCGCCGCCGGCCGCCACCTCCATTATTTACCGGCGATATTTTTTTTAAAATGTTATATCGTTGTAATCGTATCGTCTCCCTCGTTCCAAATTCGCAATTGGATTTATAATTTAATACTCCAATCACCGTAGATCTAAGGTCGAAAGTCACAAATTCATCAATTTTAACCTCCAATTAACAGCGATTCACCGGACAAAACTTCGATTAAACAAAACGTATCACATAATCGAGTAATTGTCTCGATCTACTCTACAAAACTGCAAATTCAATCAAAAAAAAAAAACGTTGCCGAAAAAAATAATCTGCCCAGTTTTAAGTATTACAAAAGTAGTTAAAAGTATCACAAAATCGACACATGTTATATTTTATATTTCTACACCTTTTTTTTTATTAAAAAAATTAAAGTATCATAAAAATATTATTTACGAAATATAATTAAAATATTACATATTCTATAATTTCATTTATTTTACTTACATATGTGCCTATTACATTTAAATAATTAAAATTATTAAAAAAAATTGATCGCATATCACAAAATATATTAAAAGTATCGCATATTTTTCTAATACTTGTACATTATACTACATTTTGTAATAAGTGTATTCTGTGATACTTTTAATATCTTTTCTGATACTTTTAATATATTTTGTGATACTTGACCAGATATTGTAAAAAATCATATTGATACACAAATAAGTGTATTTTGTGATACTTTTAATATATTTTCTGATACTTTTAATATATTTTCTGATACTTGATCAAATATTGTAAAAATTCAAACTGCCTTTGTGATAAAAAATAATTATGTTCTGTGATATTAAAAACAAGTGTATTTTGTGATACTTTTAATACATTTTCTAATACTTTTAATTACATTTGTAATACTCTGAATTATTTATTTTAAAAAAAACATACGTAATTATAGAAATCAAATATCAAGAATTATGTGATACTTCAACTATTTTTTGTGATACTTGAACAACTTTTTGTGATACTCCAACACCTCACCATCCAYAATKTGCATATAACATATGCATATTGATAAAATRATTTTCAAAAGCCAKAWWAATACAAAATAAATTTAATATTATCTCAACACCTGCACACACCACATCACCGGCGACACACATATGCCCAGAATCACAATTTGAGAGAGAGAGAGAGAAATCGAGACGAAAGAAAAGAAGAAAAAGAGAAAAGAGAAGAAAAAAAAAAGTTTACCTTCGTCGGTGCTCACCGGTATGAAAATATAAATTGATAAAATCGTAGATTGCAACGTGAGGAGTTGAATGGTAATTTCCGATCTGAAATTGGCCCGATAAATCGTCGTAGATCTGAGGTCAAAGTTAACAATTCATAAACTTTGACCTCAGATCTACAAAGATCGGAACATCAAATCGTAAATCTGATTTTAGATTTAGAATGAGGGCGTCAAGACGATAAAATAGTATAATTTTTATTTTTTTTTGGTCGCCGAAAGACGGAGGCCGCCCGGACGACGGTGGCCGGCGCGAGAGAGAAATATTGAAGACAGGGGGTGCGGCTGGGAATGAATGACAATAGTTTTTTTTTTGGCATTGACCATATACTCCATAAGGAAAATAATTTATCCCAAATAATACTGTATATTTTCATCTTACTAATTACTCTATTTTAACTACGTGATAGACTACAATACCCTCATCTCAATCCTTTTTCCAAAATTTCAAACAGACCCAAATTATCAGAAATTCTTATCGATCGCGTTGCGTAACCAACAAAAAAGGTAAGTATGATATTATTTCAATTTTTAAGGATTCAATACTACATACCAAATCTAAGGAAAATCATTCTTTTGGGTTGAGTTTTATGGCGTCTGTATAACAGTTTACAAATATTTTTTATGTGTTTAGATTGTTTGAATTAGGCCTATTTAGAACTCAATACTACATACATTACTATTGCGAAGATGTTTTTTTATGTGTTTAGATTGTTTGAATTAGACTTAGAATTCAATACTACATACGGTACTAGAAGAATACAAAATGGATAAGTATGATATTATGTGTTTTGTTTCGTGTGGTATATATACAACTCTTCTTTTGGATGATTAGATTGCTATCATTTGAAATTCCATGTTATTGTATTTATTTATTTGTAATTCATACCGTATGGAATATTTTAAAAAAGCAGTATGCAGTATACAACTTCATATTTTGAAATATTTTATAAAAGTAGTATGGAATATTTTAGAAAATGCATTTTGAAATATGCAGTATGGAATATTTAACATAAGACAACAGTATGGAATATTTAACTTATGCAATACAACTCCATATTTTGAAATATTTTATAAAAGTAGTATGGAATATTTTAGAAAATGCATTTTGAAATATGCAGTATGGAATATTTAACATAAGACAACAGTATGGAATATTTAACTTATGCAATATGAATTTTTGAAGTATGAAATATTTAACTTATGCAGTATGAATTTTTGAAGTATGGAATTTTGCATTTCAAAATATGTAGTATGGAATATTTTGAAATATGAAGTATGGAATATTTTATGAAAATTTGGATTGCGTAGTGGTGGTGAGAATGTAGTAAATGGTAATTTCCCCTTTTTTTTTATATTTAGGGTTAGGGGATGGGTGAGTGAACGGGCGGGTTGAACAAATGAATATGGTAAAAAGTGGTCTCATACTATAAGAACGGTCTCACCCAAATTTGCCCTCGATTGAAAATAATAAAGACTATATATCGAAAATAATAAAACGAGATAAATAACAAAAAGTTGGATGAATCTATCACACTTACAAAAGTGAAACTTACATAGATGAACACTGGTGAAAACAAAAGGTTAAACTTGTTGGACAAATTAATTTCTGGTACCTTCGAACTTTACCTTAGATTGATTACTATTTTTTAATGAAAATCCATCAAAGTAGATCAGATTTAATTAGATATTTTGAGCACACCATATATGCCAAAAATTTAGAGGACAAAACACTCCATTAATTAAGACCCAAACTCTTGTGGAAGAGATAACTCAAACTCTAATACAAGGAGATAAACAATATTGAATAATAAAAACAAATAAAAGATCGTTTCCCAACCACAAATAGAACCTCATTATCTTATCCCTAATATTTTCCTTTATAAAAAGGAGCTCTAACATATATACATGTGTTGAGTTAAGTCACAAGAAGATGGCAAAAGTTGAGGTGCTATCCTCTTGCCTTGTCCCCATGGCAACCAATGCAAGTGCCATGTCCAGGCTTGAGCTAACTCCCTGGGATCTACAATTCCTCTTACTCGATCCCATCCAAAAAGGGATTCTATTCCACAAGCCTCAGTCCCAAGAACTACAAAATAGCCTTATCCATCACCTCAAAACCGCACTCGCACGCACACTAGACTTCTTCCCACCTCTCGCTGGCCGCTTGGGCACCGTTGTTAATAACGACGACAACACACAATCCTTTTTCATCGACTGCAACAATGCCGGAGCTGAGTTCACACACGCCCTCGCGGCTGATTTGTCCGTTTCCGATATTCACGAAGCAAAGTATATACCGGAAATTGTCTCTTCCCTTTTCCCACTCACGCTCCCAAATTATGAAGGGCTTTCGAGGCCTTTGCTTGGGGTCCAAGTCACCGAGCTTGCGGATGGCTACTTCATAAGCTGCATGGGGAATCACGTGGTGATGGATGGCATTTCTTTCTGGCACTTCTTCAATTCTTGGTCGGAGATATCTCGAGGTTACGAGAAAATATCCAAAGTCCCCGTTTTCAAACGATGGTTTCCTAGCAATATAGACATTTTTAACCTTCCCATCACTTTTCCTCCATTGGAGAAAAATGTATTGCCTCCTAATATTGCCCTGCCTCAGTTTCTCGAATGCGTTTTTCATTTTAGCAAAGAAAATGTGGCTAAACTCAAAGCCAAGGCCAATTCCGAAGCTGGGACCGACAAAATATCATCCTTACAAGCCCTCACGGCTCATTTATGGCGAAGCATTACACGTGCCCGACGTCGTTGTCAAAGTATTCATAATAATAATAATAATAATAATAATAATAATATAATAATAAGCAGCCAAAAAGCTAGCATATATCTACTGGTTGGTGCAAGACCAAGAATCCCATTGCCGGAAGAGTATTTTGGGAGTCCAGTTTATGTTGGTGCCACTGAGATGAATGAGACAGAGCTTTTGAAGAATGGAATAGGCCATGCTGCTATGAAGATCAATGAGTTGGTTGCTCAGCAAACTGGCAAAACCGCGAGAAAATACGTCGAGGATTGGGTGAAAAAACCGGAAATAATTAAGAGGGGTGGTAAAAGTTTTGTCCTCTCGAGTTCGCCTCGGCACAATGTGTATGGCAACGATTTCGGATGGGGGAAACCCATTGCTGTGAGGAGTGGGAAAGGGCAAAAGTCCGATGGGAAGATGACGCTTTTTCCGGCAGCCGAGGCTGGCGGCATTGACGTGGAAGCTTGCTTGGCGCCGGAGACACTGCGGGCATTGGAAGATGACGTGGAGTTCATGGAAGCTTGCACACCTTAAAAGTTGCAGTGGGATTGCAATTTTAGCCACTTAATTATATGGGTTAACTTTTTTTTCCCCCCTTCTTTTCTTGATTTCAATTCTATTTATGCATTGCTTGTCATTGGGTACTCTTTTTACAGCCAAAAAAATAAAATAAAATGCAAGAAGATCAGATTTTCATGCCCAATTCATTAGTATGAATGAAATACTGTGTGTGATGATAGCTTGAAGGAGAGTTTGAGCTGGATCTCTTCAAGGATATTCTACTAAATCTTCATTGTCCTGCAGTGTAACAATATTTAGCTATAACTGAGCCCATTTTGCCTTTCTTCTGCACTTTGTAGGGAAAATTATTTTTTTAATTTATTATATTGTTCATTTTTCAAAAAGGATTATGATATTGTTTAATATCAAAATACAATTAATAAGTTGGTAAAATTATAAAAAAATGTACAAAATTATATAAATAAAATTAAATTTATTTTTATAAATATCTATATTTTAAATAACTTTTTAAAATTCAATTTATATTTTTATATTTATTTCTAATTTTATTAGTTTTTTATTAATTAAAATCTTATTAATAATAAAAAATTATAAAAAATCTTATATTTATTTTATAATTTTGTAAGATCTTCTTTATATTTTTTACTTATCACTGATTTTTTTTAAAATTTTATTTTAATAAAATATATTAATTTGATTAAGGAAAAAGAATGAAGGGCAAATAGGACTTTGTCGTCAATTTAATGTTTAAAATTAAATAAATATGATAAGAAAATATAGAATAACGTCACGTCAGAAAAATACCCCAATCAAGCTTTTTTGGACCATTTTTTATGAATTGGCCAACTTACCAAATGTGGTTTAATAATGGTTAATGTCATGTACCTATTTTGGAATGTGGCCAATATAATGGATCAAAATTGATTTCTTTCTCAGGTTTTTTTGTTCAATTAATGTTTAAAAATAAAGAAAAATAATGAGAAATTCTCAAATCACGCCACGTCAGCAAAAAAGCCCGATCGGGATATTTTTGTGCTTTTTTTTTTGATAATTTTACCAACTTAATGTATATCATGGTTCTTTTTTAAAAAGTTAACAATATAATAAACTAAAAAAATAATTTTTCCGCATCTGTTTAAATGTATTTGTCTGCTGATGATATTTTAGGATGCCTTTTTGTGGTCAGTTTTTTTTAGAGATAATTAATAAAATCACTTGGGTATTTGTAATAAATATAAATATAGAAGACTATCGAAATTCCAAACAAACAAACAATTTTTTTTTTATAACCGGGTCAAACCTTGATAAATTTGTGTGTGTGTGCGCGTGTAATTTTGGAATTTATTTGGGATATATTTTGAGAAATGATTACGATGTCGTGAAGGTACTATACCTCCCATTCCCCCTGTATTTACATCCTTTGATTTACTATTATTTATAACTAACTTTTGATCTAATAGTTCTAATTAGGTGGGAGAGGGTACATTCAAAGCACTATAAAAAAATCCACTATATTTTGTATATCCCGAACCTCCGGGATAGTCTTTATGATCATCCTTTTTAATTTAAAGTGGGCTAGTAGGTGAAGTTAGCTACGTCAGCAATTTGGAATATAGTCTCAACAAGTCACGTTTTCTGCATAAATAATAAACAAACAAATTAAAGGGTAAAATATCTTCAGGTTTTATTTATTATTATTATTTTTTTTTTAATTTTACAGATAACAAAATCAACCAAGTCTTCACTTTCACAACAGTCCAAAATTCCTAGACTTTCAAATCTTCGTGTGAACAATTTATATATTATGCTTGTGTGATTATTGAATGTGAACAATTTCACATCAATCCGAATTTCTAGACTTACAATTGTTTCTTTCATATTTAATCAAAGAATAATACTTTTATTACTTTAACATCAAAAAACATCTTCGTTCAGTTATTTAAGAAGTATCATTCTTTGATAAAAAATATCACGAACGATCCCACATAAGTTTTGGTGTACAATTTAACGCTTTTATCTCCATTCAAATTTGGAAATAAGAACAATTTTAACAGGAGGAGGGGTTGGTTGATAAATGGGAGGGGGAGGGGGGAGGGGATTCTTGGGGTTGGAGGGGAATGAAAATAGAAAAGGTAAAAGATAAGAAATTTTTTGTTTTTCTTTCTTTATCGACGTGTGTGTGTTGTGTGTTGTAACTTTTTTTCCTTTATATAATTTTTTTTGTGTGTGTAATTAAAAAAGTTAGAATATATAATAAATGAAATGAAATGGATTATTTATGTTTAAAAATATATATATATATATTCAAAAGGTCGGAGAAAAGGCCGGAGAAGGTCAGAGATGTGATCGGATAAAAGTTCGAGAAAAAGATCGGACATGTGTCTTTGTCGTTATTTTCTCTTTTATTGTATTTTTATTTTTTTCTCTTTTGTTTTATTATTTTTCTTCTGTAGTGTGTCCTATTTTCAATCTCCTTATTATTGTAATATTTTTAAATATAATAAAATATGTCATCAATATATTTATTGAAATAATTATAAATTAATATAATAATAAGAAAAATCGAGAATATATATATGTGTGTGTATGTATATATAAAATTATAAAATAATTAAATATATTTAATAAATATATAAAAATAATATTGAAATATAAAAAAAAAATGAAAGTAAGTGAGGTTCATGTGATAAATGAGATAAGAGAAGGGAGGGAGGGGGTTAAAGATGCTTTTAAGGGCAGATCCTGCAGGGGTGGATCTAGATGCTAAAACTATTAAACCTCAAGCTTTAATTTAAACTTTAATTAAATGACAATAATTTTGATTTATTGAATCAACCTAACTGATTACAAGAGGTGAGGAGATATTTATAATCACACGACCCTTTTAGTAGCTTCTGGTACCATTTATTTGCTAACAACCAACCCCAAAAACCAGGGGTTAACCCTAATTACACGTAACAACTTTTTTTACCTAATTGCCACTAAAAGCATTTTCAATGTAAGTTTCTCGCCTCCTTAGGTATGTTTGTTATTGAAATAAATATGCCTATTAATAATATTTGATACCGGATGTGGCTCACACATTTGTAATAATGTGCAGGGTTAAGTGACAACAAGATAGTTAGACAGGAAAGTTTGCCTTGGAAAATGAAGTAAAGGTTGCTGCCGAGCGTGTAGCGACTTATAGATTAGATTTAGCCTCGGGTTATTGACTAAATTTATATAATTGTTATTTTATTCCATCGATTACGAAGAATATTGTCTCTATTCCAATGTTAGACATTGAAGGGGTTTCCTTCCATTTTACTAATAATAATTATTTATTTACGCATAATGGCATTATTTATGAAAATGCTCCACTTGTGAATGGTTTATATGTTCTTGATTGTAGTCGTGACATTCTCAATGTGCAAAACAAACGTATAAAGTTAAGTAATATGAATAATCCCACCTATTTATGGAACTGTAGGCTTGGTCGCATAAATGAAACAAGAACCCGAAGGTTAAGAAAATTAGACTATTTAACACCATTTGATTTTGAGTCTTATGGACAATGCGAATCTTGTCTCAAAGGAAAAATGACCAACAAGCCATTTTCTGGGAAAGTCATACGAGCAAAAGAGGTGCTTGAGCTGGTTCACACTAATGTATGCGGACCTTTTCCTACTCAAGTTAGAGGCGGTTATTAATACTTTACTTTTACTGATTACTTCTCTAGGTTTGGACATGTGTATCTTTCAAAGCACAAGTCAGAGGCTTTTGATAAGTTTAAGGAGTATAATTTAGAAGTAGAGAAACAAATTGAAAATAGTATTAAGACTCTTCGATCGGATCGGGAAGGAGAATAATTGAGTAAAGAGTTTCTCGATTACTTAAAACCTCATGGAGTCCAATCGCAATGGACCCACAATTGAATGGTGTTTTTGAAAGAAGAAATCAAACCTTATTAGATATGGTTAGATCCATGATGAGTTTTTCAGATCTTCCGACATATCTATGGGGGTATACTTTACTGTACTTAATCTATGTTATGAATAGAGTTCCATCGAAGTCAGTAGATAAAACTCCTTATGAGTTATGCCATGGCAAGAAACCATCACTTACGCACATGCGAACCTGGGGTTACCTCGCATATGTAAAGAAGATACTTACTGGCAAGTTAGAATCTAAAAGTGAGAGATGTTATTTTGTGGGGTATCCTAAAGAAAAACGAGGATACTATTCTATCTCCTGAAGAACATAAGGTCATTGTTTCCAGGCAAGCGACTTTCCTTAAGGAAGACTATGTTTACAAGGAAAGAAGTCGAAATAAGATAGAATTTGAAGAATTCAAAAAACCACAAAATGACATGGAGGTTGAAAACTTGTATAATGACCCAGACAAGAATTCAGTGGGAGCTTCTGGTCATTCCTATGATGAAAACTTGTCACTTAGAGGATAATCTTTAGCAAGTGGGAGCATTGATAGAATTGATGCAGAATGCAAAATTTATCATCGCAACCAATGGAAGACCAAACAATGGTTGCACAACTCCATCCTCAGGAAGTTCATGTTGATGACACTTTTGAGGGATCTCAAAATGCTAGACAATCCATCATAGAAGAGCCTTCTCATGATTAGAACAATCAAATCACTCAAACGCATGATAACCAACTTTGTAAGTCTACTAGGATTCATAGGCGACCGAAAAGTTTAAACCTCCTTGTAGAGGGTCAAGGTGACATGGAAATTCTGGACGATGATGAACCTAGAACTTCCACTGAGGCTATGTTAGACATTGACTCAAAGAGGTGGCTTGAATCTATGAAAGCAGAAATGGACTCGATGTACACAAATCAAGTTTGGAGCTTGGTTGACTTGCCAGTTGGGTTAGACCCATTGGATGCAAATGGGTCTTCAAGAAGAATATCGATGCAAATGGTAAGGTACAAACCTACAAGGCTAGGTTGGTAGCAAAAGGTTATAGTCAACGAGAAGGAATTGACTATGATGAAACCTTTTCTCCAGTTGCGAAAATCAAGTCCATTAGGATTTTACTTGCTATAGTTGCATACTATGATTACCATATTTGGCATATGGATGTTAAAACCTCTTTTCTCAATGGTGAATTGACCGAGGAAGTGTATATAATACAACCAGAGGGTTTTACATTTGAATCGAAACTCAAAGCAGTATGCAAGCTACAAAAGCCTATTTATGGACTTAAACAAGCCTCTAGAAGTTGGAATATTTATTTTGACAAAGTAATCAATTCGTTTGATTTTGTCAGAAATAAAGAAGATCCATGCGTTTATAGTAAACGCACTGGAGGGAGTATTGTTTTATTATTATATATGTTGATGACATATTGATAATTTGAAATGATACCATTGTCATGTAATCGGTAAAAGATTGGTTGTCCAGCACCTTCATGATGAAGGATTTGGGTGAAGCCTATTATATTCTTGGAATTAGGATTTACTGGGATAGACATACTAGAATATTGGGGCTTTCACAGTCCATGTACATAGATAAAGTGTTAAGACGATTCTCTATGGAAATCCCAACAGTGAATATATTCCAATGAGTCATAGTATTAAGTTATCAAAGAAGGATGGGCCTTCTACTGATAAGGAACTTGAGCGCATGAAAAGGATCTCATACGCTTCAGCAATAGGATCCATCATGTATGCCATGATTTGCACAAGGCCAGATGTGGCCTATGCACTTAGCATGACTGGCAGATTTCAGCAAAATCCTGGGGAAGAACACTGGAAAGCAGTCAAGAGTTACTAAGTACCTTAGAATAACTAAAGAATATATCTTAGTCTATGGTGGATAAAAAGAACTGACAGTTCCTGCGTACACTGATGCTAATTTTCAAACAGACCATGATAAATACAAGTCACAATCTGGGTATGCCTTCATTTCCAATGATAGGGTAGTAAGTTGGAATGGTTCCAAGCAAACTACTGCCGCTGATTCGGTAAATCGAAGCTGAATACATTGCTTCATAAGAGGCAGCTAAAGAAGTTGTCTCGATATTCTTAAGGAATTAAGGGTAGTTCCTAGCATCAATATCGTTGTATTGTGACAACATTGGTGCTATTGCACTCGCAAAGAAATTGATATCCACAAACAGTAACAATCATGTACTAAGACGCTACCACTTGATCAGAGAGATAGTGGAGATAGGAGAAATTAAAATAGAGTGTTCTCAAAGTCATCCTATTTTAGGGTAACGTGATGAGCATTTCGTAAACCTGAATATTGGATATATAGGTGCTTGACTCTAGGTCAAGTGGGAGATTGATAGTATAAATGTCCTAAAGACAATCATATTTAAAGATATTATACTTGATCACAATTATTATATATATCGCATATATATGGCAATATATTTATTAAATTATTATTTTAATTGTTGTGATTATTCATATAAATGTTCATGTTGAGTTAATGTTGTCATTTATATGGTGAGATATCATTGATATAGAACATTACTCTTAAAAATAGCCCCGAATAATGATTATCAAGATTGAGATGTTGATAATATAATATATGTCGCCATGTGGTCTGCATCACATTCTTAGAGAATGCAGTTAGTCTCACCACTGTGAATAATAGTTATTCGTGATGGACACATGGATACTTTAGAGAGTATTGGTAAATCCTACTGATAAGTTATTTATTGTATGTGTATAAACTTATCAGTTTATAAAGCGTTTGAAAATCCTTTAACTTGAGGTCAATACGCACCTTATTTACTGAGTGATGTACTTTGACCATGATCAATGCTTGAACTCCTTTTTGGGGTAGATATGGCTTGTGTTAGGTGCATCATGATGTAAATGAAGGTGGTATTTGAACCAAGAAATAATTCATTTCTCGATTGAAATTTTGAGAGTGGTCATTCATAATCTCTATATTAGGTCGACTAAAGTCATTTGCCAATGCAAGAGACATATTCAATATAGTAGTTGAGTATGGTCTAGTTGTCGACTAATAAAGATGAGATAAATTGATTAAGCCATTGAGATAGACACTTGGATAAATCTTAAGTTTAATCGAGTGATTCGTAATGAAAGGAATTTCACCAAAGTTTTGTATAAAGGTTATAATTCGTTGAGTTCAAGTGAATGTTCTTTATATATTGAGTTTGTCCAATTAAGCCGTCTAGGAGTTTTATTTGGATCATCATTGGATTGATGTCATATATAAAGGCCTATAGGGTCAAACTATATGCGATTACTTTTTCGACTTAAGAGTGTATCAAGAAAGTAATAAATATTCAATTTGGAATTGTAATATTTAATTGTTATTAATTATGAAGTTAATTTCTATTTGATAGAAATTATATAATTAAATTAAATTGGATTTGTATTTAATTATCTATGTTATATTAATAAAGGTACTTGCGCTAAAATTGTTTTGGGCCTATGTCTTGGACAGTCCAATCCTTTTTAGGGTGAGGGTTCTCTTATGCACCTAGTATAAATATAACATAAAGTCATAAGTTGACAACAAAAGAGAGACAAAGAGTTTTTAGAAAACATCATAACAAATCCTTATTTTGAGATTGGGAGTTCTTGAGCTTTCGTGAGATTTCCTAGCTTTCTTCACGATAGCAATACACTGAAGTTGGATCTTGCAGTCGGAGAATTAATTGCGTGGATACCTTAGTATTGAACTCGAATCTGGATTTACTGTAAGGTTTTCATGCTTTTCTCTTGTTTATTTGTCGCATAAATATATTCGTTTACAGTATGGATCTGTTGGATCTAAAATTTTTAAAACTTCCGCTGCACGAGCATGGTGTTCGTCTCTACGAATTCCAATAAGTCAGTCTATAACAGTGGATAGGTCCAATATTATCATTTTAAATTTGTCTTAATCATCGTTATTTGAGGCATCATTGTTTTTAAGAATACTGTGACATTTATGTTGGATAAATAGTAAACGGGAAAATTTCATTTTTGGTACATTATGTTGACCACTTTTCAGAAAAGGTACGTGATGTTGGCCAGCATCAGACTACGTCTACTAAGTTGGCAAATTCATCCAATATGGTACAAAAAAAGCCCAATCATGCTTTGATGCTTACGTGGGATGACTGAACCATTACCTATCATTTTTTATTTAAATTAAAATGATAAATGAATAAAACTTTCCCTAAATACCTATTTTACCCTCAACTTCATCCCACAACCCTTTGATGATGCCCAAATTGGATTTGGAGAGTTTTTTGCGCCGGCACTAGAAAAACCACCTTCATCGCCGCGATGGCGAAGTTCGTGAACTACGATATCTACGAGATCAACTTGCACAAGGTCCAAAACGACGCCGATTTGAAGTACCTCCTTCTGCATACGACAAAAAGCTTGTGCTCGTGATCGAGGATCTGGACCGCTACCTCGACGAGAAATTGACGGCGCCGATCAGCCTATCCGGAATCCTCAACTTCATGGACGGATTATTCTCCTGCTGCGGCAAGGAACGTCTTATGGTTTTCACCATGAACAGCAAAGAAAATGTGGGCGCGTGCGCCCTACCCCCCAGCAGGATTGATGTTCTCATTCATTTCCCCCTCCGCGATTTTACCGCGTTAAAAAATTTGGCCACTTAGGGTTGAAAGATCACAAGTTGTTTCACCAAGTGGAGGAGGTTTTCCAAAATTTAGAATCCCTTTGACATAATTGTCCATCCACTGACATCACCACCCGCAAAACCCATCAGACCACATCTGAAGCACAAGCCCGAGTCCAGCCCAAAAATCCAAACCCACCCTTTGGCTTATCCAAGTCCAACCTCTGCTTTTGATCTATTTACAACCGTAGCTCATCATAATCCCGTTTCTTGCGCCACCATAGCCTCAATTTGGGGGTTGCAAGTTGGATTAATTATTTCATTCCACCTATAGAAGAGTGTCAATTTTGTATTACATAATATGAAATTGAGGATATGAATAGCTGCACACGACGAAGTCGAGTATGGTGGTTTGGTCGGATTTGTGAAAGGGAAGCTGACAACATCGGGAAAATAAAAGAGGGTGGCAGGATTTGTGTGGGTCGACAGGAAAATGTAGGGCCGACTGAAGTTTGGGCTTCATCAAATGGTTGTGGGATGAAGGTGAGGGTAAAATAAGTATTTAGGGTAAAATTTATTCATTTATCATTTCAATTTAAATCAAGAATGATAGGTAATGGTTCAATCATGTCACGTAAGCATCAAAGCCCGATTGAGATTTTTCGTATCATATTTGATTAATTTGCCAACTTAATAGACGTAGTTTGATGCTGGCTAACATCACGTACCTTTTCTGAAAAGTGGACAACATAATGTACCAAAAATGAAATTTTCTCAATGGTAAACCATCCCAGATTGATCTTTCTAACCAATTGATTGTTTTCTATTTTTTTATCCCTTTTTTCTCCTCTTCTCTATTATTAAAGATGTGGTCGGTAAATCATTCTTGCTATTTTCATGTTTTGTAGTGATTTTGTTTCTTTTCTTTCTCAATTGATATGAAACCAGGTTGCAGCGGGTTTCATCTCTTATATTTCATTTATTTGTTTCTATTTTAACCATATGGTCTTTTGAGGAAGGCTGGAGGGTATTTTTCATTAATACCCCATCTAGAAGGGAAAATTTTGGAGTTTCTCCATCTAGAGTTGGAATTAAAAGAATAAAAATGAAAAGAAAAAAGATTGAAGTTTCTTCACAAAAATAAACAGTTTCTATATATTCTCGATTAATTGACTTATTATCTATCGATCTATCTATCCATATGTATATATGTATATAAATAAGGAGTCACTTATAAAAAGTTGTGATTTTTTTCCCACCAAAAATGAAATATGTAATTTAAATTCATTAATGAACATTAATATTGTATGCTTGAAGGTTAAGAATTATAATTATAATTATTATTTTTAGTATTTGTCTAAAATACATTAATGTTCCTTTTATAATTCTTTTTAATTCTTAAAAAATTAATAATTTTTTTATTTTGTACATATTTTCTTATGTATAATATGTAAAATTAATTATCTTTTGACATTTTTCGATTAGACATCGTTATACCATACATAACATTAAAAATTATATTTATCTATATAAAACTAAGTTAATATTTAACTATTTATCTCAAATAAACAATTCCAAATAAGTTTAATAGATATTTCTCGAACAAAGGATGAATATACAATTCAATATTATTATTGAGTACAAAATATCATAAATTAATTAATTAGAAAATATAATAAATTTAATTTATTTAAATAATAGTTAGATTTATTTAAATAACTTCTTGATCTTAGATATACAAATTACTCTTGGGGCGGAAGAGACGTTCTGCCCTCTTCTCTCTCCTCCCTTAAGTTCCTTGTCAGCTCCTCGGTCTTATTTTCGGCCACACCATGTCGGATAATCGGAACCCTAGGAATGTCTCGCTTTCGTTGGTTCCCAATCTAGCCACACCTTTCGATAGGTCATATGTGCCGCCTTTGTTGTTTTCATCTTCTCCAATCGATCTAGCCTCTAGCTAGGCGCCAGGCGGCTATCGAACCACCGCCGCACCGGGCTTGCCTGATGTGATTTGATTCGGTTCTATTTTCCCGTCGACTCCTACTATTACGGTGTCACCGGGTTTTGCGTCATCCTCAATTATTTTGATTGTTTCTCCTGCGCAGGTTGTTTCAAGTAAGACCTTATCATTTTCAGTGTCCTGCAGACCTCTCTAGTGCCCTCAACCGACTTGTTTGGTGATGGCCATATTCTAGTCACCTCGTCTAATTTTTTTGCCCCTCTGTGGCACCTGCAATAACCCTCGACTAGGGTTTCAGATCAAACCCCATATACCCAACCTTCATTACGAGTTGCCCCCGTCTGCTCCTTCTGTTGTTTTGGGTCCTGGAATCTTGCATGTGTAGGGTTTTGGTTCCTCTATGTTAGGTAAGAATTCCTATGCAGTTGATGTCGGTGGCGCACATATTACCCGTAAGCCGCCAGCTTTGCCCATTTCTTCCATCGAGTCTGATGGCAGTAAGAGCACATTATTGCAACCATTTAATCAGGTTATGGCTGGTAAAGCCTCCCCAACTCTTCATCACGCTCCAGTTAAAAAAGGCGACTAATTTTTTATTACTATTGACGGGAATATTTACCAAGCTCGTGTGGTGGAGCTACATGGTTCTCTTATCAGACGTTTACTTCAATCTAAGGGTTCAAAGCTGAAAGAAAGCAAGGAGGTCGTAAATGACACAAATGATAATGTTCAGATGTTAACTTTTCTATATATTCATTCAATCATTTCTTGATGATTACAGCAGAGAATGTTACAACTATTTATTGCAACATGTATGACAAATGTAGCCCTAGAATATGTGGCTAGAAATGCTACAGTACACTCTGCAACGTCTACCTAGAATATGTGGTCACTAGTGCTACAGTACAATCTGGCAGCTGTAATGAGCTGGATGTACTGTACTATGGCTGACATCATCAGCCGACATAATGTATGTCGACCTCTTGTGAGACCCATTGCCGGCTTCCTCTGCGACCTTTTGTACGACCTGAATGTCGACAATCTTACAACCTGGCGTTGTACTTATTTTCAGGTTACTGAGCTCTATATGATCATGCGACCTGATTTTATTTGGTCGCTCTCTATTAAAAGCGTTTATCACTCGAGGAATTTAAAGCTTCGCTTTGGGACACTTGGAAAATGACCACACTTTAGAAGTTTGTCTCTTTGGGAAGAGGTTACTTTAGTCTCTTGTTTTTCATTGTCGTGGATTGGACTCGTGCATATACTAAACCTTCTTGGAAGTTGTGGTCAGTTTATTTTTGTCTTCCCCCCCGGATGTCAGATTTTAATCCTTATAAGGTAACTTTGTCCTCATACCACATTTGGATATGTATATATGAGCTACCTATTGAATATTAGAATCGCTCTTTTATTTTGAATATTGCAAGTGTGGCTTGTTCCCCTTTATAAATTAATGAATGCTCGTTTAATGGTTAGATTGAGCATTTTGTTTGGGGGTTGGTTGATGTGAGCTTGAATGATCAATTGTAAGTGACAGTAATGATCGAGATGGCGGGTTTTTGCGGCTACGTTTCTATTGGTTATGCAAATCTGTCCAGTTTTTACTCGCTTTGTAAAAAGGTTGACCATTTGGCCGTGTCTTTCTGAAAGAAAAACTGCGAGCTCATGGCGAGCTAATATTATGAAGAGCGAGCTAAAGTGAGCTGAGAATGTATTGCGTGTGTACTTGAGTAATATCTTTCATACATTACATAAAATGAATTACATGGCAATTTATAGCAAACACAGATGACTGAGGTTGCCCTAGATCCTACGGCCAGATCTTGATATAGTAGATCCTACGGCCAGATTTGACATAGTACATAAAATAACGGAATGATGTAAACTTGTGGCTCATATTGCTACAGTACAATTAACAGCTGTAGCTGACTGTACTGTACTAATTTAGGGCTGTCGTCATCTGACGTCCTGCAGGCTTCTGATGCTGAGACCTGACAGGTCGGTACTCACTTGACTTGAATCTATTAGGTCGCCAGTCGTGAGACCTACAGCTATCAGGTCGCCACATCGCTTCGAAGTCCTGCGACCTACTCCCTTCAGGTCGTTGTYACTTATTATGTCGTTTAACACGGCCCCTCAATTCGAACGAGCTCTTGGATAAGATTCTTAATCTATCTCTGAGCTTGGTGAAGAATTGCTCGCTTAAAGGTTTAGTCAGAATATCAGCTATCTGTTATGAAGAAGGAACATGTTGTACTGCGAGCTGTTGGGAAAGAATCTTGTCTCTAACAAAATGAAGATCAAGTTCGATGTGCTTGGTTCTTGCATGAAGGACGGGATTTGATGCCAAAGCAATCGTGCTCAGATTATCTACCCATACGATGGGTGTGCGAGCTGATCCAATCTTCAATTCTTTGAGCAGATAGCCTATCCGGGTCATTTCGGCCACAGTGTTCGCTAAACTCCTGTATTCTGCCTCCGTGCTCGACCTTGACACAAAACCCTGTTTCTTTGAACTCCATGACACAAGATTATTGCCAAGATAAACGCATGAGCCACTAATGGACTTCCTATCATCAAGGTCGGCAACCCAATCTGAGTCAGAAAAACCAGTCAGATGAAAATTTGGTGCCTTGTTATTCTCAACCCATGGTCAATAGTGCCTGCCAAATATCTCAAAATTCGCTTCAGTGCTCGCCAGCTCGTATTTAAGGGATTAGCCATGAATTGACTAACTTTGTTAACACTGAAGGATATTTCAGGTCGCGTAATGGTGACATACTGCAGACCTCCGACTAAACTTCTGTAAAGAGTAGGATTTATGCCCGCGCTACTCCCCTTGAATCTGGATAGGTTGTTTGAAGTAATCATTGGAGTTGGAACCGGCTTACATGATAGCAGGCAAAAATATTTTTTTAATCCGATAAGTGACCACTCTTTGACATTTAGTCCGATTTTTGGTCACACTTGAAAATTAGTCCACTAAGTGGACTAATTGCTGAATTATGGTCCAGTGACTGCCTAGAAAAGGTCACTAGACCAAAAATCAGTATTTAGTTCACTTAGTGGACTAATTTTCAAGTGTGATACAAAACCGAACTAAAAGTCAAAGAGTGGTCACTTACCGGACTAAAAAAATAATTTTAGGTTTTGGGCGAGTAAGTGTAATTATGAGGCAAATGTCCAAAAAAATATGATATAGGTAAAAATAAAAATGAAATATCTGGGAGAAAAAAATCCCTTTTTATTTTTAWTTTTAATTTTAGATTGTAGGTTTTTATTTTATTCTATTACTTATTTATAACTTGTAGGTTTTTATTCTATTGCTTATTTATCAAAATGTTRGAACACATTAGTTTTGTTCGAGAAACCAGAGACGAACACTCCTATTTTGCATTTATTTTTTATCTTTTACCGCCTAGATCCGTCACTTACCTTTCACCACCCACCAGCGTTTTTTCTTCTTCCTGTTTGGAGGTGGCACAATGARGACACCTAAGGCGGTGGCGACGACGATGTGATGGGCGACGCTAATGGAAGAGTTGGAGTGGTGGTGGAGGGTTGAAGGAGATGATATCTGATGGGTATTTAGTATTTGTGGGATYTTTTTGACATTTTTGTTMAGTTTTTTTATGGGGTGAACTCGTAAATAAATGGGGTGCGTATATTCGCTCTCTAAAACAAATTAAATGTAAATAACTCCACTTTTATATATTATGAAATAGTTTTTTTGCAGATTACATTATACATCTAATTATAGTTTATCTTATTATCATCACACATATAAATAGTTTTAAAATAAGCAAAATTATTTTTTTTAGTCCGGTAAGTGGCCACTCTTTGACTTTTAGTCCGGTTTCAGATCGCACTTGAAAATTAGTCCACTAAGTGGACTAAATGCTGGTTTTTGGTCCAGTGACCTTCAGTTTTCGGTTTTTCCGGTAAAGATGACCTGTTCTAGGCGGTCACTGGACTAAAAATCAACATTTAGTCCACTTAGTGGACTAACTTTCAAGTGTGACCAAAAACTGGACTAAATATCAAAGAGTGGTCACTTACCGGACAAAAAATATATTTTTGCCCATGATAGCATATTATCTCTCTTGAGGAGCTCTCTTATGTATTGCCGTTGACTTAAATGCATTTCATCAGCGGATGAGGTAAAATGGATTCCCAAAAACTGTTTAACATTGCCCAGCTCCTTCAGTGATAGAACCTTCTTTAAGTTGGCAACTACGGAAGCGACCTCGTTCTCATCGCTCCCCGTGATTAGTATGTCATCAACATAGATGAGGAGATAAATTCTTGACCCATTCTTTAACCTGTAAAAAAGAGAAGCATCAGCTTTTGAACCTGTAAACCCAAGACCTTGGAGTATTCCTTGAATCTTGCCAAACCATGCTCTAGAGGCCTGTTTAAGCCCATAAATGGCTTTGGTGAGTCTGCATACAAGTTGTTTATCTTTTTGTTCAAAACCAGGAGGTTGTATCATGTAAATCACTTCTTGCAGGTCACCAGGTAGGAATGCATTATTAATATCAAGATGCTTAACATTCCATCCACAAGAAACTGCAATGCTTAAGATTATCCTTATTGTTGTTGGCTTGACAACCGGGCTAAAGGTTTCAGAGAAATCAAAACCAGCTCGCTGAGAAAAACCTTGAGCAACCAAACGCTCTTTGTGTCTAGCAACTGATCCATCGGTGTTTCTTTTGGTTTTAAAAACCCATCTGTAACCAATAATATTTCTCCCCTCAGGTGCTGGAACTAATGTCCAAGTGTGATTTTCAATGAGTGCGTTGTATTCAGCCTGCATAGCCTGTTTCCGAATTCCAATCTGAAGAGCTTGTTGAGCATTCAATGGTTCATCATCCTCATTGATGACCTCGGCTGAGAGTATCTTAGGTTTGTGAATACCAGCCTTGGACCTGGTTAGCATGGGATGGAAATTTTGAGGTGGACATGGTTGAGAGGATGCACAACGAGCAGGGGAAAGAGGTGGTAATTGAACAACGAGAGGAACCGTAGTGTTAGAGTCTTGAGGCGAGCTGCAGTGACTTCGCGGAGGTGATTGGTAGGAAAGAGGAGCATGATCAGGTGACTCGACCTGAGAGGTGGGAACATTGTTCAGAGGTGTGTCCGATTGAGAGGTTGGAATGGGAAGATTATGGTATTGAGACGGTGGCGAGTGTATTGGTGGTAGAGGCGACAAACTGTAGTGTGGAGAGTTAGCGACTTGTTTGGACCTGTATGGAAATTCATGCTCGTTGAACACAACATTTCTGGAGATTATCACTTTCCCAGATGGTAACAGAATTTTGTAACCTTTATACTGAGTGTTGTAACCAAGGAAGGTACATGAAAGCGACCTGTATTGAAGTTTGTGAGAATTATAGGGTCTAATGTGCGGATAGCAGAGACAGCCAAAAACTTTAAGAAAGTTATAATCAGGTCGCTGATTGAAGAGACACTCAAGAGGAGTTTTGTAAAGATTTGTTTTGCAGGGAACTCTGTTAATGATGTAGGCAGAGGTAGTGAAAGCATCATCCCAAAATCTGAGAGGTAGGTTTGAGTGAGCGAGCAGAGACAATCCCATCTCCACAATGTGCCTATGCTTTCTTTCAGATACACCATTCTGTTCTGGTGTGTAAGGGCAAGATATCCTATGATTTATACCACTATCTTGGAAAACCTTAGCAAGAGGTTTATATTCAGTTCCCCCATCGGATTGGAAGTTTTTGATTTTTCAATTTAGTTGATTTTCAACAAGATTTTTAAAATGAACAAAGACATCCGAAACTTCGGATTTGGATTTGAGAAGATAAACTCATGTATATCTACTGAAGTGATCGATAAAGTTCACGTAGTAAAGAAAACCATTTGATGATTTGATAGGGGCAGGTCCCCAGAGGTCGGAGTGAATGAGCTCATGTGGTTGGGAACTAACAAAATGAGAATTAGGAAATGGGAGCTTGTGACTCTTTGCTAACATACAAGCTGAACATAAAGACAAACTTTTATTAATGTTGTTATAAGGGATATTACAGCTTTTTAGAGCCTTATATATTACATCTTGACTAGAGTGACCTAATCTAGAATGCCATAGATCGGCAATAGGCTCCTTATTCTGAGAACTTGAAACAAGAGAAGTTTGAGCAGGTCGCATGACAAAAGGTGGTGCAGATGAGGGATAAGCAGCTCGCTTGGTGGTATGTAGGTGAAAATGATATAGTCCATCTTTAACTGTCCCTTTGAGTAGGATGGCCTTGGTAGTTTGATCCTTAATGAGACAATAAGAAGGATGGAATTCAAAAAAGACATTATTATCAGAGGCAAAATTGGAAACGCTGAGTAAATTTTTAGTGATTGAGGGAACATGAAGGAGATTTTTGAACAAAAAGGTTTTGGAAGTGAGAGGAGTTTTGAGAAATGAGTTACCAATGTGGGCAATGTTTACTCCAGCTCCATTTCCCATTTGGAGCCTGTTCCCTCCAGAATATTCTGAGGCCACATTCAGGTTCGCGAGGTCATTTGTCACGTGCGCAGTTGCTCCAGAGTCAGGAAACCAGAGAGTATCAGTGTCATAGTCCAAATGCGAGCTCGCGCTTCCAGCATTCCCAAAATGTGCCATATGCAGCGAAGGGTTTCGAAATGACTGCTGGGCGGATTGAGCGTTACTGTAGGAGTTGTCATTCCTGTACCAGCATCTATCTGCTGTGTGTCCAGAAATATAGCAGATCTGGCAGACAACTCTATCTCCTCCATTCATCCTTCCTCCGCGACCTCTTCTTCCTCCTCTACTTCCTCTGAAGCTGTTTCTACCTCCTCCGCGACCTCTTGAAATTCCTCTATTGGGTTGGTAATTGTTGTTGACTCTTGCAGCGTTGACCTGTGTAGCAGCATTGATGGATGGCTGGGACCCTTCCGTATTGACATACGAGGTATTGTTGTTGTTGGTTTCTAATCTGGCCTCGTAGCTGAGCAAAAGAGCATGCAGCTCGGCTATCGTGTAGGGCTGCAGCATGGACGTCACATTGACCATCACTGAGTCATACTCGCTTCCTAGTCCAGCTAAAATGTGCAAGATTTGGTCTTTTTCAGAGATCTTGTTCCCTGCGGAAGCTAAAACATCACAACAAGATTTCATCTTTCCCAAATATTCTTTCATAGACAGTGCATTCTTTTTTAAGGATTGCAACATGATCCTATACTGCATTATCTTGGCTTGAGACTGCGTGGCGAAATTATTCTCAAGAGCAGACCATATTTCTTCGGATGTATTGAAACCAACAGTTAGAATGAGAATACTCTCACTTAGCGAGGATAGAATCCATGAGGCTAAGATTTGATCTTGCCTTTCCCATCCAGAAAAGAGGGGATTTATCTGATTTTCTTCATCAGCTAAAAACTGTGGTGGAGCTGTAGATCCCTTCTTGATGAAAGCTTCAAGACCATAGCCTTTGATGGTCGTCAATGCTTGTTGTCTCCAGATCAAGTAATTATTTTCATCTAACTTGGTTGAAATGAGATGACTTTGGGGATAAACGATCTGTGGTAGAGGTGAGGAGTTTTGGGTTGAGGAGGAAGAGCTAATGTGAGACATTTCGTAAAGAAAAACAGAGTCAGGCCCTCAGACCTGCTCTGATACCATGAAAGAAAAACTGGGAGCTCATGGCGAGCTAATATTATGAAGAGCGAGCTAAAGTGAGCTGAGAATGTATTGCGTGTGTACTTGAGTAATATCTTTCATACATTACATAAATGAATTACATGGCAATTTATAGCAACACAGATGACTGAGGTTGCCCTAGATCCTACGGCCAGATTTGATATAGTAGATCCTATGGCCAGATTTGACACAGTACATAAAATAACGGAATGATGTAAACTTGTGGCTCATATTGCTACAGTACAATTAACAGCTGTAGCTGACTGTACTGTACTAATTTAGGGCTGTCGTCATCTGACGTCCTGCAGGCTTCTGATGCTGAGACCTGACAGGTCGGTACTCACTTGACTTGAATCTATTAGGTCGCCAGTCGTGAGACCTACAACTATCAGGTCGCCACATCGCTTCGAAGTCCTGCGACCTACTCCCTTCAGGTCGTTGTGACTTATTATGACGTTTAACACTTTCCAAACTCGAAGTTGATAATTCCAAACTTAAGTTATCAAATGCTTTTGACGTTTTCAATCAATCTTTCATGGCTAATGAAGTTGTGGCTAAATTGTCATCTAAGAATTAATGCCCCACCTTTCCCCGAGTCCTTAATCCCGACTCGATTGCTCGGATCAGCGGCAGTCCCCCACTGGTGCCTATTCTTGGTTCTTTTCTTCAACATGCACCGCCTACGGGTGCTCTTCCAACCCTCGGGTGCTCTGTTCGACTTGAGGGTAGCTCTTCTTCGATTATGGTTGATCCTCTAGCCAATTTGCCATGTCTATCACATATATTTCTACGGATAAGGTGGCGGACGACAAGCAAACGACCTTGGTCTTTCATGCTCCTCGAGACACAACTGACTCGATCGCTCCTAGTTATGCTTCAATTAAGATGATAACAATTGTTCGTAAGCACTGGGTTACTATTCAGATAATGAGGATATAGACAAAGGTCAATCTAATAGTTATTTTGGTACACCATTTGCTATTGTTCCATTTAATCTCTCGTTGAATGATTACTTGAATACCTGTATTACAAAGTATATATCAGATTCCAAGGCAATTCCCATGCAAGTGAGATAAGTTTAGATAAAGTTCGCTGAAAATCTTAGAGAATTCGACGTACGTCTTTTAAATTGTGTGATTATCTTTTTTTTTTTTTTTTTGGGTTTTGAAGCTAGTTGATCGGCTTAGGATCAACATATTATTGCATTTTTTTCTCCATTTTAATAAAGTTCGTATCGTATTGAAGAGAAAAAAAGTTCTTGATCTTAGATAAATTTTATAATTAAATATAATATTATTAATTAGATTTACATCACACACACACACACATATATATATATATATAAACAATTAAGATATAAAATTTTAAAAAATTTTAATAGATGGTGACTAAAAATGATTAATCGACAAGTTAAATATTCAGTTCAATCAACCAATCATTAGGTGAATAACTAACCCAAACAAAAAAAGGTAAAAATAAAAAACATAATAATATAAAACATTTGTTGTGCATTGAAAATATAAAAACAAGTTAATTAATTAATTTTTTATGAAAATATTATATTTGAAAATCATAAACATTCATGATATTTCATCAACTTAAAAATAACATAGTCAAAGTATATTTAAACAAGAAAAAGGTAAAAATAAAAACATAATCATATAAAACATTTGTTATGCGTTGAAAATATAAAAATAAGTTAATTTATTATTTTTTTGATGAAATCATATATGAGAATTATAAACATTCTTGATATTTCATCAACTTCAAAATAACATATTCCAAGTATATTTAATCAACAAAAACCATATAAAAAATGTTGAAAGATAATAATGGAAAAGAGAAAAAAAATATTATTTACATTGGTGCCTTTGTCCCATGTAGGTAAAATAAAGTTAAATAAATATATATAAAAAAAATTATAAAAATCACTCAAAACATAAATCAAGTGGTTTAAATTGAATATAAACCGAGTGTCAAATGTTCGGGTTAGTTAATAAAAACTTTCCAATTATTCTATTACTACAATATTTTTTTCTTTTTTCTGATTTTCACTTATATTTTGAAATTTAACATGATATATTGTAAGTATATATTGATTATTACTCCCTCCGATTCATATTAAGTGTCATTTTAGAAGTTAAATTTTATTTCAAAGTAATTATCGTTTTGGAACTTTTTACCCATTTTTCCCAACTTTATCCCTACACATTTAAAGAAATAAAATAAATTTATGGTAATAAGATAATTATTAGTAAAGAGGTAAGAGAGTTTAATTAGGAATATTATTAATTTATTAAGGGTGTATAAGTCAAATTTATATTTTCCTTAATTTTAGACATAATTTCTAAAACGACATTTAATAAAAATGGAGGGAGTATAATTTAATATATATTTTTCATCTTTCAATACATTGTATCTTTCATTTGCACTCATCTAATAAATGGAAATCAAAATTATGCAGTACTTTCACTACCACAAAAAAAAGCTTTCTAAGGCTGTTAATTAAAGGCGGTTCTTTGAAAACCGACTTAAAAATACTTTTAATGGCGGTTGTGGCTAAAATCGCCGTTAAAAAGTTCGTTTTACGGCGGTTCCCTCAAAACCGACGTTAAAATTGGCTATCAGCTGATTTTAACGGCGGTTTATTATGAACCGCCGTAAAAGTGACACATTTTCCGGTGGTTTTTTGACAACCGCTGTAAAATTAATAACTATTCACGGCGGTTCCTTAATAACCGCCGTTAATTAGTTCAGTTCGCTGGATTTAACGTCAGTTCCCTTAGAACCGTCGTAGATTTCACAGTCTGCCATGTCACCAGTCCTTGTCTTGCTTTGTTTCAACCGTTGATCCGTGCCTAATCGGAGGTTCATATCTAT
>BMAC01000144.1:1582414-1602892 GCA_014905375.1 Phtheirospermum japonicum | reverse complement strand
TTTTATATAATCTGAAATTATTTAAAACAATAAAAAGTATTTGAAATATAATATTAAAAATGGAATAATATTTTATAAATATTATATTATATTAATTATTATTATTATTATTATATTTTAAATATAATTTTCTAAATATTCAAAATAATTTCAGATTTTATAAAATATTATTCCAGTTTCATTTTTATTTATTTATTACATATTTTAAACAATTTCATATTTATAAAATAGTTTCCCAGGTTTTGTTTTCATTTTATATTTTAAATAAAATTTTAATATTTAAGTAATTTCTAATTTTATGAGTGTTTTTCCCTCATTTTTTTAGTATTTGAATACATCTCTTTTTACCTATTTAAATAAATAGATTTTTGAAGGCAATTTTATTTTTATTTTATAAAGAGCTTTAAAATTTTATTTTATTTATTATCACGTCAGCATTGACCAACTTGCAAAAAAAGGTCAAAATTGGTCCCAATTCCGGCAAGGTTTAGATTAAATTGCGTAATCTTGGTTAGTTTTAGAAGCTATCTGGCACCATGAAAGCTGGTAGTATTAAACTGCCAACACCAAGTTCCTACAAAAGTTACTGTTTTTTCTTTTTTTTTTTTTTTTTTAAGTTCTCTCTTTTTTAGAATAATGTTAAATGTGTATTAATAATATTAAAAGGTACAATTATTTCAACCTGAACTTTGGGTGTTTCTTAGTTTTGCAACCTAATATTTTTTAAAATGCAATCTCCAGTACACGATTTTTTATTGCAACCTCCGGTGGCCGGCGATGGCTAAATCACCTTAGAATGCCTAGGGGCTGGGATTACTCAAATCTATTTAGTGGAGGTTGCAATTTCAAGATTGAAAAAAAAAAGGAAAAAGAAAAAAGAAAGTAGCCTTGATAAATGATCATAGTTCAAAGATAAATAGCATAGTTAAATGCTCGTCACTTGTCAGTGTCACCACAGGTGATGATGATGGGAAGTTCTTGAGAACGTAGACATATGTTTGGTATCAAACTATGATACACCTTTTGGCTGTGTTTGAAAACATGGATGTGATAAGATTCGCTAGGATATCCCGATAAATCCGACGTTTGCTAATTGTGATTGAGGCCGGCGGTTCTTGTCCCAGCCCGGTCATTATCCCTTCAAATGGGGATACCTGTATCCGTCCTCTGACCGCGGGACAAAATTATCAAGGGACGGAGGGGTTTGGAAATTATTGAGCTGCCCTCAAGTATTACTAGGATCTACCTCATTTACCCTCGTTTGTCATTGTAATTACGATGGAGCCCAAATAAATACCATTCATCTTCTCCTCATTCGTTTCAGACACAAAACGAGTCGCGGCGCAAACGGAAAACCCTACCGATTGGGGAGACCACTCCGGGATTTCTGAAGTTATGAACACCTCTCTCTCCTTTCTCCCCCGGGTGAGATGCTTTTCTTTGTAGTGAACCTATCCCGTAAAATAATTTTGACCACGGGATTTATTGAAGGGGTTGGGATATGATTACCGGACGCCCGATTTATTTCCTGGTTAATCAATCGTCTCTAGTTTTAGATGAATACTTGTTTGTTTTCATGTCTAATCGAGAAGGCCGTCTCAATTTTAATGATTAGTTTTTCTGGTTTGCAGGGTATTGTTCACGAACCCTAAAATTGTTGCGAGGATTTTGGCCGCCTGGGTTACTTTTCAGAAGGCGTTATTTGTTTAGGAATTGAAGGTTCGAACTCAATTGACACAGCTTTTATTGATTTCATAACATTCATCTCATGTATTAAGTGGGAGTTCTGAGATTCGGCGAGGGAATTTTTTCATCACATATGCATAATATTCATCTCTTGCTCCTGCCATCGTAAAATCAGTCAAGTTGCATTGAAGTTTATGTACTACTCATTCGATTGAGAAATGTGATATTCATTAATTTATCYAACTCCTCAAAGTGAATGTAGGRTATAGCATGGCAGTGTATCAAATGCTCCTATACAATCCTTTTTCATGTTCTGTGCACTATTAAGTGATGGATGTTTATACCACTATGGATTGGCCTGATCATCATTGGTTTTTGAGTGCACTGCTAATCCACTGTCTGTGCATTCTCTTTTGTGGTTGTTGCGTTTAATATGTGRTGTATATTGTGAGCCCACYTTAAAAAAGAAGATAATTCCTATATGTGTTCTGTTTAGGCTGCTAGTCATACACTGGGAACCAGATTTTGTGATATATATTGATAGATACAACTAATTTATATACTCCGTAGGCTGTTAATCATATACTGCGGACTATTAATCGAGTTAATTACTTATCAAAATTGGCAAGGTCAAGTTAGGCAATAGATCATGGATTGCAATGAGGATGAGGTCAAGGTGGTCCTTATCGTCGAACGTGTGTTAAAATTTATGAATATTTTTTTCATGCTAATATACTTTTCACAACGTACATCTCACGCGCTCTGTCGTAAGCGCCGTCGGCACACTCCATGTGTACGTGAGCCACTGGCTGTGAGGTTACCTCAACAAATTAAGCACTTGCGCCGTCTCATTGACGTAAGTGACACAACCTGCATTGAACAACTTCAGATGGATAGGAATGCATTCGGTAGGTTGTGCTACCTCTTAAAACATCTCGGGGGTTTAGCACCCTCGCGGGATGTACTCATAAGCGAGTAGGTCGCCATCTTTCTCCTAATCCTTGCCCACCATTCAAAAAACCGGGTCGTTAAGTTTGCATTCTTGCGATCCGGACAGACCATAAGCAAGCATTTTCACCTTGTACTACGAGCTGTCCTACGATTGCACCCAGTCCTAGCAGTTGCACCAAACCCCATCGACGAATCATGTACCGACGGTCACTGAAAATGGTTCACGGTAATTCTGATTACCTTGCACACCAACGTTTTAATTTCTGGTTTAAATGATCATAAATTAATGGCATATGGTAGTTGGTGAACGATTAGTTGGTTTAACTTGTTCGCTATTCAATCAAACTGCAGGGATGTCTAGGGGCACTCGATGGAACGTATGTTCCGGTTCAAGTACGGCTACGGGAAAAACCACGTTATCAAAATCGGAAGGGCGAGGTTTCCGTAAATGTTCTTGGTGTATGTGACCTTCATATGAAATTCAATTTCGTCCTCACGGGTTGGGAAGGTTCAGCAGCTGACAGTCATGTTTTGCAGGATGCAATTACCAGGAATAATGGTCTGAAAGTCCCAACTGGTAATTTCTTAACATCTTCACCAGATGGTGCTGCATCAATTCAAATAGTTTACGCAACATTCGGAGGAGTACAGTCTTTAATATTATCATTCAAAATTTTGCCTAATACAGGAAACTACTACCTATGCGATTGCGGTTACACAAATGGCCCGGGGTTTCTTGCGCCGTATAGAGGTGTGAGGTATCATCTAGATGAAGACGATCACTGCACTCGGCATAGGTGAAATGTTGGCTTAACTCACAGTTGAGGATATCCGTTGCGTAGACGATGGCGTCGGGAGAATTGTCCGATGGTTTGAACAAACCCGTTCTTCTGGCATGAACCAACAACTTGATGAAGTACTTGTCAATGCGCCTCGTCCAACGATTAGTGTATAAGAAATCTTCTTGTGTTCTTAAGCGTGGTCTTTGCTCGATGGGGGTATTTTTAGGATGGTTCATTTTGGTGAGTGAGTTCTTATCTGAAGAATGGTTTCAAAATTTATGCAAAATGGAACCAACAACACATTAATTTATAGCATATACAAATATATGATTAGATAGGTGTTCAGAGTACAGGTCCACTTGCATGCGTGTATATATACACACACATATATATATATAGGTGGTCATTATATATTTACTCATGCACAGAAGATATTCCTTGAGTTTTTTTGTAGTGCTGATGTGTTGTTACATCAATGGCTTTACGAAAGAATGAACTTACTCTTCAATAGTCCCAATAAGGAATATATTCCTACTTTTGCACTATTATGGAGAATATATTCTCTGACTACTAGCATGCTCCCTCGGTTTGGGTAGTCCGCATGCAGTAATTTTCCATCAGGAGTAAGGCATTCTTGCCCATTTGGTAATAGGCACACACATCCAACTGACATCCAACTTTGACTCCACTTAAGCTGGCATTACAGATTTTCAGGGCTAGAGTAGAAATATTACTTTCACATTAACATCGAACAACTCGTTGCATCAATAATTAAACACAACATTAATGAAGGTTCAATCCATATGGTTTTAACATGTCATAAAGTGATCAACCGAAAATTGATTACATAATACATTAATTCGGGGACAAACTAAGATAACTCATTTTAGGAAGAATACGAGTACCATAAACACAGCCACGGTCCATGCAAAACACGAGGAACAGCTTCGCTTCTCGGCCTGTCGTCGATACTTTTCTGCGTCCGCCTGATATTTACTCATTTCTTCCCGTAATTCTTTAATTATGCGGCTTGATGCTTCGTCAGATGGATTGTCCACCCATATGAAAAGCTTACATTTCTTGGGCTGCAATAGAAACCACTCCATCAAATTCACATACATAATTCGTTAAAGTGTAAGATATATAACAACATTTTTGTTACATTACAAAAAATTATAACTCAGAAATTTATACCCCCCGAGTAGGACATGACATGAAACGACGATTTGGATTCCTAGTCGTTTGTGAGGTTTGAATACTCATGGGTAGGTCACAGTAACAGGTTGTTGGAAGTTCCCATTGGCAACTCGGACACGTGAACCACCGTCTCTGCGAACTGGATAAAGAAGAACCGTGTGAAGTGCTCGTCGAACTACATATATAACCCATATAGAATCTGAATAATAGCTCGAAAAGTTGGCATGATGGTTGTGGGTTTCCGAACCACAGGATGTATTGTAATTAATCCATATCCTAATGGCCCACTAAAACCGGCGGCTCTTCAAAAACATTTATAATTATTAGTGCTCAGATCATGATTAGCACAAATAATGGGAAAATTATACACACAAGATTTGGTACAATTGCAGAGAAGGCAAAATCACGCTGGAATTATCATATTTGGGGATGCTTTTGGATAGCTAGATAACATCGCATACGCGATACATACCTGACCCAGGTAGAACCCTCGGCACCGTAATGCTCGGTGACTGCCCTTGAATTTGTAGATTCGGCGTCAATCCGTTTGGATCTGAACCCTTGTAGCAGTAACGCTATTTCGGCGGGTATGATTATATGAATCGACTAATTTGTGCTTACCTTAATTTGTGAACCACCGCCGCCGACCCACTGCTTCTGCCGGAGAAGACGACTGGACTTGGGCGTGAATTTAGGTTTCCAAATGGTCGATCCACAAAAGTTAAAAGTCCAAAAAATGTGGGTTGTGGCGATAAGGACATAAATGTCATTCCCAATTGTAATCCCAATTCGTCCATGGAAACAAACGTGTATATATTACTCAGTCATGAATTCAGTATAAATGCAATCACGCAGCACAAACAACTGATAGCATTAATCCCCACAGTACAATCCGGCGGGGATGGATAAAATAATCAAATCCCATCCATGTTTTCAAACGCAGCCTTTAAGTTTACAAATTTATATAGAAAGATTTATATAGAAGGTTTCCTACATACTAGGGTAGCTTCTTTATACTTTTCTGAATCGTGTTATTTGCCAGTTGGACCAGGATCGAGTGACTACTCAGAAACATGAAGACTACCTAATCAAGCCTCACAACAGTCCAAAGTTGGACTCTTCAAGTCTTTGCCAAGGGATATGTTTAGGCTGGCAATCCGTGACCCAATATGCGAACTTGACTATTCGCATACAAAATTATGTGTTTTTAATGATATATTAATTTCGTACTATTTTAGAGGTTATACATATATTTTTCATGTGATTTTTTTTCCCTAATGTACGTTTATGGTGTTATTGTTGTTTTTCATAACTAAATGATAATTTTTGGAGCCTTTCAGTAGCACAAGCATTGAAAACCTCAAGTGAGACGACAAAAGATGCACGAGAAAGAAGAGAAGATGAAAAGATGTCAAAACGGGCATGAAAAGAGAAGCACCTAAATTGTAGGTAGGTTTGCAGATCGGGTATCGAATTGAGGCTACACCCGACTTGATACCCAAGTTGTTGGTCTGATGCTGAAGACATTGCACAAGTTGGGGTTATACCCAACTTGACATAAGTGTTTTTAGGTCATAATCGTGATTTTTGGACTCTTATAAATACCTTACACACTGTGAATGAAACAGCATCTTAGAACATCTTAGACACCATAAAATACATCACATTGGAGGACATTGAGAACCCAAGGACAGAGGATTGACGCTCTTCCATCCACGGGATGACAAGAGAGAGTTCTCCACGAGTCACCACGGCTCAAAATGACCATTCACGATCTCTTTTCGTTTTTAGATTAGTTTGTTCATGTGTTATACAAACATGATTATATGTTTTGTTATGCCATGTCTGTCTAAATCGCTTTGATTTCGAACATGTGAGTAGACTGATGACTCTATTTTTATGATATTGAAATATTTCATTTATTAATTGTTCAACACCTATCTGGTTTATCTTGTTTTGATCTCTCATAAATACTTGATCAATGTTTACATTTAATTGCAAGTATTGAATCTCCGCTAACATAAATGAATTAAGATAATACAATAGATGACGTAGATGGGGTACAATATGCTCATCAGTTTGAATGGGGCTATTATAATAATGGTCTATTTTCAACTAAATTACGTGTGTCGACCAGAAAGTGTACGAACATGTGAATAATTAAGTATATGCATCTTTACTTTCATAACTGGAATACATATTAGATTCACGAAATTCTATAGGATTAGAACTTTTAACTAAATCATTACTTATCATAAAATTAAAGAATTATCAATCGAATTAATCGTCTAGAAATTATTCATCCCTCATATTTTCTCATTTCATATTTATTTTGTTTATATTTCTTTTTATATCAATAGTAAATTTATATTTTTTTTCTAAATAAAACTGTATTAGTCTCTGTCGATATTACCTTACTCACCACTACTACGACTGAATCCCATACACTTACAATGGCAAAATTAGAGGCGAACACCGACCCGAAAATACTGAGAGAAATACGAACTCTACCCGACATGAACTTGGCTAACCCAAACTTCTAACATTTTACATAACCTTTAGTGTATCCTTAGTCTTATTGAACAAAAATTTTGATCCCAATCAAAACCAGGTTATAACTATATTCTTGGTCTCATTAAATAAGTAATACCTCAGCGATTTAGTCTACTTAACGAGATTTACTATTGTTCTTTTTTTTTCCCTCCAAAATTCTTATGCCTAGAGGTTAGAAAGTTGCTATGCGAGAAATTGTGTGATAATTAATGGTTTATAAATATACTTTTATGTACTTCATATTGTCATATATATTTATTTCTCGTGTATATGTTCTTGTGGATGGACGAACACCAATTGCATATTTTTCATTTATTTTGCAGTGCTTTGTTGCTCGATTGGTGCGACCATGATCATTGTGCAGTTCTTAGATTGATCTTTGCAACATAGGATTGTTATTGGGTTACCCGATAGTGATAGGTGGGCCACACGAATCTATTAAATTTGAAAAGCAATCGAGCCTTACCTTTATTGGGCCTTAGAGGTGGTTGAGAACCTTCTATATTTATCCCATGCATGAAGCCGCAAGAGGGGATTAGAAGAGATGAGTTATTATTGGAATTTTTGAAATAAAAAAGGAAATAAAACAAGATACATTTTTGAAGAAGGATTTGGTGAGAATACCACCGTATCCTATATAAAGGGAGGAGATATTAGAAGAGCAAAAGGAGTTGGATTTTCACGGGAGCAGCAACATATGTATTGTTCTTGGCAACAAAAGGATAAAAGAGCCTTGGGGGATATACGCGCAGAAGTTCTTCAAGTCCAGATTTCCGCAGGCTCTCAGTTATTGGGTCACCCGATAACAGAGGAAGAACCATATACACGCAGCAGGGAATGGAAGAGAGAGCATATCACTTTCGATTGTGTTCTTTCCTCCTCTTTAGCAACTAACCAATGTTTTATTATTTATTTTTCTTTTATAATTATATGAACACCATGTTTGATTAGTTTAATTAATTATGATCCTTGTGATGTTGAACCTCATTGATTGATTATCTTCTAATTAATTATCGTAATATTTATTTTGTTCTTCGTATGAGATTATTTATGTTATTTTATTTTCTTGTCATAGTTATTTAATTTCTAATTTAGATTGATCACCTAGATTAGGGTTAAATGTCAAATGCTAGAAATAGGGGTACAATCCGTAATTATTATCGTTTCTATTTCACTTGTTGCCTTCTAAATTCGAGGAAAATCCGAATAATGTGAGTGACATCACGCTACGGAATGGGAAGAAACTAGAAGCCCCGGAGAATCCAACACCTAAATGTCCATAATTCTGTTAATTTTCCTACCAGGGTCGAGCCATTGCCATTTCCATCATGAATTAAGCTCCAAGTGAGAGAGGACATAGAGAAGCATGTGCGATAGGTTTTGAAGAAGGTGGAGATCAATATTCCTCTTATCGACGTGATAAAGCAAATTACTCATTATGCCAAATTCCTCAAGGATCTGTGCACCCAAAAGAGAAGGTTAAAAGGAGATGAAAAAGTTCTAATGGGAGAGAATGTGTTGGCCGTGTTTCAAAATATTTTACCGCAGATAAGAAATGACCCGGGTATGTTCTTTATTCCATGCTTAATCGGTAATTTAAGAGTCGAGCCATGTTAGATTTGGGTGCTTCGATCAATGTTATGCCAAGTGCAATATTTGATTGCTTGAACTTGGGTCCTTTGAAGAAAACTGGGGTAGTAATTCAACTCACTGACCACAACACCATATACCCTGATGGTGTTATCGAAGATGTTCTTGTAAAGTGAATGAGCTAGTCTTTCTGGCCGAATTTTATGTGCTAAATATGAAACACACGGCCTCAAAATCGCCATCTATCCTGTTAGGGCGACATTTCTTGGATACTACTCAGACGGAAACTGATATTCCTTAAGGCAGTCTCACGATGGAGTTCGACAGTCACATTATTCAATTTAATATTTTTGATACTATGAAATTTCCTGATTGTGATAATTATGTATATGCACTTGATTGCTTTGACTCTTTAACACATAAATTTCTAGAGGTACACAATAGAGAAGAGCTCGAGACAACTAACACACGAAATTTGGGGAAAACTCTCTGTCATCGGGTCACTCGATAACAAAACTAAGCTGAACGAATGAGATGCATGAGATGGTCTTGTCCTTTCAAGTACTCAAGCTGAAACCTAATAGATATGCAGTTAGTTTTGTTAAGATTTCTGAATATCACCAAAAGGTTATGCCAATCTACTATACAAGCACCGGATCTCGAACTTAAGTCCCTACCAGAACACTTAAAATACATGTTCTTGGGAGAGAATGATACGTTGCGTGTGATCGTATCATCATGGCTAGACACTTCTCAGGAGGCTTCCTTGTTGCGAGTATTGAAAGACAACAAACAAGCGATTGGGTAGATGATAGCACACTTGCGAGGAATAAGTCCATCCGTATGCATGCACCACATCTTACTTGAGGAGGGTGCCGAACCATCCAGGGAGCCTCAACGACGGTTGAATCCACACATGATGGGGGTGGTAAACAAGAAAATTCTCAAGTTGCTGGACGTGGGGGTGATCTATCCAATTTCTGATAAGCGATGGGTAAGCCCGACTCAAGTTGTTCCTAAAAAATCAAAGGTGCCCATTGTTCAAAATCAAGATGGCGACTTTGTGACCACTCGGGTGCAAACTGGATGAAAAGTTTGTATCGACTACCGTAAGCTAATTGCTATGAATCGTAAAGATCACTTCCTTTTGCCATTTGATCAGATGCTTGAGAGATTGGTAGGTCACTCTTACTATTATTTCCTAGATGGTTTTTCGGGGTATTTTCAAATCCTTATAGCTCCTAAGGACCAGAAGAAGATGAATTTCACGTACCCCTTGGGAAAATTTGCTTATCGTCATATACCGTTCAGACTATGCAATGCACCGGCCACATTCCATAGATGTATGGTAAGTATTTTTCCGAAATATGTTGGCGACATCATAGAGTTTTTTATGGATGATTTAAGTATTTATGGCAGTTCATTTGAGGTATGTTTGGAAAATCTTGCTTTAATTTTGAAACAATGTGTTGAAACCAACCTTGTATTAAATTGAGAAAAATGTCATTTTATGGTAGAATAAGGTATAGTTTTAGGACACATCGTCTCATTGAAAGAAATTAAAGTCGATAAATCTAAAATTGATATTATAACTACGTTGACTTACCCCGCAAATGTGCGGGAAGTTTGTTCTTTTCTTGGCCATACAAGGTTTTACCGTCGATTCACCAAGAATTTTTTGAAGATAGCATCCCGTTATGTAGGGTCTTACAAAAGATGTGGAATCCAGCCTCGATGACGTTCGGAAGATGGGTTTTGACACATTAAAAAATTGGCTAACCACTTCTCCAATAATCCAACCTCCAAAGTAGGACCTACCATTCAAAATCATGTGCGACGCTAGTGATTATGATGTGGGAGCTGTGTTAGGGCAAATAATTGATAAAGTGTCTCATGTGATTTACTATACTTCGAGAACTTTAAATTCCGCCCAAGAAAATTATACGACCACTGAAAAAGAGCTCCTAGCCGTGCTCTCGAGAAATTCCGCTCATATATTGTGGGCACTAAGGTGTTGGTATTTACTGATCATGCTGCCATCCGACATCTCCTTACGAAGAAGGAGACGAAACCAAGACACATATGATGGATATTGTTGTTTCAAGAGTTTGATTTGGAAATCAAAGACAAGAAGGATGTCGAGAATATTGTTGCAGACGATCTAAGTCGATTAACGCATGTGGAGGACAAATTTCAACTCAACCAGAGTCTTTCGGACGAGCAACTGCTTGCGATTGAGAGTTCCCAGCAAAACTCTCTGTTATTGGGTGACTCGATAACAACAGCCTTGGAGCCCTGGTACACTGATTTGGTGAATTTCCTAGTCGCTCATATTTTTTCAACAGAGATGGTTAAAGCGAGGAGAGACAAACTAGAACGTGATGTCAAATATTACGGGTTGGATGATCCATATATCTCTGTAAGCATTTCGTCGATCAAGTAATTCGAAGATGCTTTCCAAATTATGAGTTCCACTCGATCCTATCTTTTTGTCATGCTCACGCTTGTGGGGGACACTTTGGATCCAAGAGAATAGCCTATAAGGTGCTCGATAGTCCTTTCTACTAGCCAGTTCTTTTTCGAGATGCTCGTTATTTTTGTAAGTCGTGTGATAATTGTCAAAGAACGGGTAATATTTCGAAAAGAAGTCAAATGTCCCAAAATCCGATAATAATATGTGAAATTTTCGACGTGCGGGGTATTGATTTTGTGGGCCCCTTTCCGCTTTCTTTCAAGAACCTCTATAGCTTATGGTTGATTACGTCTCGAAATGGGTGGGTGGAAGCGAAGGTCACTCAGACTAATGACTCGAAGGTTGTTGCACATTTTATTAAATCTAGAATCTTCTTGAGATTTGAAATTTCTCGGGCAATGATAAGCGATAGTGAAACTCATTTTTATAACAAGATAGTGGAAGCATTACTTCGAAAATATGGTGTCGTCCATAGGCTTTCTACAACGTATCATCCGTAGATGAGTGGACAGGCCAAGACTTCAAATAGCGAAATCAAATTTATCTTGGAGAAAACCGTTAATGAGAAACAAAAGGATTGTAGTATCAAACTAAAAGACTCGCTTTGGGCGTATAGGACAGTTTATAAGACACCAATTGGGATGTCTCCATAACGACTCATTTTCGGGAAGTCATGCCACTTGCCGGTGGAACTCCAGCATAAGGCATTTTGGGTGGTGCAGCAGTGCAATTATGAGTATGATGGAGATGGGTTACATCAAAAGTTGCAGCTGCGAGAACTAGAGGAAATTAGGAATGAAGCATTTGAGAACTCCTTGATCAACAAAGAGAAGACGAAGGCCTTCCATGACCTGAAAATTTCAAGAAAACATTTTGTCGAGAGCGAGAAAGTGCTACCTTTTCATTCTCGCCTCAAATTATTAGCAGGGAATTTGCACTCCCGGTGGGTTTGGCCGTTTGTCATCACTCGTGTATTCCCTCAAGACGAGCAAAACGTTCAAGGTGAATGTACATCAACTCAAGCCGTATTGCGAAGGGTTTAGCACAATTAATAAGGGACAGATGGAGTTGGAAGCGCCACCTTTAACTTAAATAAGGGCGTAAGAAGTCGAGCCAACGACTTAAAAAAAAGGCGCTTGTTGGAGGCAACCCAATGTTTATATTATTTTCGTATTTTTTTTAATTATTTGACCGCACGTCGTTAAGCGATAAATTTAATATTTTTATTTTTCCTCAACTAACTAGTAGAAGTGGCAAGTAAGGGTCGATCCCACAAGAAGTGTGGATTAATTTTTTAATTATTCGTATTTAATTAAAATAATAAAAGGGGATAAGATATGATGAACTAACTACTTAAAAATAAATAACCAAATAACTAGACGAACAACGACAAATAATTAAATTCAAACAAATGATACACATACGAGAATTAATCTATATATATATATTAAAAGAGAGGTCTGGAGAGAGAAAATAATAGGAGTAGAATGCCACGTAGGATTAATAATTACTTTACTTAGTAATTTTCTTAATATAACTAGGGAAGTAAATACCTTAATTAGATTGTCAGTCCGGAGAGAGAGAGAGAGAGAGAGAGAGAGAGAGAGAGAGAGAAAATATGAGTAGGAAAGAGAAAAAATATCACGTAAAATTATTTTCCTTTTTTAGTTATGTAAGAATTTTATTAATATAATTATAATAGATACATTAATTAATATTAATGATAATTTGGTTTTCTTTTTTAATTAAAAAATCATCTAGGATTAGTTTTCTCTTTTAATTATGTAGGAATCTTCTTTACATAATTAGGATAGATACTCTAATTAACATTAAAAATTAATAAAAAAAGTAATATTATACACACACACACACACACACACACACACACACACACACACACATATATATATATATAGGGTTGGGTTCCGGTGAGAATGGGTCCGTGGGTGAGAAATGAGAATGAATCATAGCCATTATAACTAATCTAATCTAATGGATTAGATTTAATCAAAACCTAAACCCACCCGCTACGAAATAAAACCCACCCGCTGAACCTGCCAACGAAAAAAAACCACGGCGTCCTCCATTTGAGGGTTTTCCGATCTCCAATCTGCCGTCCCCCATCACCTGAGAAACCACGGCGGTGGCTAACACTCGCATCGACTGGAAGAAGACGCCGGAGGCGCACGTGTTCAAGGTGGATGTTCCCAGGCTGAAGAAATCTACTTCGATCCTATTAGATTTTGGGGAAAAAAAATTATTTTGGAGGCACGATCCTATTCGATTTCAGGGGCAGTCCAAAATCAACTCGCCTATAGATTTTGAACACGATATCTTCTTCAATTTCATTTGGTTTCTACGAATTTCAACAATTTGAGGCGGATTTGGTGGTGTTTGGAGTGTCTTGCTCGAATTTTCTTTTTCTATTTTCTACGATTTGATTTTGCTTGCACACCAATGGCTTCGATTTTGGACGAATCAGGTAATATTTCTTTTAAATTAGGTCAATTCATCTAATTATAATAGTGTGTCTGATTTACAAACTCGTCTGATTGTGTGTTTGGGCTAATTGTTTTCTGTTTTGTGCACAACTCAGTGTCAGTTTGTGCACATTAGTGTGTTCCCTTGTGCACGTCCGTGCTGAATGGTGTTTTACACGTGTCGTGAAGTCTTAAAAAAATCTGTGAGTGTCGTTGTTTGATGTGGTTGCTGTGTGATTTGTTTTGTGCACAACTCAGTGCCAGTTTGTGCACATTAGTGTGTTCCCTTGTGCACGTTCGTGCTGAATGGTGTTTTGCACGTGTCGTGAAGTTTTAAAAAAATATGTACATGTCGTTGTCTGATGTGGTTGCTGTGTGATTTGTTTTATGCACAACTCACTGCCAGTTTGTGCACATTAGTGTGTTCCCTTGTGCACGTCCGTACTGAATGGTTTTTTGCATGTGTCGTGAAGTCTTAAAAAATCCTGTACATGTCGTAGTCTGATGTGGTTTCCGTCTGATTTATTTTGTGCACAATTCAGTGTCAGTTTGTGCACATTAGAGTGTTCCCTTGTGTACGTCTGTGCAGTAGAAAAATGGTGTTTGCACTTGTTATGATTAAAAAGTTATGCGCGTGTTGTCGTCTGATGTGGTTGTCATCTGATGCTAGTGTGATTTTTTTTGTGCGCAAATAATTGTCAGTTTGTGCACATTAATATGGTGTTTGCACCTTTCACTAGTATTGACAACCACAAATAAATGTTACATTTGTAGCTCTATTGATAACTACTAAATATATAGCATTGAGTCAATATATAGCATTAACTCAATATATAGCTACCACTAAATATGAGATTTGATTATACTTTTGGTGTAATTGTGTTTATAAGCTAATTTTTTGTGCATTGATTTATGGGAAAACTTGCAGGTATGTTGAATACTTTTCCTGGGCTTGTGAGCCTAATCGACAAAGGATTGTTGTAATACCTAGTTTTATAAAAATACTAGATTCTAGACTGTGAAGATTCGATTAAACAATATATTAATAAAAATATTTACAGGTCTAGACGGTTTCATGTGCTATTCAATTTTACAAGTCTTATGCTTAAGTTGTTGGTTTTGATGTCAAACCAACAACTAAACTTGATAAGTTTCATCGTCTGAAAAGAATTTTCTGGGTTGATCCAATTTCTCACAAGAACTTGACAGCTTTTGGCGTTGTGGTGTCATTGGACGCAATTTTATAGAACTAACATGTATGTGTTCCATATTGCATATTTAAGTGTCAATATGTGCACAATAATGCAGTCCATTATGCACAATATGTCCAATATGACGTATACGTGTTGTTGTTTGATATCATTTCTGCTGATGTAGGTATACTATAGAGTTTGCACATTTAAGTGCCAGTTTATGCACAATAATACAATCAATTGTGTACAATATGTCTAATATTGTTTAACACTCATATACCTGTTATTGTTCGATATCATGTATGTAGATATAGGGTTAATATGGTATATTTGCACATTCAAGTGTCTAACTATATATGCACAATTGTGATCTTGTTAATGTACAATAGCCAATGATAAAATGCACAATTGTAGCCCCTGAAAATTGTTTTTTCCTAACGTTGTAATATTATTTCTGATTTATGCGTGTTTTCACCTCCACAAGTTACTTGGTATCAATTCTGATTGTAATAATCACTTATTTTGCAGGTGATTTGAGGAAGAAAAAAGGGACCAATTGGAAGATATAGGCATACCCTTAATTTAATTTTTTATTTTTCTTAATTTATCAAACGGTTTCAGAATTTAAGAGTGTATTATTTCAAAACGCAAGTGATTTTTTATGCGGCCATCGCAAGTAGCTTGGGTTGCTTAGAATTCAACATGTGAACACTCAAGCATATATTATTTGGTGATGATATTTAACTATTTAAGTTTTTCCTAATGACTTTAGTACGTGCGTATGTTTTTCTATTTTTTATTTACTAAATTTTTTAACAATGTCTACAGTAGTGCAGTATTGGTACCATCAATCTGCGAAAGTATGATATGCACAACAATGTAATAAGATATGCACAATAATGTAGTAAGATGTGCACGATGGTACATTAATATTTTCACATTTAAGTGCAAAACGGTTTTTCCCTCCAGCTCGCTAGAGAGAATTGATTCAATTCTTAAATAGAAAGTAGTCATTGATTTCTAAACTCTGCCCAAACTTCGATTAGATCTCACCTAGTGATTCTTAAGCATGTTTCCCCAATCATTTTTTTTCTCTCCTTACAAATAAACAAATTACTTATATATAAAAAAGACTCTATACAAAAGATAATAAAAATCAAAACAAAAAATCTCACAATCTATATAAAGTTCAGCAACACAATTGTTGCATAAAGAAGTTTAATGAGGTTCAGAACAATAAATTCGTTTTATTAAAGTTTCAAAATTTAGACAATCCAATAACTCAAGTAGTTCAAATTACAATACTAATGTTATTCAACCTAAAGAAATTAAAGAATTCAGAAATAGCTCCAAATTAAAAAACAAACTTACAATACCAATTTTCACATTCAACCTAAAGAATTAAAGAGTTCTTACAATACCAATGTTACATTCAACCTACAACATTATAGAGTTTACAAATAGTTTCAAATTAAAGACCAAACAATTTCTTCAAATTAGCTTTCCGTTTAAGTTTCATTGTCTTGTAAATTCGAAGATAGTCCTTCATATTTTGCACGTTTATATTCTTTAACTTGTTTATCTATCCGCATGCCAAGGGGTGGAAATACTTCTTCCGGATATAACTTATCTATTTTCTTATCTGCATTCACCCCCACACACCCAGCTGCCCTTCATTCCAGCCCGCATATACACCTCCATGTGCCTCATGGTGAAAAACACTAATCTATATTTTCTACCCCTGTTATCCACTGCATCTCCAAAAAGTCTAGTTCAAATTTAGCAACCACCTTGATGTAGTGTACCGTATTGTGTTCTCTTAGGAATCTTGAAAATGAGTCTCTCTGCAAAAATAAAAAGAGTATAATTATATATTTATTTTGCACATTCGTACACATTATTTTGCACATTACTATACGTTTATTTGCACATCCCCTTTCCTTATGGTTTTTATATACAAAAATCAAATAAGAGTAATGCATGCCACACACTGTATCACTCACAAAAATAATTTACTTATACAAAAAAAATAATAATAATGACAAGAAAATACAACATGTATACAAAATGTGGTGTTTGCACATTAATATGTATAATTTTGCACATTAATAAATATCATTTTGCACAATTCTATTTTACTGCATCACAAAAAAAAATATACAAAGTAATTTAAGATATGTCAAGCCCTAAAACTGGACTACTAAATAAGAATTCGTATAAATTTCTATCTTTTCACAGACATGTCATCCTAATAGAAAGTGCACAAATAATATACAAGATTTTACACACTAATTATAAACTCCTTGCACATTAATCATAAAGAAGATAAAAAAGTAGAATCTGAAACATCCTACAGATTCATTTAGATACATATCAGAGAATAAATCAAATAAAACAAACAATTATAGTTTCTACCAAGAAATGCCTAATCTAGTACCTTATTTGTTTTTAGTTAGAACTTGGGCTACATTTGATCAAAAATACTCAAATAATTTCAAATTCCGTAACAATAATTTTATTTGAGAAACATAAATTGTGTTTTCAAAAATCAAAAGTCAGAAAGTTCATAAAATTCAAACCTAAACTCAGTATTTACTCCAGAAGAATCAAATAAATTCAAAATCCGCAACAACGAAAGGATTCAAAAAATATATATGATTCGCGGAATATATGTTTTGATTCGAGAAAAAATATGAGAAACAAGGGGAAGACGTACCATCATTATTGCTGGGTCGAGACTTCTGTGAATTCTTCTCAAAGCTTGAGAGCTTTGAGAGCATATGCAATTGCAACATTTGTGATGTTCACAGGAATTTTGTTCTTTATGCAGAGAGCTTGCGAATCAATGGAGAATTTTGATTGAAGGTTTTTCTTATTTGCGTCTGAATCAATGAAGAATAACTGAGAGTATAGATCTGTCTAAGAAAACCACCAGGTCTCTTATTTACAAAAATGCCACCAGGTCTTTATAATTACAGAATTGCCACCGGGTCTCTATAAGGCATTAAAAATTGTGGACATGATTCATTCTCATTTCTCACCTAAGAATCCATTCTCACATGATCCTATACTTATATATATATATATATATATATATATATATATATATATATATATATATATATATAATATTTATATGGGTTTGGGTTCAAATGAGAACTTGTCATTATATGTGAATCTAGGGACTCATCTTGACCACTAGATTAGATAATCTTGATGGTTGAGATCATGACATGTTAGCATGGTAATAATGTTAAAAAATGCATTAATTAATTATAAAAGGTATTTTGGACATATATCAACGTTTACAAAGAGCACTACATTGTTCTTTAGAAAGCACAATAGATTAAGAAAAAAAAATACTACGATTGTATACAAAAAGTATCGCAAATTTCGTCTATAAAATGCAAATTCAAAAATTTAAAATAAAACAAAACCATAACTTTTTCAATTTTTATTTGTTTTGAATGAAATATATATCAAATTAATCACATTCTCAAGATCTACAATTTAAGATACATATTGCATGTTTTAAGACGTAGAAAAATATATATATAATTAAATTAAAAAAATAGATAGTAAAAGCATCGCACATGACTGATTTTAGCACTACAATACTGTATAAAAAGCACAATGAATCTAGACATAATTGCACTGTGCAATATTTGGAGTGCTTTTTCTTATATTGTTACAGTGCTTTTGAACTACACTAAACACTGCTTTTCTTCAATGAAAAAATAATCGGCCAACGTCTCCGTCGAGTTTCACCATCGCAGCCATCCGAATCAACCCCGACAATGCAAATCGTCGTCCGAACCAAACCACCACCATTGCCAAATTTACAAATCATTTTCCCTTTAAAAAATAAATAAATAACCAAATCATTGAAAAATCAACAGAAATAATAATTCTGGACGGCAAACAGAAACCTTCAAGATTATATTACGGAGATTTTTTTTTCAAAAAGTATGAAAAAATATCTAAAGAGTCAAACTCAACATAACTTGTCTTCCATATTCAGAACAAAACTGAGTGACAAATATTTGGTATCACGAATAAACGGTCCACATCAAATCCAAATCGTCGTCCGAGTCCAATTCCAAAACGATTCGAGTCCTTCGTCGCCGATTCGAGGCCTGCAGCCGATTCGGTCACAATCTCCATCATCTCGGCCGTATCACCATCCCCGTAAGCTGCCTGAACGGAACCCAAAAACCAGCCGAGCTATCTCAGAATCTCCACGCAGTCGCTGCCGCCGTTTCCTTTTTGCCGAACCACCGCCATGGAGGAATCAAAGGCGGAGGTCGTCGCCGGCGCTGAGTTCTGAAATTGGGAAAGAAATCACCTGGTTGCCGCCGTCTGCAGCTGCAAGTAGTCGCCGGAAACCGACCTTCGCCGATTCAACCTATTCAGCCGATTTGAGGCCTTCGTCGCCGCCCACATACGATTCAAGGTCATCGCCGCCCCACATACCGCCGTGGGTTCAAGGTCGCCGCTTGACGGGATTCAAGGTCGCCGCTTGACGATTTTGTGGACGGGATTCAAGGTCGCCATCGCCGTCTGTTCGTCAGTGCTCCGGGTCGCGCTTTCTGAAATTGGTAAAACCTGGTGCAACGCTGCACTTCCAGCAGTCGGGCGACGAAACCTGGTGCAACGGCAACGACGACTGAGCTTGGTGGAGGGAGCTTGGCGGCTAAGATTTGGGGAAGGGATAGGGTTTGGGTTTGGGGAAGAGAACGGGAAGGGACGGATGATTAAATTTGATTAAGGGTGTTTATATAAAATTACATAAACTCTCTTGCTTACCATATAAATAATTTAATGAAATTAAAAAAATAGAAAAAATCTGGTCCACACACATTATTAGATCTAAGGCCAGGATTAGTCCTTAGGTTCGCATATAATGACGAGGTTCTCATTTGAACCCAATCCATATTTATATAATCACTTATATGTTATTTTAATTTTTATTATGAGTTTTCTTTTTACCATGTAAAATTATTTTCTTTTTTTAGTTATGTAGGGATTTTATTAACATAATTATGATAGATACACTAATTAATATTAATGATGATTTGGTTTTCTTTTTTAATTAAAAAACCACCTAGGATTAGTTTCCTCTTTTAATTATGTAGTAATCTTTTTAACATAATTAGGATAGATACTCTAATTAACATTAAAAAATAATAAAAAAGTAATATTATATATACACACATGTGTGTGTGTATATATATATATATATATATATATATAGGGTTGGGTTCAAATGGAACCATGTCATTATATGCGAACCTAGGGACTAATCTTGACCATTAGATTGGATAATCTTAATGGTTGAGATTATGACATGTCAAAATGGTAATAATTTAAAAAAATCTATTAAATAATTAAAAAGGGTATTTTGGACATATAACGACGTTTAAGAAGAGCACTAAATTGCTTTTTAAAAAGCACAACGGATATATAACTGCAAATTCAAAAATTTATAATAAAACTCAAATTTTCAACGAATCATAACTTATAATCTGAATATTAAAAGCATTGTATATCACTATTTATAGCACTACACAAGT
>BMAC01000144.1:1542250-1580518 GCA_014905375.1 Phtheirospermum japonicum | reverse complement strand
GGCACGTTCGACACGCCGGAGGAGGCGGCGCGTGCTTACGATGCGGCGGCGAGTCGGCTGCGGGGATCGAAGGCGAAGACCAATTTCCAGATACCCTCTGTTCTGCCAACCGCTGCCGACTTCGATTCCCAAGATGCCGCCCAATTGCCCGTCACCAGGTGCCATTCGCCGATGACCAAAGGCGGCCGATTTCTGGAGAAGGCGGAGAACCCACGACCGATTTCTGGAGAAGAATGAAAAAGAGAGAAACGAGTTTGGGAAGAAAAAGGGGCTGGGGATGATATGGTAGGGTTCAGCATTTATAAAATTACATGAAAGCCCTTCTCCTTCCATATATGTAATTTAACGAATTTAAAAAATAGAGAAAATCTGGTCCACACGTATTATTAGATCAATTGTCAGGATTGGTCCCTAGATTCGCATATATTGACATGGGTTCTATTTGAACCTAATCCTATATATATATATATATATATATATATATATATATATATATAATCACTTATATGTTATTTTGATTTTTATTATGAGTTTTCTTTTTACGTTTTTTTGTTATTTTTCTCATTCTGAGTCCAACAATATCAAATTTGTCATTTCTTCTCAAAATAATTTGATCAATTTATTTAATTAAATTATACAAAAATGCACAATACAATATAATATGATATTATTTTTTATTGGTCATCAACATGTTGTTTATAAAATATTATTTCAACACCTTTTCATTTAAATTGATCTCATAAATTAATGAATTTTGTTATTATCTCTGAAACCGCATAAAACAATATAAGTGCAAACCCAACACTAAGTGGAGTGAACACTATGACTTCAATTACAATAGATTTCGAAAAATATCAACTAATTCCAAAAAAAAAAAAAAGACCGCCTTTGAAAGCAAATTTTTCTAAACGCGGTAATTTTGAAAGTATTTATGTCACATTTAATTTTGATTGAAGTTCAAACTTGAGTTTATTCTATTAAGTATGCATTTATATTTGAGGAAAAAAGTTGTTTTCACATAATAACTGACCTACAATCCATGTTGAATCGTGCAAATAATTAAAAAAAACATGTAAGAGAAAGAACAGTCACGTAGGATTATTTTTCTTTTTTTAATTATATAAGAATTTATGTAATAGAATTAGGATAAATACTCTAATTAATATTAAAATAACAAGATATTTAAATCTATCTATCTATCTATCTAATCACTTTTATGTTGTTTTGGTTTTTATTGTGAGGTTTTTGTTATTTTATTTTACGCTTTTGTTTTAATTGTGAGTCCAATAATATTAAATTTGTCACTTTTTCTCAAAAGTAATTTGACCACTTTTTTAATTAGATTATATAAAAATTACAACATAATTTAGTATTTATTTTATTATCTATCAACGTTTTATCTATCAAATATTATTATGATTCAATGCCTTTTATTTGAATTGATCTCATAAATAATATTTAATATTAATGAAGATTTAGTTATTTTTTTTAATTATGTAGGATTTTTCTTAACATAATTAGAAATGATACCCTAATTAATAAATTAATAAAATTAATAAGATCATTTGAATATATATATATATATATATATATATATATATATATATATATATATATGGGACTTCTACGGTGCCGTGAAGGTACCATTCCCCACTTAATCAGAACCATTAAATCCAAAGTTGGTTATGGATAATGGTGAGATCAAGGGATGTAAATGCAGGGGGGTTGGGAGGTATGGTGCCTTCACGGCACCGTAGTCATTTCCATATATATATATATATATATATATATATATATATATATATATATATATATATGATTGGGTTCAAATGAGAACCCCGTCATTATATGCGAACCTAGGGACTAATCCTGGCCTTAAATCTAATATTGCACAGTGCAATTATATGTCCAGGTTCATTAATATTGCACAGTGCAATTATATGTCCAGGTTCATTGTACTTTTTACAAAGTACTGTAGTGCTAAAATCAGTCCAATTTTTTTAATTTAATTATATATATATATTTTTTTACGTTTTAATACATGCAATATGTATCTTAAATTGTAGATCTTGAGAATGTAATTAATTTGATATATATTTCATTCAAAACGAATAAAATTTGAAAAAGTTATGGTTTGTTGAAGATTTGAGTTTCATTTCAAATTTTTGAATTTGCAGTTTATAGACAAAATTTGCGATGCTTTTTGTATACAATCGTAGTGTTTTTTTTCTTAAACCATGCTGACATGTCATGATCTCAACCATCAAGATTATTCAATCTAATGGAAATAAAAAATTATTGTGCATGGCACAATACTAGTAAGAAATTAATAATAATGAGAAAACTCCAGTCCAAGTTCAGTTTCCGCTCTCGGTCGATTCATCTAACCAATTGTAATATAATATAATTCGCTTTTCATATGAAATTACTAGCTCTAAATACTCATAAGCTCAGCTACTCGAATTTACCTTTACCGAATATTTAATTGAGACAAGTTGTTCGTTTAAACATAATTAATGGATAACCTAGAATAAGCTCTCTACATTTAATCCAATAAAAGTATTAGACGTTAGGCAAATAGACTAATCTAAGCAATAAACTCATACGTTCAATTTATTTAATTTATGTCGTGTTATCCCTAATAGTGCGCGACTATTAGCCATGACGAGAAAATAGAATAACACAAACAATTTCGTACGAAGAACGAATAATATTACGAGATTTAATTAAAAGATAAACAATCGATGGGATTCAACATCACAAGAATCGGAATTAATTAAACTAATCAAAAAATGGTGTTGATATATTTATAAAAGAAAAATAAATAATAAAACATTAGTTAGTTGCTAAAGGGGTGATCAGCTGATACCAACTTTATCGTGACCATGTGGATCAAGTATTAGGTTGAATCAAATCTCAACTGAGAGTGGATGATGAAGCAGCAGATGAAGCCATGATGAAGCAGTGGCGTGAGCCGGTGGGGATGGAGGGAGGGAGGAAGAGGGTTTCTCGATTTAACCTGCTGATACCATGTGAGAATTGGTATTCCAATCATCTTAAATTTTGGTGATGCCTAACGTCGTATTTAAATAGAGTAATTACAAAATTACAAGGAAATATAATCAAAGAATATCCATAAAATTAAATCGTGACTTATTCACTTATTAACAGATGAGAAACTCACATTTTAATTTTAGAATGGGAAAACAGAGAACTCACATATCAATTGTGGCCCCTTACTTTTCCGTCATAGTTATTAATGCCATTGGCAACACGTCATGGCCTAAGCGTGGAATTAATAACTATGTTAATCCCTTGACCAAGACTTTGAGGACTGTAGCTTCAAGGACTATATGTTATTTCTGAGATTAAAAATATTTTCATTTGAGAGTACCTTTGACAAGTTCATGGCTTCTTGCACCTGCAGCCAACATTATTACACCTTTCATCAGTGCACCAGCGACTTCGGAGAATATTACAAGGACCATACGCAAGAGCAACTCGATGCGTCCGTGCCATGGATAGGAATGTATATCGCAGCAGCTTCTGCAGCATGCACGATCGCTATGGCTGCCGATGCAGTCAACGCTTTCCGAACCAAGAAACTGTGGGTCCCATGTAAGTACTTCTCTCTCAATGCTTTTTCCTTGACTGTTTTGGCTGTGGCAATGAAGCTTCCAGTTGATCTAACAACTAGATTGAAGGGAATTAATGATAGACTTGCACGGGTTAGCAGCCTGGCTCTGATGTCAACTGCTATGGCTAATTTCATGTCTTCACTGGGATCTATGGAAAATAATGAAATCATGCTAAACTTGGCTGCATTAGGCATTCTTGTTATTACGATCGTGGCAAATGTCTGCATGCGTCTATTCCAAATGAGATATTATCATGCCACAAAACTAACATTAGGTGAAAAAATCGGATCATCTGTTTCCATGCTTATTTTGCTTCTGATATTATGTTCAACTGCTGTAATGGTCCCAACGGCCAAAACGTACACAGAGTCGCAGTATAATCAGATGCATAAAAGAATTTCGAATGGGAAATTTACTACTGATGAGTTGAGAGTAGCAGTGAGAAGATATTGGGTGATGGCAGAAAGTGGGAGCCCACAATTTGTCATCGCACGCTCTGTGACGTGCGTTGCTTCAGGCTTGATGTGTCTGTTGATGGCTCTAATATTGTTGGAAGCTCATATTAGGCTGCCTTTGATGTATAATGATTACGAGCGAACTTCGTCTAACTATAAGTGGTCCGCAAACTGGATTCTCATCAGTCAGTCTCTTGGAGTGGCGTTGGGTACTATTGCTCCTTTACTAAGATGGTTCAATGTTGCGCGGCTCAAGAGCACAAAGATAGGCCATAAAAGCTTCAGAGACGAATTGAAGGTCGAGGCTTATTGGACTCTGAAGCTGAAGCACTGGAGAGATAGCCCATTACCTTTAAAGACTCGACATCACAAGTTCCGAAAAAATCTTCATGACGGGAAAAGATTACTTTTGAATTTCTGCACTGGAGTTCAGATTTTGATGGTTCGGGCGAGCAAAGTAGTTCTACTTGTTTCTGCTGTCATTGTAAAAGGACTAATGTTTTGTTTTTCTAAAGAATCATTAGATAATTCTTCTACAGAGTTTGAATCAAGGGGTGAAATGGAAATGGATTTAAGCCGTTACGTTCTACGGCTTGAAGGCGAGGCAGAGCTGCCTGAGAGGACATTGCAAAACATATGCAACGATGTGGATAAGCTGATCCGATTGGGTAAAAAGAAGCAATCTAAGAACCTAACCAAACTTCTTCAGAAATCCATTAATTTCAACGGTGTCAGAGAATTCGACAGCAGAGAAGTCCAAAGTTTAATTGATTCTCAATTAGAACCGCCTAATTGCTGGTCTCTGCCAGTCGTGACCTTGACGTGCATCGCTATTTCACTTCCAAACATCGCGGATCACATGTCCGATCAGTTATTAAGTGCTGTGAGCGAAGGGCTTTACTTTGCAAAGCTTATAGAGAAATGCCTGGACTCAAATGGAGATTTGACTAGCATTAGAAAGGCAGCCGATGTAGTCTGGGTAGAAGTTGAACTCTATCGAAAATGGCTGGATAAGGATCTCCAGACAGCCGGACGAATCCATAAGGAGATGCTGCAAAAACTCTCCGATACTGCTGAAAAGACCGTCAAGAATTTCAAGAACAACACGAACAATTTTCTAGTGCAAGACCCTCTCAATTGGCCAGTCAAAGTTATAGCTGCAAACTCAATGTACCGAATAACTCAAACTATCCTCTTAACCAAAAACGACGATCACCCGCAAACTGACAAGGAGATGTTTGAGAGATTATACATTATGATTTCAGACATATTGGCAGCTTGTCTCACAAATTTAGCACGTGTCATAAGCTTCAAGGGTTATAGCAGTGCTATCAAAGACAGGGAGCAAAGCGCCTGCCAAGCAGCCCTTCTTCTGGGTGAGAGTGAAGAAATTCTTGAGATTCTCCATCAGCGTCAGCTTCCAACCTTGGACCCGGATAAAGCAGCTACTATCCAAGGGTGGAGAGCATTTATGGAGCAGGATATTGAAAATCCAGTGGCCTCTGTCTCACCAGCATTTCCACAAACAGTTGGTGGGCATGCATGTCTCTATTGAGCAGTCAGGGTTAACTGCTCCATTATATTGTTGTTGTTTGTCTGATATTTATTCTCTTTTGATACAGAAGCATTAGCACTATGCTGATCTTTATTCATAGCTGTACAATAAATTAAATGATTTGAGATCGCTGTGTTTATGGTTTCTTTTAAAATCTGAATCTCAATAAATACTGATTATTGTTTTGTGATGCAGTTGTATTTTATCACTATGTCCCATAAATATAACATATTTTATTTTCATGTAAATTAAAAAAAAAAAAAGTAGTAAATATTATTGAATAACAAAAACTTACCGACATTTTTCAATTATATATTTCGTTTAGTATTATGAACGGATACCGATGTATTTTAAATACGGAATACAAGTAATAGCATAAAAAATAATGGAATGTATGCTATAAGTTGGGATTAAAAAAATATAATATATGCTATATTCTTGGGACCGGAGTAGTTTATAATATTCGTGATATATTATTGATGCAATTCTCTTTGGCTGTCCTTTTTCAGTATTACTATTCAATTGATATAAAAAGAAATTAAGTTTGACTCAGAATATCATGGAACCAAGTATTGCATTGTATTGTACAGTCATGCTAGGATGATCAGTCCACTTCAACAAGTTCACGAAGTCCTTTTTTCAAACTGAAAAAGGAAAAGGAACCTTTGACTTTGTGTTTTTAAATTCATTTCTTTCAACTGCAGCTATGTTTAATCTATATATATATTAAAGGAGAAGTCTGGATAGAGAAAAAATGCCACGTAGGATTTTTTTTTTTTTTTTTTTTTTGTAGAGAAAAAATGTCATGTAGGATTATTTTTTTTTTTAGTTTTGTAGGAATTTTCTTAACATAATTATGATAAATACCTTATTTAATTAATTATGATTTGGTTTCTTTTTTTAATTAAAAAGCCACCTAGGATTAGTTTCCTCTTTTAGTTATGTAGGAATTTTCTTAACATAATTATGATATGTACCTTATTTAATTAATTATGATTTGGTTCTTTTTTTTAATTAAAAAGTCACTTAGGATTAGTTTTCTCTTTTAATTATGTAGAAATCTTCTTAATATAATTAGGATAGATACTATAATTAACATTAAAAATAATAAGAAATAATATTATATATATAATAACTTATATGTTATTTTTAGCTTTCTTTTACGTTTTTTTGTTATTTTTTTCATTTCGAGTCGAACAATATCAAATCAAATTTGTCACTTTTTCTCATAAATAATTTGATCACTTTATTTAATTAAATTATACAAAAATGCCCAATATAATATAATTTGATATTATTTTTATTGGCTATCAACATGTTGTTTATAAAATATTATTACGATTCAACACTTTATTATTTGAATTGATCTCATAAAATAATGTATTTTGTTATTATCTCAGAAATCGCGTAAACAATACAAGTGCAAACCCAACACTAAGTGGAATGAACACTATGACATCAACTACAATATATTTGGAAAAAGATCAATTAATTCCAAAACAAAAAAAGGGAAGGCCGCATCTGAATGCAAATGGCTAAATACAGTAATTTTGAAAGCTTTCATGTCATACTTAATATCATTTGAAATTCAAAATCGAATTTATTCTGTTTGGTGCATTTATATTTTACATACTAATCGCTTCAACATCATTGTAATATTTATATTTTATTAATACTTATACTATTATTTGCTCATTGTGCGGAGGAAAAAAAACATTTTCACATGAAATTGTAGCAGACATGCAATCCATACTGGACATTGAAAACAATATATAAAACAATGTAAGAGAGAAAAATAAATCACGTAGAATTATTTTTATTTTTTTTAATTATATAGGAATTTATTGAATATAATTAGGATAGATGCCCTAATTAATATTAAAAATAAAAAGGTCATTTCTATATATACACACACACCACACACACACACACAGTTTTTAAAATTATATAAAAATAACAACATAATTCAACATTTATTTTATTGGCTATCAAATATTATTACGATTCAATACTTTTTTATTTGAGTTGATCTCATAAATAATATTTAATATTAATGATGATTTATTTTTTTTATTTATGCAGAAGTTTTCTTAACATAAATATGATGAATACCCTAATTAATATTAAAAAAATTAATAAGATCATTAATTTATATATATGTGTTATTTTGTTTTTAATTGTGAGCCCAACAATATCAAATTCGTCACTTTTTCTCAAAAGTAATTTTACCACTTTTTTAATTAAAATATGCAAAATTGCACAATGAAATACAATGCAGTATTTGTTTTATTGGCTATCATCATGTTATTTATCAAATACTACTACGATTCAATACTTTTGATTTGAATTGATTTTATAAATAATGTATTTTGTTACTATTTCAGTAATCATGCAAAACAATACAAGTGCAAAACCAGCATCGAGTGGAATGAATAATGTGACATTCATTATAATAGATTCCTAAAAAGACAAACTAATTATTTGTTAGTTGTTGATGATATTGATCCACAAAGTGGTAGCAAGAGAATTGCAGTAGAAAAGAGATATGATAATTTGAAACGTATCAACGAGTTGCATCCTTCGTACATTGCTCTACACTATCCATTACTATTTCCATGTGGTGAAGACAACCAAAGGGAAGATATATCTTTTTGTGAACCTCGAAAACCTAAAGGCAAGGGTAAATAATATGTGAGRCAGATGGAGTTCTTTTCTCACTGATTGCATGAAAGAGATACGGAGGTACTCACTATTATATATGGTCGATGACTCCCACAACAATTTATAATTAATGCATATACGATTATTAAATCTTCAAAATTGTGGTACGTCAGAATTCATCAAAAGAAATATGAGGTGAGAAGTACAGTGGGATTGTTGATGTAGTGCTACGAGGTGAAACAGATGGCTCAAGTATTGGTACTCATGTTGTCTTGCCCGCGATATTTACTAATTGTTCTTCAGAGGGTCGTTTCCCATAAATTGTGTAGCTAATTTAAATGTTAAGTAGTAACCAATTTAGATCTATCAAGTATTTATTCAAATATGTCAATAAATGTAACTATAGGTTCACTATAACATTCTATTAGAACAAATGTGGGGATGTAGAGGATAAAAKMATTGATYAGATRAATATGTATTATAATTATCATTACATTTCTCCATGGGAAGCGACGTGAAGAATATTAGTTTATGAAATTCAGTATAAAACTCCAACTATCATGTGTTTAAGTTTTCATCTTCCAGAAGAGCATAATGTATTGTATAATGATAATGATCAGTGAAAACAATGAAACGTAATTCGAGGCAAGTAAGAAAAATCGGGAAGCACGGAGTTGCCTTATGTTGAGTTTCCTAAAAACTTTTTTAGTACTAAAAAAAAATAAAAGAATGGACACCTAGYAAGCTAGATTTGTTTTCATTAATACGAATTTATTCCGCCAAAATTGATAAAGTCATGGATGCAGTACATTTAACCAAGGGCGGTGTATTTCTCATCTATAGATACAGATGCTTTCTACAACTGTTAAATCTAATAGTGAAATTGTTCTTAATATAATATCTAACGACATAACTTCTCTTCTTATTTCAAAATGAAGAACTGGACATACCAGATTTAGGGTTACTTTTAATATTCACCAAGATTTTGATCATTACTGGTACTCCACTTGCAAAATTAATGAATGATGCGCATGTCATTATTTGGGACGAAACTCCAATGATGCATAGACATTATTTTGAAACTTTGGACAAAACATTTAAAGACGTGATGAGATCGCAAAACAATTATAATACGCAGCTTCCATTTGGTAATAAAATAATAATTTTTAGTGAAGATTTTCATCAAATTTTACCGATTTTTCCAAAAGGTACTAGACCAGACATAGTTCACATAGTAATCAAATCTTCGCATTTATGGACTCATTACATAGTTTCGAAGTAGACCAAGAATGTGGTGCTGCAAAGTCACAATTAAGATCCCAATTGTCAAGTTAAAGAATATTTTCAACTCGATAAATAGTATAGGAGATGTAATAGTTTGAGGACCAAATGATGGTATCGTTTAAACTGAAATCCAGATTATCTATTATCGAAATATGATGTTGACCATGTTCCGTCAATTGTGACGAGCACATATCCACAATTTGGAAAAACTATTGAATGATTCACTTATTTGGAGGATCGTGCTATTCTTTCCCCACAGTTGATGTCGTCGATTTAATTAATAAATATATGATGTCTTAAAATGAAGGAGAATGTAAAGTATATCTTAGGTCTGATAATACATACAAATCCGATTCAAACATTGACATATTGTAGGACGTCTACTCATCAGAGTTTCTAAATACCATTAAATGTTATGGATCCCGAACTATGAGCTAAAATTAAAAATTAGAATTCCACTCATGTTGTTGAGAAATATCGATCATTCCCTTGTGTTGTGTAATATTGGTTGTTGACTTGACGATCATACTGTATAGTCTAATATTTATCAAGGAAGCAATGCAGGTGGATTATTGTTAATCCCTAAAATGGCTGTCACACCATCCAATCTGAGGTTGCCTTCTAAGTCCCAATGATGAAAAAATCCTCTGATTGTGTCATATGCTATGATGATCAATAAAATTCAATTACAAACTCTCTCTCTCTCTCTCTCTCTCTCATGTTGGACTTTTCCTGAAGAAGTCAATTTTTAATCATGGTCAGTTATACGTTGCTATATCAAGGGTGAACAATCGCAAMGGTTTAAAAATATTGATKGACGATGATGAGAATAAARATAGTAACAAAATTATAAATGTTGTGTATAAGGAAAATTTTCATAATTTGTAAAGTACATTTTGTATAATAAAAGTCCTTTTATGAAGGTTATATCATTTTGAATACTATTCAATCTTTAATTAATATTTAGATGATTTATATATAGGGAGCGGTTATGGTAAAACCATCTTTGGTGTGAGTTCTTATCGAAATGCACACACACAAACACATATATACATAACTTAAGTATACATATATACAATTTCTTATTTAAACATTATAATACATTTAAAATAATTATTTTTATTTTAGATAAAATAAAATAAAAAATTATCGTGCAACGCACGGGTATAATACTAGTATAAATTAAACAATGAGTTCGAATTTGCGGTCTTGTATTCTATGTATTCCAGTTCCGTCATTCTCTTTGACCTAAATTTATAATAACATATTTTTATTCATTATTTATTTTGTCACCCAACCACGTAATGAGTATGAGGAGTTGCATGATATATATATACAATATATGAATGATAAATATACAAATAATATATAATAAATATAAAATTGATGTATTGTACTTTATGAATGTACATGATAAATATATAAAAATATGTAATAAATATAAAATTGATGTATTGTACATTATGAATGCACTCGCATGCATGATATAAAATGTTCTTATATCATGTTCCTCTCTTTTTTTTCTTTTTACATTTAAATAAATAAAATTTAATAATATATAATAATAAAATATCAATTATTGACCAGACTTGACATTATTTGATATTTACATTCAAAAAATAAATAATTTTTATTTTACACATGGGAATCATAATTTATTTCAAGTTGAGCAGGTATATTTTAATAATTATTATTTTACACATGAGAATCATAACTTATTTCAAGTTAAGTAGGTATCTTGTAGACTTGTGTTATATTATAAAACAATTTTTTACCATAATTGTTATTTGACCCGTCCTAACACATTCATTAATAAATAAAAAGAAAATAACATAATTTTTATTTCTCTCTTTCACACAAGTGTGCTCTCCCACTATTGGACACCAGACGCTGCCACTTGCTGTTCATCGACGACAATTTTTCACAAAATTTATGCCGTTCGTATTGCTCATCTCTCTCATTCCAGATCTGAGATTGGATTTATAATCAATACTCTAATCATCGTAGGTCTGAGATTTAAGTCACAAATATGTCAACTTTGACCTAGAGCGATTCACCTGGTTAAATTTCGATCGATAACCACTTCCAACTCCTCTCATTTCATTCTACAAATTGATTCAAATTGATTTTTAAAAAAGTTGTTAAAAAAATACATCGGAATCTATTAGTTTAAAATATTACAAAATTAACTAAAAGTATTACAAATAAAGTTAAAAGTAAAACACATGATTTTTCCAGCTTAAAGTATCACATATTCAACTAAAAGTATCACAAATTCAAGTGAAAATAAAACATATTATATTTTTCGTTTTTACATCTATTTTTTTTATTCAAAAATTAAAGTATGGTAAAAAGGTTGTCAAAATATTATAAAATATAGTTAACGTATCAAATATTTTTATAATGTAATTATATATTTATATTTATGCAATTCACACTTGGGTAATTAAAAGAATCACTATGTATTGGGAAAAATCTTTTTGCCCCCCCAATGTATACGATTTTTTACACATTACCCCTCGAAGTATTTTTTGTTCCACTTTACCCCCTGATGTACAATAATTTTCGACGTTGCCTCCTAAACTTCATTTTCGACGAAATATTCCTTCTAAATTCCATCAACGGGCATTTGGGGGGCAAAGTAAAAGAACTTTATAGTTTGGAGGGTAAAGTGCAAAATATCTTAAAGTTTGGGGGGCAAATGCAAAATTTTATAATTATATAAATATTTATGTAGAATTATTATATTTATTAAAAATATAGATTTTATATCTCATATATATATATATATATATATATATATATATATATATATATATATATATATATATATATATAATCATAGTAATATAGTAATTAGTAATATAGTTAAAAAGATATTATTAAAAAATTATCTTATTAAAAGATATAGAATTTATATCTTATATATATAATCGTGAAAGGATGCCATAGTAATATTGTTAAGAAGATATTGTTAAGAAATTATCTTATAATATAATTATAATTGCACTTGTACGCAAATATTAAATCCGTTTCCACTTTTTCTTTATGTAATATGGTGATACAATCTTATATATATAACAACGTACTTGTGATTAATATAATACTTAATCACACTTTTTATAAAATAATGATATTGAATGATAATTTATTTTTCGTATCATAATATTATAATGCATATACGAAATACACCTTTATTTTATTTTGATCAATCATAATACATAATAATATATTATTATGTTATTTAACCTAATAATTCACATAATATTTAGTCGTGTTTCATATTCAATAATATAAAATATGTATTGACAACATTTATATTTAGAAAATTATAAATATTAATCGAAAATTTATGGTTTTTTTTTATAAATATAATTGTTTAGACAACTTTGTGTGTGTGTGTGTGTATAAGAAAATTTTTTTATATCTTTTTAAAATATAAAATTTTAAGACAATAATTCAATATTTATATTATTTTAATCTGCCCCCCAAACTTTAAGATTTGTTGCACTTTACCCTACAAATGATAAGATTTTTGCACTTTGCCCCCCAGATGCCCGTCGATGGAATCTAGAAGGAATATTCCGCCGGAAATAAAGTTTAGGAGGTAACGTCGAAAATTATTGTACATCAGGGGGTAAAGTGAAACAAAAAATACTTTAAGGCGCAATGTGTAAAAAACTGCATACATTGGGGGGCAAAAAAATTTTCCCCCTATGTATAAAACATATTTAAAGTACATGTTTTAACACTTTTACTGCATTTTGTAATGCTCGATAAAAAATTATAATATACATTATTTATACCTAAAAGTTGTGATGCTTTTACTCCACTTTTCGTATTTTTACATAAACTATAATATTAATACTATACCTAAAACTTGAGATACTTTTATTTAAATTTGTGATACTATGCTATAAAATGAACAACACACATCACAAAATCACACAAACACACGGGCGCCATCACCATTGCACCAAACATAGAAATGAAGAACACACATCACATAATCACACACACAAGTGTGTCATCCCATACACACTCGCACCATTACAACGCATAAAAGTTGCCCGACAACAATGTTAGAAAAAGAGAGTGATGAGAAAAAAAGATTACTGTCATCGGTTCCGATTTCATTTCAGATTTACTATCATCGGTTCTGATTTCAATTTCGACAAATATCTGAAAATATAAATCATCAAAATTGTAGATTTACAACGCTAGAAGTGTTGGATCCTTAATCCAACATTGGGCTTATATGTGAAATAATTATATATTGTGAACTATCAAGGAAGCCTAATTAAAAGTGATCAAATAATGTTTAAGGTATTGGGCTTAATGTATTTTAGTAGGGTGTGGGCCTTTAATGTGTAGATACTCAATGAACTATCTATTTTGAGATATATTAATTGAAGCAATAATGTCACAAAAGTGACCTCTCTTGTGGAGATTAATTTATTTCAAGATATAAAAGGTTGTGTGCATGTAATCTATGTGAATATTCATCAGCCAAAAAGGAAGATTCGTGTTCATCATAATTATATGTGCAATTGCGGTAGTGAATGTGTGATGATTATTTGGTTTTGCATATGAGCAATAACTCGGCCAAAAGGAAGACTCATTGTTTGATATGTTCTTATTATCAGTGTTTGATTACTGCGCCAAGATGTCAATTACAAGTTAATTTCTTGTCAAAAGATGAGACTTTGATGGAGTGTCGATATCTTGAGATGGGATTTACCTTTTATTTGAATTTATTATTTGGATTCTAAGTTTATATGAGCATGATAAGTTTATTTTATTTGATTCAGCTATATCTACTTATACTAATATTACTGCGAGCATCAACTCTATCCCTATGCTAAATGGCACAAACTTCAAGTCATGGCAAGAGAATCTTTTAATAGTTCTCGGAGTCATGGATCTCGACCTTGCGATAAGGGCTGATTCCCCACCACCTCTTACGGATAAAAGTACTACGGATGAAAAGAGGGATATGGAAAGGTGGGAGAAATCAAATCGCATGTGTATGATGATCATGAAGAAATCCATTTCAGAAGCTTTTAGGGGCACTATGTCTGAGAAAATCACTACACCTAAAGAATTCCTTACTGATATTGAGAAAAGGTTCGTCAAGAACGAAAAGGCTGAAATTGGTACGCTATTGACAAATCTGATCTCAATGAGGTATGGAAGTAAATGCAATATTAGGGAATACATTATGAAAATGTCTCATATTGTTTCAAGATTGAGAGCACTTAAGCTTGAAATCTCTGAGGACTTGCTAGTGCATTTGATTTTAATATCTCTTTCGGGACATTTCAATCAGTTTAAGGTGAGATATAATTATCAGAAAGAGACTTGGTCTCTGAATGAGCTCATCTCACACTGTGTTCAAGAAGAGGAAAGGTTTAAACAAGACAAGACTGAAAGTGCTAATTTTGCCTCAACTTCCAAATTTAAGTGTAAGGGATTAAAGCGAAAGAATGATAAGGAAGCTGCACACACAACACCACAAAAGAAACAACAAAAGGCACTTAGTGCAAAAGACGGTACTGGTTCTGGTACTGGTACGGGTTGTTTCTTCTGCGGAGGTGAAGGACATAGGAAGAAAGAGTGTACCAACTATCACGCTTGGCATGCTAAGAAAGGTATGCTTCTTAATTTGGTTTGTTCTAAGGTTAATTTAACTTCGATTCCTAGACACACATAGTGGACAGATTCCGGTGCAACAACTCGCATCAGTGTGTCTATGCAAGGTTACTTCCATTGTCGAAAGTCAAATGATGGTGAAAGATACATCTATGTGGGCGATGGCAAGACAGTTGAAGTTGAAGCAATAGAAAAAATTAGATTATTGTTAAAGACCGAAAATTATTTGGATTTTGATGACATTTTTTGTTTCGTCGTTTAGACAAATTTTGATTTCTATTTTTGTTTTGGACAAATTTGGCTATTCTTGTTCTTTTGGAAGTGGAAAATTTAGCATATCTCATGATTCAAAATTGGTTGTTTTGGGTTCTTTATCAAGTTACGATAATCTTTATTCACTAGATATTATTGCTTCATTTAATGAATCTCTACATCTACACACACGAGGTGTGAAAAGAAAATTAACCAATGAGAATTCAACTACGTTATGGCACAAGAGATTGGGACATATCTCCAAATGGAGAATTTAAAAACTTGTGTCTAACGAAACACTTAAAACTGCAGCATATATCCTTAAAAGAGTTCCAACTAAAGCAACTGATAAAAACCCCTTATGAACTTTGGACGGGTAAAAAGCCCAGTCTAAAGAACTTGCATGTTTGGGGGTGTCCACCTGAGGCTAGGCCTTATAGGCCTAATGAAAAGAAACTGGACACATGGACAGTTAGTTGTTATTTTGTTGGATATTTCGAAAGATCCATAGGGTACAAGTTTTATGATCCCACAACTAAAACTATTTTTGAGACGGGAAATGCCCGATTCTTTGAGGATGTTGAGTTTGCGGAGGGAGATAAAGTTAACGATTTTGTCTTTGAAGAGGAATATGTAGATATTCCCACGGGTGTTATTGGCATTGATCAGGATTTTATTCCCAACTCTGTTCAAGACACAAATCAAGACAATATCGGAGAACCTCCCGTTCCACAAATTCCGAATCAACAAACTCTACAACCTCAAGAACTTATGCCATTAAGGAGATCCACTAGAGAAAGAAGAAGTGCAATTTCAGATGATTACATTGCATTTCTCCAAGAAAATGAGACTAACATTGGAGTGGTGGAAGATGATCCTATCAACTTCCACAAAGCCATTGAAATCTCAAATTCTCAAAAGTGGATAGATGTCATGAATGAGGAGATTAAGTCCATGAGTAACAATGACGTATGGGAACTCGTCCCATTGCCAGAAGGTGCGAAACCCATTGGTTGTAAATGGATATTTAAGACCAAGAGGGATTCAAGAGGCAATGTGGAAAGATATAAAACACGCCTTGTTGCAAAGGGATTTACACAGAAAGAAGGCATCAAAAGCTCAAATTCTCAAAAGTGGATAGATGTCATGAATGAGGAGATTAAGTCCATGAGTAACAATGACGTATGGGAACTCGTCCCATTGCCAGAAGGTGTGAAACCCATTGGTTGCAAATGGGTATTTAAGACCAAGAGGGATTCAAGAGGCAATGTGGAAAGATATAAAGCACGTCTTGTTGCAAAAGGATTTACACAGAAAGAAGGCATCGATTATAAAGAGACTTTCTCTCCAGTTTCTTCGAAAGACTCTTTCAGGATTATAATGGCATTAGTGGCACATTTTGATCTTGAGTTGCATCAGATGGATGTAAAGACAGCGTTTCTTAATGGAGACATTGATGAGACGATTTATATGGTGCAGCCTGAAAACTTTGTTTCGGGAGATTCAAAGAATATGGTGTGCAAACTTAAGAAATCCATCTATGGGATCAAGCAGACATCTAGACAATGGTATTTCAAGTTTCATCAAGTGATCATCTCGTTTGGTTTTGAGATGAATTTGGTCGATGATTGTGTATACCATAAGTTCTGTGGGAGCAAATACATATTTCTGGTTTTGTATGTCGATGACATTTTACTTGCTAATAATGATATTGGCTTATTGCACGACACCAAGAGACTTCTAAGTAAGAATTTTGAGATGAAAGATCTTGGTGACGCCTCTTTTGTGTTAGGTATAGAAATATACCGACATCGTTCTCGGGGTACTTTGGGATTATCACAAAAGAGCTATATTGAAAAGGTTTTTAAAAGGTATGGCATGCAGGACTGTAAACCAGGAGATAACCCTGTGGCTAAGGGAGACAAATTTAGTCTCAAACAGTGCCCTAAGAATAAACTAGAGGAAAAAAAGAATGCAGAAGATTCCTTACGTTTCGGCGGTATGGAGTCTAATGTATGCTCAAGTATGTACGCGTCCGGATATTGCGTTCATAGTTGGGATGCTGGGTAGATACTTGAGCAAGCCAGGGCTAGACCATTGGAAGGCAGCCAAATGGGTCTTGAGGTACTTGCTAAAAACAAAGATTACATGCTCACATATCGGAGGTCAGATCGGATTGAGATCGCAAGATATACTGACTCCGATCATGCTGGATGCCAAGATAGTATAAAATCTAAGTCAGGCTATGTATTCTTGCTGGATGGAGGAGTGTTAAACAGTCTATTATATTATAGTCTTCTCTACCATGACAGCAGAGTTTATAGCATGTTATGAGGCATCTAACCACGGAGTATGGTTTCGAAACTTTGTCACGGGGCTGCGCATAGTGGATGGTATTGAAAAGCCACTTAAGTTATTTTGTGACAATAAATCGGCAGTCTTGTATTCCAATAACAATAGYAGRTCYACGAAYTCTAGGCATATAGACATCAAGTTTCTAGTTGTTAAAGAAAGAATTCAAAGTGAACAGTTGTCTATTGAACATATCGGTACAAACTCCATGATTGCGGATCCGCTTACAAAGGGATTGCCACCCAAAATGTTTCATGAGCATACTGCTAGTATGGGTGTCAAATCTTTTGAGGATATTTAGTTTCAGTGAGTTTTGTGATTATAATGTTCTCTTTTATAGAAATATTTTTCAGTTACTTCAGTTTAAGGATATTTTAAGTTTATTTTCTGAAGAAATTAAAGTTATTTGGTTGATTCACACTTTTGTTTTAGTATATGGTTGATCTTTCTAAGGTTTTAAGGTGGATCAATTGGAAATAAACATGTTACGATCACAATACATGAAATTTCCATGCTACACATCCACACCATGATCAATGTCATTCAGTTGTATTGACATATGTGACCATTGATGGGTCGAGTTACGATAAATGTAATGAAGGCCGCTTTGATCCTATGTTGATATGGTTGATGGATCGATTTGGATATAAATACATTTTAGTTATGACAGCAAAGTTGAGCTCGTACGGTTATATTATTACAATGTATAATTATAAGGTTACACATATAACCCAAGTGGGAGATTGTTCCTAATTAAAAGTGATCAAATAATGTTTAAGGTATTGGGCTTAATGTATTTTAGTAGAGTGTGTGCCTTTAATGTGTAGACTATCTATTTTGATGATGGGCTAAACCCTAATAACTCAAGTATATAAGGGTTATCGGTCATACATATCATCAAGATAATCATATTATCAATCTATTCTGCATCTCATCGTCAAAAGAGACATATAGAATAAGGATTCTCAAAGGATTGGATACGTATGCCCTAGATAATCAAACCCTCAATCCAATCGCTTAATCAGGTACGCTTCCGTAAATAACTTATGATCCTTGATAATTCAATATGATAGTTTAATCTAACAGTTGAGCAGTGGTTGCCGATCTAAATTTGGTTTGAATCATGCCAAGTTGACAATTCATAAACTTTTACTCCAAATCTACGATAACCGGCATTAAATCGTAAATCCAATTACGAATTTAGAATTAGGAGGTCGAGACAATTCAGATGATTTTTTTTTTTTTAATTTCGCTGCCGATGGAAGGTGGTCGACTTCGGTCAATGGTGGCCAGCGACGACCATTGCGAGAATGAAAGGGAAGGGGGCATTGGCAGATGAGTGTATTCTAGATTTTTTCTTTTGTACTTTTATAGTTAATATTGAAACGGGTGGGGCGGAACTGGCGGGTAGGACACAAGTGGAATTTCGAATCAGTACAAGTAAATGCTAAAAAAATGGAATTTTCATATGAATTCAATCTCACACAGGTATTTCTTTTTCATGTTTGATGAAGATATAAGGTTAAGTTGTACACAAGTACTTGAGGCGTATAATTTACCAATCAATTGGACAGAGTCCGTCCAAATGAAGATTTCGCAAATCAATTGGTTAAAAACAAACAAACAAACAAAAAAATTACTATATTCAACCTTAAAATGTGATTACTGAAACAAATTTTTGGAAAAGGTACCATTTACTACTAGTCTAAAAATTGTCTTCTAGTCTCTGAGCGTGCGTAACACTCCCTTGGCTAAATTCTATCCCATCAATCATTTTACTATTCTTTTTATCAGAACAATTCTTATCACTACATTTTCATTTCATTTCTAATCTCTTTCTCAAAATTCCAAGTTTTATCACAATTATTTAGTGGGAAGAAAAATCCCCTTGCGAAAATATATGATATATTTTCCAATTCTTTCCTCGCGTTTTCTTTTTTTGGTTTGTGGAGAGAACTTAGTTATTAAGATTCCATGTAGCTTCCTCGTGGCCCCTACAAAGACTTTGAGGACTGGAAAGACAGTTGTAATTTTATATGACCAGTCTTCGGTATTCCTTATTATTACAAGGAAGGACCATATGATACGAGAGTAATAAAATCGAGATCATAAGGAGCATGGCTTCATCTAATTGCAGAAATTATGTGGAGTGTATGCAAGAGAAACTTGAATCACCTATGCCATGGGTAGGCATGTATATTGCAGCAGCTTCTGCAGCATGTACGATTGCTATGGCAGCTGATGCTTTCAAAGGCCTCCGAAGCAAGAAATTGTGGTTCCCGTGTAAGTACTTTTCTCTCAATGCTTTTTCCTTGACGGTCTTGGCTGTCGCAATGAAGCTACCGGTTGATCTAACATCTAGAATGTTGGGAGTTAATGATAGACTTGCTCGGGTTAGCAGCCTAGTTCTGATGTCAACTGCCATGGCTAATTTCATGACTTCTTTGGGATCCATGGAAAATAATGAAATCATGCTAAACTTGGCTGCCTCAGGCATTCTAGTGATTACTATTTCCGGAAATATCTGCATTAATATATTCCAGGTGAGACATTATTATGCCGCAAAGCTAACATTGGGTGAAAAAATTGTGTCTACTGTTTTCATGCTTCTTTTACTTGTGATATTCTGTTCTACTGCTGTGATGGTCCCCATGGCCAAAAGATACATCGAGTCTCAGTACAATCAGATGCATAAAAGAATTTCGAATGAGCGATTAGTGAAGGGCCATGGAAATTTTACAACTGATGAGCTGAGATTAGCTGTAAGAAGATATTGGATGATGGCTGAAAGTGGGAGCCCACAATTTGTCATCGCACGCTCTGTGACGTGCGTTACTTCGGGCGTGATGTGTCTTTTGATGGCTTTGACTCTGTTTGAAGCTCATGTTAGACTGCCTTTGGAGTACATCACTCTCAGCCAGAACTCGTCTATTTATAAGTGGTCCACCAGCTGGATTCTAGTCATTCAGTCGATTGGAGTGGCACTGGGTACTATTGCTCCTTTGCTAAGATGGTTCACCGCTGCCCAATTCAAGAGCACAATGATAGGTCACAAAAGCTTCAGAGACGAATTTAAGGTGGAGGTGTATTGGACTCAGAGTCTCAAGCACTGGAGAGATGGCCCGTTACCTTTAAAAACTGGATTACACCACAAATTCAGAAAATTCCTTCATGATGCAAAGAGATTACTACTAAATCTCTGCATTGGAGTTCAAATTCTGATTGTCCTGGCCAGCAAACTAGTTCTACTCTTTTCTGCTACCTGTGTAAAAGGACTCATGTTTTGCCGTTCTGAAGAAACAGATGAGTTTCAATCAAGGGCTGGGAATGGGATGGAGATGGATTTTAGCCGCTGTGTTTTACGGCTTGAAGGAGAGGCAGAGCTGCCTAAGAGGACACTGTCAAACATATGCAACGAGGTGGACAAGCTGATCCAAATGGGTAAAAAGAAGAGATCCAAGAATCTGATCAAACTTCTTCGGAAATCCGTGAACTTCAATGGGGTGAGAGAATTCGACAGCAGTGAAATCAAAAGTTTAATTGATTCTCAATTTGATCCGCCGAATTGCTGGTCTCTGCCAGTGGTGACCTTGACGAGCATCGCTATGTCACTTCCAAACATCACAGATCAAAAATCGGAACAGTTATTAAGTGCTGTAGGAGAAGGGCTTTACTTTGCGAAGCTTATAGAGAAAACGGTGGACACAAACGGAGATTTAACAAGCATCAGAGATGCAGCGGATGTGGTGTGGGTAGGAGTCGAACTCTATCGAAAATGGCTGGATAAGGATCTCCAGAAAGCCGGTCGAACCCACAAGGAGACGCTGCAAAAACTCTCCAATGTTGCAGAAAAAACTGTCACGAGTTTTACAACCGACACGGATAACTTTCTAGTGCAAGACCCTCTCAATTGGCCCGCCAAAGTTATAGCTGCTAACTCAATGTATCGGATAACTCAAACTATCTTGTTAGCCCACAAAGATGACAATGACCAAACAGATAATGAGATGTTTGAGAGATTATCCATCATGATCTCGGACATATTGGCAGCTTGTCTCACAAATTTAGGGCGTGTGATAAGATTAAAGTGTCACAGCAATGCAATCAAAGAAAGGGAGAAAAGCATACGCCAAGCGGCTCTTCTTTTAGGTGAGAGTGAAGAGATTCTTGAGATTCTTAAGCAGCGTGATGAGCTTCCAAATCTGGATCCCGAAAAAGCAGCAGCTAGTATCCAAGGGTGGAGAGCGTTTATGGAGCAGGATATTGAAAATCCAGTTGCCTCTGTCTCAGAGACATTTTCACAAACACTTGGTGTGGGGGATGTATCTATTGAAATGGATCGCTAACTGCAAGAATACAAGGATGTAGAAAAGCAATGTCGAAATTATGTTGATATTTACTCATAGTTGTAGAATATATTAAATGGTTTGTGATTTATATACTGAGTTTCTAATGAAATCAATGTAGTATGTATAGTGGCTTCTTATTTAGGAAGAAGCCAATGATATACCAGGTTTTCAAGTTTATTGTACCTTTTTATTACTCACTATACTATCACTCTCTGCCATTTAAGAGGATTCAATTGACTCTAATCTAAACAGTGTTACTAAAACCGGACTGGATCGGCCGGTTGGACCGGATTATCAGGATTCGGCCGGGATCCGGTCCGTCGAGAGCAGAATGCGGGTGTAAATAAACCCGGAGCCACTCGGGAAAAAAAAGGGACCAAAACCGGAAATCGCCGAACAGGTTTTGGCGGGTTCATACCCCCAAAAAAGTGGAGGACTCGACGTCGTGTGGGTGGGGATATACAGTCGATCTCCGCTCAAAAAGCGGACTTCCCCGCCGATTCAGAATCTGCTGTGCGGCGCTTATGAAAAGTGGGGAATTCTAAGCTATTAATAATTTAGAAAATATCTACGTGAATGTATCATGCTCCCTACCCTGCATTTAAATTTATCAATTTACTAATATTTGTAATAAGTTTTTGATATAAATTAACTATTTTGTGTTGTTAATTTTTTGACTAAAATACCAAAATTACTTGTTAAAACATTCCAAAATATATTTAATCTTTTGCAACCTTTCATCAACACCCTCTACCGCAGTTGCCACCATCATCTCCATCATCATTGCAGCCACCTCCGTCGCTGGTGCCATCACCACCGGCCTCCATTGAAGAAAAAAAATAAAATAAGAAAGAAAAGTGTTGTCATGGCCGCGCCTCCTGTTGCCACTATCACCGAAGAAGAAAGGAAATCACATGCTTTTGAAAATAAAATACGAACATGTTTCATGGCGTTCAAACCAAAATTTCGAAAGTCATGAGCATGTTTATGACTGGTTTTCCAAACGCGTTCGAAAATTTGATTCGAACACATATTTTACTTTCTTTTTCTTCTTTTCGTGCAATGGTGATAGTGGCGACAACAGTAGAATGATTGAGTGATAGTTTAAGCATTTTTATAACAAGAATTTAATGAGATAAATTTTGGGCGTGCATATATTCATGTCCTTTTGTGTTAAACTCAGAATAACTAGTTGGAGGGGTGGGATAAAATGAGAAAAAAAAAAAAGAAAAGGTAAGTACTTAATTTACCTATTATTTTATTTCTTTTTTATTTGGGGAGGGGATGAACCATACCCCACATATTGTATCAATCAAATTTATTAACCTTTCCAATCAAATTTATATCATTCACATTTCTCTATAATTAACCAAGCATCCCTTTGATCTAAAGTCATATGCCTAGTTTTATAACATCAATTGAAGCTTGAATTTGGGTATTTATAAATACTAACCAGTGTTGAACTCGTACGAAACACGGGATATAAACACACAGAAAAATATAACTTATATATATATTGATAAACTGTTGGAAATTTTATTCTCGAAATAATTCCTTATTTTGTTATTTGCCTTTCTTGGACCAAAAATATATTAGAGAATTAGAATTAGGACTCAAGATTTGTTTCCTAAATTATGTCTAAGATTTTATTTAGTTTCCTAAATAGTGCTTAGGACTTGTTTAACTTGTCTACCAAGTTTAGGACTCTAGGAATTTGGTCTATTTAAGACAAGACAAAGCCAAGAAAAGTGACATCTTCGATAATCTTGACACACAGTTTTTTTTTAGAAGGACGCAGCAAGAGCAAGATGACGCGAGTAAAGAAGAACACGAGCAAGTAAAAGACTTGTGGCAACGATCCAAATCAAGGAGATTTTCGAAATTGCGTAACCAACGGAGAAGATCATCAGGATATGAACTGCATAAAGAAGAACTTTTATTCATTGAAAATCGAAGATTACAACTTGAAAGAACTTTTTCTAGAATATTGCTCGAAACATTCCCTAGTATAAGATGCCATAGTCTTAAATCTACATTATTGCTGGAAAAGAAAGCATGAAAGGGAGCTTGAGAGCTTTGAGTTGGTGAGGGCTGAGTGTGTTGAGAAAGCTGGATGTCAAATGTTTGAGAGAAGATCTTCTGAGCCGGTTATATGTTTAGAGCATCCACTGTTGAAGTACCAAACTCCAGGAATGTGGGATTTTAGAGATGAATAGATCACATTGCATTTGATCTCGTTCTTTTTTACCCATACCCATTTGACTCTGGTGTCGGTTTTGGTGTCAGGAACACCAAAACCATCACGAAACCCAGCAGTCAACTTCGACCTTTTAAACTGACTTTGCTTACCAACAATCTTCCAGCAGAACGGTCGGATGTGACCTCGTTCACCACAATAATGACACACGTACTGTCTTCTTCTCCTCTAGTGGCGTTTGGTCGTCTCCAACATTTGGCTTGATTCTGGAATTTATTGATTTAGACTTGTATCCAGTCCCGTATTTCGATGAGTCTGGGATACTCAATTCCAGAATTTCGTCAAACTTAGCCTTGCCCTTGTTGAGGTTCGTGAGGGTTTCTTGGATCTTCTTCAAATTAGTCTTTACTCGATCTAGCTTAAAATCTTTTCTAGTGAGTTCTGACTCCAATCTGACAATAATATTCAGTTGATCATCATTTTCATGAGTCAGTTTGTTCACCTCGATCATAAGAGTCTTGATTTTAAGCATATTATTATCCCAGTTGGCAAATAACTCTTCATACTCAATTCTCAACTTCTTGTATCTGTCAAGAGTTTCCTCAACTTCTGCATTCAAGCACCAGGTGTTGGATTCGGTGTTAACAACACAAATGTCATCATCCCACACAACTTTAGCAAACAATGCTGGAACAGTATTAGATGCGTCAGAATCGTTGTCCTCTTCATTGACTATTTTGCAATCAAGTTCTTCTTCCTCAGAGTGTTTGCAAATTCATTTCTATAATGTCCCCAACCTTTACACTCATGACATTGAACTACATTAAGAGGCTTTGGGAAACTAGAGGTCTTAGATTCCGAAGATGAAGACAGAAATTTGGCAAGTACGCCCTGATAATTCTGTGTCTCTCGCTTGAATTTTGAATAAGACCCTCCAATATTATTTTTCCTCTTCAAGTGCGTGTTGAACCGTTGAGAAATAAGAGACACTTCTTCTTCTCCAAGTATGGTAGTTTCAACCTTCTCTAGTAACTCTCTCTAATCAATATCTTTATCATCATCAGAGTTAACATCGGAAGATGGAGAAACATTTTTCTCTTTTGAGTTAGAGCCAAGATGTTCCATCTCAAACGTTTTGAGCGAGAATCATCAGTGTCCTTTGCTTCTTCAATATCTACCACTTTGATGCTAAATTTCTTCGAGATCGATCTTAGCAATTTTACCACAAGACGTGAGTTAGTCACACCTTCACCAAGTTCTTCGCACTCGTTAGCCATATCCAAGAGTCTCATAGCATAGTCCATGATGGACTCTTTCTCATCCATCATCATTGACTCAAAAGTAGCAGTCAACATCCTCAGTCTTGATTTCTTGACACTGGGAGTTCCTTCACACGCCCTCTGCAATGCATCCTATGATCTTTTACCTACTCGCATTTTTAATCACTTTATAGTAGTTTCAATCAACATAGCCACATAGAGTGTTGATAGTCTTGGAGTCCCAATTGGACACGGCTAGTTCATCAGTCGTCCACTTTTCTTCCTTCTTGATGATGGTATCAGCATCAGTAATGCATGGTTTTTCCCATTCAACCTGTATGGTTCTCCACTCTCGTTCATCAATTGTCTTGATGTGCCACCTCATCATTTGTTTGCAGAGAGAATAGTTTCGCCATTAATGATCGGAGGTCGCGAATTTCCTTGAACATCTATAGCGTCTTACAAAATAAGGATCAGTATACTTAATACGTCAATTATCTGGCTCTAGATGCCAATCGTTATTTTGTAGGTCTATGGTTGTTAAATAAGTATCAGTAAATAAATATTAAGTTTAGTGTTAATAACACCAGAATTGACACTAAACAGTATTTAAACAATAAGCAGCGGGATAATTCGCAAGAATAAAAGAACACAGCAAATAAATTTCGTTCGTAAACAACGTGCTTACGAACTAGGTATATAAACTCGAAAACTATATTCTTTAATTTGTTTAAGATCAAATACAAAATCATAAAGTAATATATGAAAAGATTAGTATCAACATTTGATATTAAATACTTGCAGCCACGCTATGATGATCTTTTTCGTTGGTTACGCAACTTCAAAAATGTATGAATCGTGAATCGCGGCTAGTCTTGCATGTACTCGTGTTCCCTGCTGCGTGAAAGTCGTGATCTTTACACGACTTCTTCTTCTCTTAAATATACAAGAATCCCTACCTTGATAAACAAGCTAACTCTATTCTAGAAAAAAAAAAAAAAAAATCAAATATAGTTTTCTTACATGATGTATCTTCTAAATCATGCAACCCACAATGATGTCAGCGGTGTCGAGTATCGGACAGATTCGATTTTAGGACACGTGCGCCGAAGCCATTAAGTTTCTGAAGGAAGGGTCGTCGGGTGGAGATCAGAGGAAAAAGAAGCCTAATGTATTCCAACTCATCTTGTATGGTCTCTATAGCATTTTTTAATATATTTTGTTTTTGTTGCTTCTCCCGATTTGGGATTTATTATGTCTACCTTTTGTTATATGTTACTCCGTCGCTCTATCGCATTGTCGCCGCCGCCGCTAGTGTTCTTCGAATGACGTCCGTTTTTATTATTAGTTATTTTGTTTTATTTTTTATTATTATATTATATGGGGAAAAATGAGGTGTTCGTGGGTTAATTTAGTAAAAAAAAAAAAAAAAAAAAAAATTTTGGAATATTCTTATCGATTGGGGTCAACTGATAATATTTTGGGGACGTACAAAATTTCAATTTTCTTGTCAAATTAGCTGACTACACATGTTTCATACACATTTGCTACAGATTTCACATCACACACATCAGACATCACAATCCAATTTACCCAAACACATTCTGAGATCAGTATTTTTATCTCGGGTCCCCAGATCTTTTTGAATTGATAAAAGGTCCGTGCAACATGCATGTGATGCCATTCAGACAGAATCATATACATTATTAGGTGTACCCCACCCATTCATCAATGATTGTAGTAATTTAAATGTATGGTCAGACACGCAGCTCACTGCTTGCTTATACGACAAAACGAGGTCTATTAAAATCTCAATCCATGGTTAGATCTTTACCGAAGGTAACAATCTAAGTTGTGCCATCATCTTCTCAACTCTATTGCTCTCATTTTCCCTCATCAATTCTAGTTAAAAAAAAGAAAAAAAGAAAGGATGGCAAAACTCAAAGTAATATCCTCAAGTCTTGTTCCAATTGCAACCATTACAAAGTCAATGCCCAGAATGGATCTAACTCCATGGGACCTGCAGTTGCTTTTACTTGGGCCTATTCAAAAAGGGATTCTATTTCACAAACCTGAACTCGAAAACACCACTAACATTATCGATCACCTCAAAAACTCTTTTTCGCGCACACTCGACTTTTTCCCCCCTCTTGCCGGGCGCATCGGCACCGTTAGCAACAACAACGATGATAAGACGACTTTTTATTTCGTCGATTGCAACAACGCAGGAGCCGAGTTTACTCACGCCTCCGCGTCTACTGTTTCGGTTTCCGACATTTCTGAAGCAAAATATATACCCGAAATCGTGTCATCCCTTTTTCCGCTCAATGGAGTCCTAAATTTCGAAGGAGTTTCCAAACCTCTGCTAGGTGTCCAAATCACCGAGCTGGCCGATGGTTTCTTTATGGGGTTCACGGCGAATCATGCCGTGATAGACGGCACTTCCTTATGGCATTTTATCAATTCTTGGTCAGAGATATCACGTGGTTTCGGTAATGCTTAATTTCATTTTTTTTCCTTGTCAAATTTTTAGACACCATTTATAAATGTTCTCACATTTTGCTATTCCCTCCTTCCCACAAAGACAGTGCAGTATTCTATTTTCGTCCGTCCCACAAAGATAGTCCAGTTACCATATTTAACATATCATTAATTTTTCATTTCCACACATACCCTTAATTAATATTTCCACACATATTCTCGTAAGTTGAGAATTAATGATTACAATGCAAAATTTTACTATTCCAATAACAAATATACTAATTCCAACACTAATTTTTATAATTATTAATTGATATTAATAAATTTAAGAAGGGTATAATTGAAAAATACTAACTAAATTAATGACTTAACTATATAAACTACTCATTTCTTAATCTTTGTGAAATCAACCGCAGGACCATCATTTTGGGACGGAGGGAGTACAAAACATTCTTATGTAGTTTCTTATCCGGCCTAGAGTGTTTTTTAACTAAGTTTCTATGTTGCTTATACACTTTTAGTTTTGTAAAACATAAGCCTAGTTTCTTTTCAGTATTATGAATTCTTTGGTTTTCTACAGGTAAAGTATCAAAAAACCCTGTATTCGAACGTGATTTGGTCCCCAATGGTAATCGCGCAACCCCTATTCCTACAATCGACAAAAATCTCTTGCCTAAGTTGGTTGGACCTCCGCTGCTCGAAAGGTTTTACCACTTTAGCAAAGAAAACTTGGCTAAACTCAAAGCCAAGGCGAATTCTGAAGCCAGCAGCGACAAAATATCAACTTTACAAGCGCTCTTGGCTCATTTATGGCGAAGCCTTACACGTTGCCGCCAATGTAGGCAAAATGGTATTGATAATAATAATAATAATAATAATAATAATAATGTAATAAGCAGCAAAGAACTTTACATCAGTCTACCAGTGGGTACTAGAGCAAGATTGCCTTTGCCGGATGGCTATTTTGGGAACGCAGTTTTTGTTTCTAGTTTCGGGATTAGTGAGACGGAGTTGTTACAAGACGGATTAGGCCAAACAGGACTTAAGATCAACGCGTTCATTACGCAACACACTAGTAAAGAAGCAATATTCGGATTCGTTGAAGATTGGGTGAAGAATCCCACACCGCTGAGATTGGGCACTTCCAATTTTATCATCTCAAGTTCGCCTCGGTACGATGTGTACGGCAACGATTTTGGATGGGGGAAACCGATTGCTGTGAGGAGTGGGAGAGGGCAAAAACGCGACGGGAAGATGACGCTTTTTCCGGCGGCCGAACCGGGCGGCATTGATGTTGAAGCTTGCTTAGCTCCGGAAACGATGCGGGCATTGGACGATGACGTCGAGTTCATGGAAACAATCGCCCCTTGAAAATGGCTTAATTACTTGCGATTTTGGTCGTAAGAGTACTTATTTTGTGTAGCAATTTTTATCTACAATAAGCGGTGGTTATCTTGGCCATTTAAGTATCCTATGAAGCAGTTGTGATCATACGTCTTAATTTTATTAAAATTATTTATTTATTTATTTTGCCAATTTGGTCCGGTATGTTGTCATTGTGTAACTTGGTCCAGAAAGGGCCGGGAATATTGAAGTACCCAATGGTCCAAAAAAAATTGCACAAAAATAAAATTACGGGATCATGATTTTGGGATAATAAAAATTGCGGGACCAAGCAAATTTTACTGGATAGAATTATACTTTTAATTTATGGAAAAAAAGCACGTTTTAGAGCCAATCTTTGATACACTTTTCTAGTAAAAATATTTTCGCCTTCAAGCATGACTACAAGGATTTATCCCTCGTAGTTAAAAGTTTTAAAAACATGTGTTTTGTTATTTTAATTTCGCTGCTATTTTGTTTAAACTCTGCACAAAATATACTTGGTTTCTTTGATTGTTCTAATATAGTTTTATATTTTTGTTCATGAACAACTTAACAAATTAGGACTCACAATTCTTTCATTTACCATTTGGCATGAGCAGTAGCTCTCTTCATTTTCTGGTCACAGTACCTCCATTGACAAACACAATACACATACTTCACACAATCAATTGGCATCTGTTTCATACAAAGACTAACAACAAAAAAACTAACATACTGTCATAAGCTTGCGATCTCTAGAGAAATTAAGACAAAATGCGCGTATGCTATCCAAAACAATTCTCGCACTATGACCGAAAATTTCACCTAAAATTAAAACCAACACATCGAGAAAGTAGACCTCACCTTGTCGTCTCATTGGAAACAAAATTCACTGATTATCCTTCTAAAGTGGAGTCACCTGCTTCTTCAAACCATCTGCCACAATTATTTTGCAAAACACATCTTCAAACTTTATTCAACGATTCACGCGTGTAGGGCACCAAGCTCTTGAGGACGTCGATTGCTTGATGGAAACACGAATTGTAAAAGCAGAGTTTGTCATCGGAGCTCTCTTCTCTGTTCACTTCCCATGAAAGCAATTGCATTAGAAACAACAACCAAATTACTCAGAATTTACCATTTAGCACGAGCAGTCATTTTTGGTAGCTCTCTTCATCTTCTTCATTTTCTAGTCCTAGTACCTTCATTCACAAATACAATACACATACTTCTAGTTTCATTTGCTCGGGTAAATATTACTTTTGGCAAAGTATGACGAAATTTCAATTTCAATGCCCTAAATTTGCAAAGTATTAAAATTAGTATCTCAAGTTTAATTTCGATTATACTTTTCATACTCGGCGTTAACTTTTCTTTTAAAGTTAACGGAAATATCAAATTTGAAGGTAAGTATTTAATTAATTCAAAAAATAAAAAATATATATAAATTAAAAAAATGGAAATTTATAATTTTGTATTTAATAAAATAAAATACAATAATTAATTTAATTCAAAAAAAATGATAAAATACAAATTATTATTTGAGGTCAAGTAACATAAATTATTATTTCATATTTTTTTATGTTTTTAATAATAATAAAAAATGACAAATAAATATTCTAAACATTAGAAATAAATAAAAATAATTTATAAATAACTAAATAATTAAAAAATATTACGAAATATTTTTATTAAAAGAACAACATTTATTTTGTATTTTTAAATATATCTTTTTCGAATTTAATTAATTATTGTAATTTATTCTTGAAATTAAAAAAAAAAAAAAAAAAAAAGAAGAAGAAGAAGGAAAATTAACGAGCATAATCTTTGTGGATTATGACAACTAACATACAAATCAAACCTACCCCAAATTATATTATTTGTTAATTCACAAGTGGAACACTTTTCAAGCTCTGTTTCATGTGCATAAAGAGAAAAAAGGTAAAACTCCATACAATTGAAAATTTCAAAGTCAATCTAAACAAAAGCTTGAACCTGATACTCAGAGGATATCGAAAGAAAAATTCAAAAGAGTTTTAATTAAAATAGGAAAGGCATGTGTAATAAAAATGAGTTGAAAGGTGAAAGTTGAAAAAGAAATGAGCTAGTAAGGTATATGCATGATGAATCAAGAAAATACTTGAGAAACACGTCGATTTTAAGTTAATTGAGCCAGTAATTTCTCCATTTAGCAGCCCAAGATTTTTAATTTGTAAGAAAAAAAAAAGGAAAACTTAGACACATTATTAATTATAAAGAAATTAGTAACATCATGGAATTGGATGGTACTATTTTTCGAGCAAGGAATATTTGGTGGATTATATCAAGAATGCAAAAGTGTTATTCAAGTTTAATTGTAAATTTAGTTTCTATCAGATTAAGATGGAAAAAGGAAGCAAAAGGTTCACAACCTTTCCCACACCACAAAGACATTATGTCCGAAATGTTATGTCAATGGCTCTAGTAAATGTACCACAAATAGATTAAATAAAGATGTATAATCTATTTAAAAATTATTTCAGTTTCATGTTCGTTTACATAGACGACTTCCTTATAGCATCAAAGAATAATATGAAGGAGCATCTAAGAAATTTGGAGATTATCTTGGATGTTTACCATAAAGAAGGATTAGTGCTCTCTAAAAAGAAAGCAATAACATTCAAAAGACAAATCGAATTTCTCGGAATAGAAATAGATGAATTTGGAATCATCTTACAAGCTCATATTGTGAAAAAGACATAAGAATTTCTATATATACTTAAGGATAAGAAACAAATTCAGACTATTTTGGGTCATAAATAATTTAATATTACAGGAAGGTGTTTAGACATCTACTAATGTTGTATTTAAGTGGATAAAATAATGTTAAGAAGGAATTAAACAACATAAGGAGTTTGTGAGAAGCTTCCAAAACCGGTAATTCCAAACGATGATGATGAGCTAACTCTATATACAGATGCTGTGATTATTGGTGGGCATCGGTTCTTACTAAATCTACACCAACGAGAGAGGTATGTTAGGTTTTTTTTAATTTAATACTAATTGCAAGTATACGATGTAGATGTAAAGTACTAACAAGTAACGTTGTATTACACAATGATTGGCGTTTGTAAAATTAACAAGTAACGTTGTATTACACAATGATTGGCGTTTGTAAAATTAATGAGGACTGTAATATTGATAGTTTAACTTTATTTAAACTATAGAAATATGATCTGATTTTGTAATAACTAAATCTAAATTAAGACAATTAAAGCAACGGAAAATAAAAGAAGGTGTAATCATGAGAAAGAGACGTTTTAGGGGTTTGAGTTCAATGGGTAGTTGATCAAATTTTATTCTAATTGCTCAAGTATTTTTTTCACGGTTCATTTTGAAATAAGACAATCACAAATATAATTTAAATCTCCTCTCGAATCTATTAAACGAAAAATTATAAATAAGTAACAATATCTCTATTCGAAATCCTATTTATAACTCCCAAAAGTTCAAATTATTTTCTCATCTTCACGATTAATCTTAAATCTCTCAATTTTATTATTTAATGTGTTTTGCATTTAACATTCTATCAACAAATCTCGTCTCTCGATTTATAATTTGTTAAAACTAATAAGAATAAAAATTGACAATCAATTATGCAACCATTCAATCCAAAAACACAAAAATAACAAAAGATTATAAATCCATAATCTCAAATCCTCATCTACTATCTAAACCTAGAATGAAAGGAATTTATATAGACATACAAAGATTAAAACCCAAAGATAGTTTAGAAAATAAATGTTCAATAAAAATAAATTGAAAGATGGAACCCGTAAAGTTGAATCTTCATCTTATTCTTTAATTCTTCTCGGATCGTGTTCTATTCGTCTCCCAACCGTTTTGAGTGTTTCTCCTCTCTTTGAATTCCTTAAAATTCGGCCTTGGACTCTACATATATTTAGTAGGGGAAGTCCTATGTGAAAATGGAGTAAAAATCACATAAAAAGGGTAAGTTTGATCCACTAAGAGATTTGCCAAGGCCTGTCACGACCCGGGTCTCGACCAAGACACAAACTGCGACGGCAAGATATGAAACAGCGCCCTATCCTTCATTATGTCTCAATCGGGACTCAAAACATGGCCTTTATGCCTCAGAACTCCATTTTCCTGCAGTTTACACCGCGGTCGCAACTTGAACCACAACCACCTGAGAGCTAGTACGGTTTTCATCATAAATCTCTCGATAGATCTCCAAATGACAAACTATAAAATTCGATAAAAATCCAACTCATTTTATTTCTAACAATAAATATCAAATATTTAAAATTCAAGTGATGTTAGATCTATGAGCATTTTTGTGTACATGTGTTTTGGAACTTCTCAAATCTTGTCCGTTTGTACTTTCTTCGCTCATTCATGACATGCGGATCTTCTAAAAGAGATTATTTACTCTCTCCATGTTCTAAACACCTTGTAAACATGAAACTTCACTTCTTATCAAGCTCGTGGCATCTCAATCATGCTAAAATTTTTCTGAATAATCTACAAAACGAGCAAATTATGTAACAACGTTCAAATGTACAAAATACAATTAATTCACGTTGTTTATGCACAATTTATAATCCAACCTCATACAATAATCTCTAATATGCATATAAAACATGTTCTTATCAAGGTTCCATTTAGATATTGCAGTGAAATTTTTTTCAGATAGTGAACAAAACAAATGGCATATCAACAAGGAGTACTTTGTAGTCAGAAATGCGTTTAAAAATGGCCTTTATTTATACTATCCAAAGAGTTCATTAAGATTGATAACTCTAGCATTAAAGCTTTCTTTTAAGAAAAAACTAAATCTAAACTAGAAGGCCAAATAACTTAAATGACAGACTGAATGTCAATAATATGATTATGATATTGTCAATATAAAATCTCATAAAAATATTCTTTTTAGATTTCTTAAAAAGAAATGGAGAGATCAGAGATTGACTCATTCCTTAAAATGGCGATGCATAACATATAAAGATGATTCAACGCGATTTTAATGCATTAACTATCAATGCTAGCCAAAAGGTTACAACGAGCTAATCGGGAGACAGTTTTTGATCAAATACGAGGTTTTACAGCCAATGAAGAATTATGATCTATAATGAGAAAGGCACTATGGGATAAATCTTCTATGATACAAAAGGAGACACTTCGAGTGCAACGCTCTAAATCTACATCAAGGGTTCGAAATACCCCTAGCACAAGAGCAGAGTTGGGATCATCTATAGATGAACCGTCTAGATCTAAATCCCGAGTCTTCGAGTCAACCCATCGCCTGAGGGGTTAATGAGAAAGAGATGATCTTAGTCACAGACAGGAAAATCTAAGATTTATATTTATGATATTTTGAAAACTTCTCAATTTCAAGAATATCAACAATGATTGGAGAAGTTGATAAGAAGAGTGAGAATTAATCCAGCTAAATGTCTAGTTGATGTATAGGGAAGATACCCAAGAATGTGGATGTTACCAGATTCTCATCTACTGATAAGTTAAAAAATGCACATATTTTTTCTGTGTTAAAATCATATACTTATATGCATTTTATTTATTTGCATAGTTGATTTTTCTTCTTACCGACACATTTGATATATGATACTTTAATATTGGAATTTATATTTATTTAAGTGACTTTGAAGTATTTTGGTCTTTATATGGACGAGTATGGTCCTGCGAGTAGAGTTTTAACGAAATTGGCCCCAATTTTGACGTGTTACTGCTGACACTGGGACTGTCATCCACACTGGGTTACCCAGTTCCAGTGAAGATTCGGGAATTTAGAGCCCCAGGCCCAGAAAATCTCCAGCGCCTCTAGAAGGACTCGTGTCTTTTGGAAGGATCTCAACGTATCCGGTGTCCCGAAAAGAGGTGACCAAACATATTTTCGCTTCAAACTACAAAAAGTTCGACAAAGTAATAAATATAATAAATATTATAAGCATAAACACATTCTAAAGAGCATGAACGAATTTTTTACATTTCAGAAATGGTGTTAACTAAGAGCATTAAAATAACAATGGCCAAACGTGAGTTACTTTATCTGCAGCTGCTTGTAGAGTAATGTGATCTCCCCATTCTCCCAACCTACAGCTTGTGTAAAATTACGTTAACGCGAATTTTAAAATTTAAAATATGGAAAAACTGATACTTAAAAACAACACTGACTTTTTCATCTTCCTCACATAGTGTCTGTACTTCATGGGGACATTAGCTCTCATACAGCTTTCTATGGCGTTTTAGCTGAAATTAAGAGACTAAGACAAGATAAATAAATAAATAAATAGTTTCTTACATATATTGTTAATTATATGGCCCAAGTCCCGTTTTATTTCCCCGGCCCATTCTACAGCCCTTTTGCTGGTTGCCCAAAGGTCACGACCCAACTCTACCGGGTCGGGCGATCCAGACCCGTCCAGGTCTTAATCCTGAACGCTCATTTTAGGTCTTCAATCTGGGCCACTCATCACCTCCTTATAACCCCTCACCCGAAACCTTAATTCATTCAACCCTCTTGTGCTCTCTCTCTCTCTTTGGCTGTTTCTCCTCCTCTCTCCCGATCTTTGGTCTTCACCCTTCTCGTTTTTCCTCCRCGCCGAAAAATCGAAACTTGCTAGTGGAGATAACGTGATCCTTTGTGAGAGTGAGGTTCTGGGTGAGAGTATTGCTAGGGTTCGGGTCTGGGGTTAAGGTCAACAGGTCCGGTGCGCCGCCTTGGGTCGCCATCCGAGGGTACCAGCGGCTGCCGGCGGCGGTTGAGGGAATACGGGAGCCGGTTTACTGTGGTGTTTTGAAAGGGGGCCGAATTTATTGGAGATCTGAGCCGGAGGTTTTCAGATCCACTATTCGTCCTTATTCCGGCGACCGACGGCAACAAAATGGGGTTTCTCGTTCCTAGTCCGTTTTATCGGRTTAGTTTGTTTAGTCATTGTTTCTCTTTCCGCTCCTCTATTTTTCGTCTTCTATTGATCGTTTTCTCTCGTGTTTCAGGTACCCGTTGCTGTCCTAGAGTGAAGACGAGTGGTTCGGTGTTCAATTCCAGCTGGGCCGCGGGCTGCTGGACTGGACTGCTGCATACGGGCTTTCYGGCCGGGCCGAACTCAGAAGTCAGAAGGAGCCGAACAAGAGTGGCTAATTACGGACAGCTAGTAGCTGTCCGGGCCCTCAACAAGATTGACGAAAATTTAAAAGGACCAAACTGCCCCCCTTTGGTGGTCCGCTGCGCTAATAAATGACAGCCATGAGTCGTTCGACGGTCGACTACGCACCCAACAGTGGTATCAGAGCGTAGACGGCCGTCCGACGCTCCGCTGAATTGGGGCTACCTAGAGCCCCGCTCTGGTATAAACTGCTTGACCCCTAGTTGTTAACTTTGTGTTGTTTAATATCGTTGGTCGTATGTTCTTAATTGGTTGAGGCATTGCCGGGGTCAGAATTATCATATGTTGCTTTGTGCTGTTCCACGTTAATCTGTGCAATTCTATTATTGCTCTTGACTGGTTGAGGCATTGCCGGGGTCTGAGGTGTCTTATATTGCTTTGTGCTGTCTTGTTCTAATCTGCCTTCGTGTTGCGTTTTTTAGTTGTTGTCTCGTTTCTTTTAATCTTGCTTTCGTCAGTCCACGCACGTCAAACCCTCCTGCCCGGGCCGCTCAGCGCCATAGGGGATCTTGAGGGGCGTGGGCTGTCGATTTTGTGATAAGGTCACTAACCGACTTATTCTTTTATAAGTTAGTCTGTGTACCGACGAGCTCCCGCTGTGATCTAATCAATCCAGCGATTGATCGTCCCTGATTTACGTGCTTTGTGTGTGTTGCTGTTTTGAGTTAATTTGCCTACGTGCTTGCACTCTTCTGTCAATTTACTGAAAAAAAAAAAAGGGGCATACGGCGATGATGAAATTCAAGAGGCACCCTAAACAAGTAAATAAATATGTTCGGTTACATATGGGCCAAGTGGAATTGTTAATTATATGGCCCAAGTCCCGTTTTATTTCCCCGGCCCATTCTACAGCCCTTTTGCTGGTTGCCCAAAGGTCACGACCCAACTCTACCGGGTCGGGCGATCCAGACCCGTCCAGGTCTTAATCCTGAACGCTCATTTTAGGTCTTCAATCTGGGCCACTCATCACCTCCTTATAACCCCTCACCCGAAACCTTAATTCATTCAACCCTCTTGTGCTCTCTCTCTCTCTTTGGCTGTTTCTCCTCCTCTCTCCCGATCTTTGGTCTTCACCCTTCTCGTTTTTCCTCCCCGCCGAAAAATCGAAACTTGCTAGTGGAGATAACGTGATCCTTTGTGAGAGTGAGGTTCTGGGTGAGAGTATTGCTAGGGTTCGGGTCTGGGGTTAAGGTCAACAGGTCCGGTGCGCCGCCTTGGGTCGCCATCCGAGGGTACCAGCGGCTGCCGGCGGCGGTTGAGGGAATACGGGAGCCGGTTTACTGTGGTGTTTTGAAAGGGGGCCGAATTTATTGGAGATCTGAGCCGGAGGTTTTCAGATCCACTATTCGTCCTTATTCCGGCGACCGACGGCAACAAAATGGGGTTTCTCGTTCCTAGTCCGTTTTATCGGCTTAGTTTGTTTAGTCATTGTTTCTCTTTCCGCTCCTCTATTTTTCGTCTTCTATTGATCGTTTTCTCTCGTGTTTCAGGTACCCGTTGCTGTCCTAGAGTGAAGACGAGTGGTTTCGGTGTTCAATTCCAGCTGGGCCCGCGGGCTGCTGGACTGGACTGCTGCATACG
>BMAC01000144.1:1520916-1533180 GCA_014905375.1 Phtheirospermum japonicum | reverse complement strand
ATATATTTAATTATATATWATATTTATACATATATTAACAATTTATATATATATAACATATTACTGRATGTAACATTAATCATATTAACATATAGGCATCTTATATATATAAGTACAGTACACATGCATATATCAAATATATTATGCATATTATATTCTCACATGCAAACTAAAGCACACACGCATATATACACTTCGCACATACATATACGCATGCATATCAAAATTCAAAAATAGCACACAAATACTACATATACGTCACACACACTCTGTCCACATATATATGATTCATGCACTGCACATATATTACAAACACAGCCTGCACATATATATATATATCGTATATATATATATATATAAACCAACGTTTCACTGTACCTCACGGCCTTGCGTCGAAACGGTGACGAGGGCGGCGGCGGAACGGCGTTTGACGGCACGCCGAGGCAGCAAGCGGGATGATCCCTTCGGCCGTGACAGCAGCCCGGTGGCTGAAAAAAAAATCCGGCGAAACGACAGCGTGGCAGCGGCTTCGCGGAGGCAGCAGCCGGGTGGGTTTCTCACGCTCGAACGGAGATCGGCTGCGGCAAGGAGGAATCTCCGGCTTGGGAATAGGACGTCAGGCACTCCTCACGGCGGCGAGGGACGACAGACGCTGTCGGGTCTGTGACGGGTCTCCGACGAACGGTCTCCGACTTGGCTAGCGGACTCCGACGTGGTGACGACGCGTTCGACAAACTCCGGTGAATTGGTGTCACACACCGAACTTCCCGATCCTCTCGCGACGACGCACTAGTCTCGTCGAGAGCTCGAAAAACGACGGAAGAAAATTGGACGGCGGATGGGGATGGCTAGGGTTTTTCCACAAAAATCGTCTGACTTGTTTTAGGTGTTATTATAAAACCGAAAAAGCTCTGATTCCCTTTTTCTTCTTTTATCATATATAAAACTCATGGGCTTGTTTTGTTTTATTTTAATTACAAGAAAAAGCCCAAACAAGAAATAAAAACTAACAAACCTTTTTTAATTAAAACAAAAGCCCAAGTCTTAAAAGGGTTTAAAGATATGGCCCAAACTTAATTAAATAAACAAGCTTTTATTTAAATAACAAGCCCAACTCTTAATAAAACAAACCGGCCCAATAACTTTAAAAGGTTTATTGGGTCGACCAAATATTAAATTAAAAAAAAAAAACCCATCGGAATTAAATCATTTCTCACAAACGATAATTGCGAAAAATATAACAATTATATTTTCCCGTCCATAAAAACTTTCTCGTATTTTTCTCAATTCATAATCATAATTATGAACCTTAGATTCAATCATATTGACATCTAATTATGCTGAAATTAACAATTAATTTCTAACTGTCGTTTTCAATAATCAGGAAACACGTGGTGTGACCCTCAATGGTTCAGGTGTAAGCTAGCCGTGGGTTCACAACACATTGTGATTCGAACAACACATTGTTCTTATATGAACTCGTCCCTTAGAGTCCCTGATTAAATAAAACTCATTTTACTTAATCACTGGTTAAACCAGAACCCAACGAATTATGAGAGGCGCCTAGCAACTACGCATCATAATTCCCTAGATACAAATGAAGTGCCTGCAAGAACCTTGTGATATAACTTATATGTACAGTACGATCCCTTCGCGATCTATGTCCCGATTGAACAAGAGGTATTGGTTCATCGAGACCTCTTTCTAGTTCAATAACTGTGTGTACGTTCTCGGTTCAAGATAATCCGTTCGTGTGTGACTTAGAGAAACACATTTCTCTAAACACCCCACTATCAGCTCTGGCCAGAGACTCCGAGGATTAATCAACCATCAGAACACACAGGACATCCATGACTTATCATGCGTCCGAATCCCCTACTACCATGCACAGACTTCCCACTAGATTCCCGACTATGCGAACGTTGCCCCTTTTGATCGGCCTCCAAGGAGACACAGAGACAGGTCACAACATAGCCTGTCTTCTAGTGAAGTCACGATGAGGTCTGGGTCTTAAGGATTAATGTTGTACGCTATATCATAGAAATCATCTACTTGTAGCCCACAGCCACAAGTTGGCTTGTTGGTCATCCTATTCTAACACAAGACACCATGGAAACTCGTTATTACGCACCAGACAAAATATCTTGTGCCAAAATGAGAATTTGGATAACACCTAAAATGAGAAAAAGAATGATAGTTTAGTCGAACGTTATCATGTTCGATTTCTATCTTTTAAATTTGGCACCAGACTGCGAAATTCAGAGAACCAAATGTTCATATACCAAAGAACCTTGACCCACTATTTTAGAACATTTAAAATAATTTTAAACATGAAGTGCAGAATTGTCAGTAAAATAATCCACTTACATCAATCATATCACGAAAAAAATAAATCCAATGTTACTTACACAATATAAGTCAAACTCAAGCAAATCCAAGCAATCTTTCAATTCAAAGTCCCAAAGATCACCTATATACAAATTATAACAAGTAAACCCAAATTCATAAAAAATTAAGAATTCTAGAATGCCTACTGAAACATAAAATTTCAATGATCAATTGATACCTTTAAACTCCTCAAGTGATGGTTAAGCAAAACCCCAGATCAATTTCGAGAACAAACCAAAAATTAACCTCCAATTTGAGATCCTAAGCCACAATAAACTTGAAGTTTACCCGCCATGCGGAGCAAATCTTAGTGTCAGTGGTGTGAGGAAGTGTGTTGGTGGGTGTAAGGTGAGAAGACTGTAGTAGAAATTTGGGGCGGACCCCACACTCAAAAATCCTAATTACCGACGGTTGTCTATCCTCCGGTTCTTCGTCGGATCGGTTCCCGCACAATTCATTTGGGGCAGACCCCATGCTCTCTCTCTCTCGTAATCGTTCTCGTCGTTGGAATAGTCTGATTCGTCGTCATTGCTGTCGACGCTTAGGGCGGCGGTGTTGAGGGGCTAAGCAAGCCGGAGTGAAATTTCAATGGGGTCAGAATATGGGAAGACATGTAATTGCTTGAACTGTGGGCTAATGGCAATCTAGGGAGGGAGTATTTCGTATCAAGCTTCTCGGGAGGCTTTTGGAGGTGGTGACGGGAGAGTGTGGTGAAAGGAGATAAGGGGTTCGGGCAACTTATTCATAAGTTTAATAATTTAATTAAATTAATTAGTTCTGGGCAACTTTTTCTAGAAGGAGATAAGGGGTTCGGGCAACTTTTTCTAGAAGGTATTTTACAGTATATGTTCTAAATAATTGAATATATTAGAAGGTACTTAAGATTTTCTGAAAAATATGCCTTCTAGATTTACGAAACATCTAGATAGGGTATAAAATATACCTTCTTTGTAGTCAGTCTCCATTTTTTGGGAACGTACATTTTAAACCCGTTCTAGGATTACGCCTTTAATTACGAGGATGCCACCAGATAGACATTCTAGAGGGTAGCCGAAACAACTGTTCTAGAATGTATGTTCTAGAAAGCTATTTTTGTACAAGTGGCATATACATGTTCGTGCGACATTAGCTCATATTGAGTGGCACAAGCGAGTCACTCAATTATTGAAAAACTAAATTTATTTGGTTATGAAGCATGATTTGTTATAGGAATAATTCACAATTCTCCATTGACTAGATTCAAGTCGTATATTAGACAATTCAACTTCCGGCACCGGACGTTGGGAATTCATCGGAGGTTGGGAATTCACAACAGATCGATGAAGCTAAACAACCGGTCAATCTGTCAAAGCAGAAGAGGAGTAGGAAAGGAGTGCCTTCCTATTCAAGTTTAAAAAAAAAAATACGTGTTACTTCTTAAATCTCTTCGATTTAGTCCTACTTTCATGGGAATCTTCTAAACTCGCTCTCTTTTCGCACGTGTAGTCGGACTTGGGTTTTCTAACCCAGTTTTCAGATTTTTCAAATGAATTTCCATATATTAAAACATCAAGATTATTCCCTGCATCTTGCCAAGTGAAATGCTCATTTCACTCCATTTTGTCATGTCATTGTTTGTTCTCCGAGCTTTGTTACGTCCGCAAACTGATTCAAAGTAAAGTAAAAAGTGTCAGGAAATAATATCATGACAGTAATAATATTTGTATACATCTTCTATTGTTTGCTCTAGATTAGTGTACATCTTTTATTTCATTGTATTTGATCTGATTAGCTCTGTTATTTTTGTAAGTAGTTTGATTAGGTTTTTGTATCCTTTAAATACATCTTTGTTTAATGAGAAACTTGAGCTTTCATTCACAAAACCTATTATCTTATATGGTATCGAGCCCCCATCGATCCTAACCTCTCCGCAACACCTTTATTTTCTTTTTTTTTTTTTTTTTCTTTTTCTTTCTCTCGGCTATGGCTGCTGAAAACACCATCACTGTTCCCGATCCCGTCAATCCAAATTCCTCTCTTCAACTCATCAACATCTCCCACCAATTAGAGCCTCAACAATAAGCTTGTAATTATTTTACACACAAATCTGCCCTGTGTAATAAAAAGGTAAGGCCCTGCTTACCAATACTGTGTTCTTGCAAGTTGCAGCAAATATATCCATTTTAAAATTTTAATTAGATAGAAAAAATTTCAGTACCAATTTACTCATTAAGATAGGGAATCTTTGGGTAACTATGATTAATCGTTATTTTATATTGAAAGTCATGTTCGTGCGACCTTAGCCCATATTGAGTGGCACAAGCGAGTCACTCAATTAATATTGAACAATTATATCTATTTGGTTATGAATATTCGCAACTCTCTCTTGACCTAAATTTGGTCCAGATTCAAGCAGTATTGGAGGCAATTAAACTTCCTGCACCGGAGGTTGGGACTCCACAACAGATCGATGAAGCTAAGTAATCGGTCAATCCGCCAAAGCGGAAGAGGAGTAGGAAAGGAGTGCCTAGAAGGGCGCCATTGTTCCTATTCAAATTTATAACTTTTTAAATCTCTTTGATTTGGACCTATTTTCGTCGAAATCTTCTAAACCTGCTCGATTTTCGCTCGTATAGTCGGAGTTGGGTTTTCTAATCCTATTTTAAGGTTTTTCAAATGAATTTCCATATAATAAAACATCCAGATTATTCCCTCTATTTTGTCATGCATTGTTTGTTCTTCATGTTTTGTGTATACTCATGGACTTGCTTTTGAACTCTTATGCTTAGATAAGTTTATCATTAAATGTAGTTATTATTTTCACTAAGTATTCGATAAAATTCGAGTCCTTTCTTTTTAAACTCTATTGATAATATTCAATGCATAATTCAATGTTTTTGCCTCTTAATATGAAATAATTTGTACAATCCAATCGTAAAATATTAATTAAAATACACACTCACGAAATACATAGTATTAGAAATGAGTAAATACGATACGAATAATGGGCCGGGCAATTTACCAACACTTGGCGCATGACAGCTTTTCCAAGGTTGGCATTCTAGTCATGCGAAATATATAGTATTTTCTATAGTAAAAAACATCGTGTAAATGTGTTTGCATTATATTCGGTAAATACTGCATATTCCGCAAAATCTTAGTAATTTCATTCATAAGATTTAGAATGCAAAATGTCACAAATTTTATTAAAATGTTGTAGATTTTATTCAAGACTAATTTAAAATATCTATATGGGATATTTCAATTGGAAGTAATTTGTAGAACAATTGTATATATGTATTATAATATGTATAGAACAATTATTTGCATCTGTCATAATGCGAAATCTAATCCGGTTTTTTACTTGGCTATGCCATTGATTTCACTTCATTCGGATAATAGGATCACTACACTCATGACTTTCTTCTTCTATTTCCAAATAAGATAATTAGTCAAACGTATCCGTTGAATTATCTGGTTTATGTCATATTTTTAAGCAAATGTGCTCGACTATATATAACCCATCGGTGCATCCCTTTCACTTACACAAAAACTTTTATTGATTTGCTTGTTTCAATTCATAAAAGATGAGCACCGTTTCGAAAGAAGTAATGCAAAAGGTACGCATTTCATATGTATTTATCTGTTTTATTTGTTTTTGAAAACATGATGCTGTGATCTATCTTTAGATAGGGTTTAAAGTAATTATTATGCTATACTCACTTGATGAGATTCATTTTGTAACAAGTAGCATGATTGGAAATTTTTAGAACGATACATTTAAGCAAATTCTTGGCAAAAGAGAGAAAGATATATGATAGGAAGATGAAACTAAATAGGTGAAATCTTTTTATTTTCATTCTCCATATAATGATGTGAAGTTTTTATTGTTGATTTAAGAGACTTGCAGAGCTTTTATACACATCTTTTGTCATATTCTAGTTCCATACTTTTTAAACAAATGTTATGTCATTTAATTCGTGCCTTAATATTAATTATTATTTGCTGCAAGATAATATGTGGTTGTATCTTTATATAACTGTTTGTCACTTTTAAATATATTTATTACAGTAATTAAATATATTAACAAGCAGTAAAATTTTGATGTTTAAATAGTTGATATAGTTTTTGTATTTATATATTAAATTAGCGATTCACAGTAGGTGTCCTAGATTTGTATTTCTCTGGATCAGGGAGCAATTCTATTAAACTATAAGCTAGATCTCCTAGGTAGAATTGGAAATTAAAGTGTTTCAAGTCATCAAACTACGGAAATGTAATAAAAGCATAATAATATATAATAACTTTTGAGTACTTAATTCATCAAAATAAGATTGGGATATTTATCTTCAGAATGACCATTTCCATGGAAATGAGTATTTTATAAAATTAATGTAGGCTCTTGATGTTTTTATCATTTTTTGTCGTTTTTCAATCTCTCGGTCTCATGTGTTGCTTAAGAATCACTATTCTTGGGTACATTCTTGTTTCACATTGAACTATGGTGCTATGACTCATTAAATATGTAACTTCCATTTCATTTGAGTTCAGCATATCCAGTATATATCAACCATGATTCGATATATAGTAGTATATACAGGACAACATATATAGAATTAACAATTTCATTTTACTTTTCCAAATGCTCATTTCTAAACCAATCATGTGATAAGGATCATTGAAAAACCTTCGAATTTTTTCTAGTTCCATACAGTTACCAAGCACAGATTAATAAGTGCTTAATAAAGAAACAAACTTATTTTAGCAGGACGGAGAGAATGTGTTTATATATATTTCCTATAATAAATATTATCCTTTTGTGATTATGATATATCTTGATGATTTTATTTTAAAGGTCGAAAATATGATACGAAGTAGCATCTCACCGAAGTGGGTTGAAAGCTTTTTACAAAAGCCGTTTTTTGAACGATGCACGAACCATGAGTTTCAAAAGAATGAATTAAACAGGTATTGCATCACTTGTGATGCATCACTTTGCAAGTACTGTATCATACATGACAGTCACACCGGCCACAGCATACTCACAATCAACCGATATACCTACCAAAATGTCGTCCCTCTCAGTGAGATGGAGGTATATATTGATTGTGAGAAAATTCAGGTAATATATATGATGCTTCATAAATTATCACCATATACAAATATTTCACGTTTTAGGTTGCTCGATTTACTTTTTCAATTATCTTAATGAAAAAAAATTAACTTATCATATCACTTATCAAAGAAAGTTCATCATACTATGACTATGTAACTTTTTTTGCTAATTGCTTCGAATCATGTTGAACCAAAAGGCAATTATACTTTATTTGGATTTTAGTGCTTATCTTCTTACGTACTCAACAAATCTAAAGGGCAAGATTTAATTGATTGCAGCCATATAAATGCAACAAAAAGGCGGTTGTATCTTTGAACCCCCTCGCACATAATGGCTCCGATTTACCGGTGAAAGGCCGGGGAAATTGCTACGTGTGCAAAAGAAAGCTTGCCGATGGTGGCCGGTTTCTTTTTTGTTCCATTGCCTGCAAGGTAATGATTTAGCTTTAATTTCTCATGTTAGATATATTGATTTTTATAATACTAGCTAAAATTCTTGAGAACATGTACACATAACTATTTAGCATTATTTAGATCATCGCTTAGAGTACAACACATACTTATATGAATTTATTTCCACCGTGAATTCCTTCGTATGGCACTCAACATATCATAGTTTTTGGAACAATGTTTTTTATTTTTATTTTTTGTTTTTTTTAATAAGTTGGGCGTAGTGGTTAGAAAGTATGAAGATAAATCTCAAATAATTTGAAAGGTCTAGTGTTTGAACCCTTATCAATACCCCTATAAAGGGTTAATGATACCACTTAAGCTACAAACTCGTGGTTAGAACAATGTATTTATAAATATTTGGTTATGAAACATGATTTGTCACGAGAATAATTCGCAATTTTCTCTCGAATATGTATGTACATTTGGTCCAGATTCAAGCACTTTTCGAGGCAATTCAACTTCCTGCACCCACGGATGTTGAGACTGCACCGGACGTTGTGACTGCACCGGACGTTGTGACTTCAGAACAGATGGATGATGCTACGCAACATGTCAATCCGTCAAGGCGGAAGAAGAGCAGGAAAGGAGTGCCTAGAAGGGCACCATTGTTCTAATCCTGCAACGCATGGCCAATATCTCATGCTTTGATGGAAATCTATCCCATGCGCATTTATTATGATTGAATTTGAAAATCTATCCCTGATAACTCCTTTTATTTTTTAAATTAATAAAAAATCTTGTCTCGCCGATGTTGTTTCAGCTTTACCTTATGAGATTGTGAGCTAATTTTCTAAAGAGATTTCCTCAACTCTCCATGCCCAGTGTCTTGTTTTGAAAAAAAAAAGCTGGTTCAGTCTGTATTTTTGCTTCTTTATTTTATTTTTTTATGTCATGTCAATTGTCGATTTTACTTGCAACAATACTAAATAATATCTAAGTTTTGTCCACTTAAAGGATCGTTTTCGAAGTCGTGAATCAAAAATAGGACTGATTTTCCATATATGGTCATTAACCGAGCTAGAAATTATTTTTTCCTTATGGTTAACTATAAGATACTGACAAAAACATAATATATTATTTGATCGTTTACCAACAAATCACCGGCAGTTTTGCGGACAAAAATAACACTTGATATTTCATTGGTAAAATCTATAGAGAAACTTTCTAACACGTTTACCTATACTTTATATACTTGTAGAGAATTTCTTTGTTTATTCTTTTTTTAAAATAAACACAGGTGCTGAAACAGCAATTTAGAAAGGGTATTTTTGGCAATCTAGAACGCCTTTTCGAGCGTTCTAGATCTAGCAGTTCTAGAAAGTTGAACATTCTAGAAGAAATTTTTAACCGTTCTAGAAAATAATTTTATCCGTTTTTGAAACGAGTATTTTGGTCAATTACACGTCAATCCTCAAGATATGTTATAGAAAGTCTACTTTACTATAACGTATTTTGTAAATTCGTTCCAGATCATATGATTTCTAGAACGGGTTTTCGAATACCCGTTCTAGAAATCATATTAAACCCCGTTTTAGATAGTATGATTCTCACCAGACATTGGAACTACACTGGAGGTTGGGACTGAACAACAATCGATGAAGCTAAGCAACTTGTCAATCCATCAAAGCGGGAGAGGGGTAGGAATTGAGTACCTAGAAGAGCGCATACCACACACACACATACATACATACACGCGTAACTATTTGAATCTCTTTGATTTGGTCCTATTTTCATTGTAATCTTCTAAACTCGCTCGATTTCGCACGTGTAGTCGGAGTTAGGTTTTCTAATCAAATTTTCAGGTTTTTCAATTGAGTCTCCATATATTAAAACATCGAGATTTTTCCCTGCATCTTCCCAGGTAATATGCTCGTTTCTCTCCATTTTGTCATGTCGTTGTTTGTTCCATCAGCAAACTGATTCAAAGTTCGAAAGTAAAAAGGGACAAATGTTCAAGTAGGACCACATAGAGGATGCAGAAACAATTTTTTCTACTGTGTTCAGTCAGCATTTTTGCTTCTTTCTTTAATGTCACGCCAGCATTCTTAGTCAATTTTACTCGCAACAAAATGTCTGTGTTTTCTCCACTTAAAGGATCATTTTCGAAGTCGGAGAATCATAAATAGGACTGATTTTCCAAATATGGCCATTTACAGAACTGAAAATTTTTTTTTTTTTTTTTTTTTTTTTGCTTTCGGTTAACTATAAAAGACTAACAACATAAAAATTAAGTTTCTACCAGTTACCATCAAATCACCAGCAATTTTACAGACATAAATAATGTAGATATTTACCACTGCTTCATATTTCGTTGGCAAAACCAATAGTACACGTTTACATACTTTACATAATAATTGGCAAATTTTTTTATTTATTTTTTTGTAAATAGATTATTGATTTTTTTTGGGAAAACACTATGGTTGAAAGAAAAGTAACAAGCTTATACAATCAAAGGCGAGCTACTATAAGCTTTATATAAGTAAAGGCAAGTTAAGGATAATATAATATATAATTTCAGTAATCTTTTTCATACGTTACATCAATGAAATGCACAACTACTTATAGCAACATAACAGCCTAAAAATTCAACATGAGAGGTTTTTCATATGAATTGGATAGTTAATTGTGTCCAACAATGGCTTAGATGGTTTGTCCCCTGAGAAATCTATCTTCCAAGCATCCTTTGCTCCTGAGCTACCCCCAGATGCTTTAGAAGCACATTAATCATATACTAGTAATTAGTATATGCAGAAGGTCAACTTCTGTTCATTTCGCAGTCCAACGGTATCAGCTATATCACAGATCATATATGGATATGGTCCCCCTCTCAGCCCAAAACCTCCATAATAGTAATGTTAAAATCTCAAAACCAGCCTTGCATTAAACTAATCTCAGAATCTGAAACGAACTAAATCAATCAAAAATTAACCCTTTAGTTTATTCAAACTTAAGATTCAAAAAAAAAAAGCAAAGAAGCAACCAATTAATAGCTTAATTGTTTCTAACCCTGCAAGTAACCTAGAGATCTTCAACACAGAAAAGAAGCTGCCTCACACTTTCACTTTTTAAAACCCTTTTAAAAATAGTGCCATTTTCTTTACACTCTCTTCATTACTAAACCTGGCTCCACATATGCTTCCCTTTTTCATGTTCAAACAGCATCTGTTTTGCAGAAAAAAGTTTCAATTAGCTTCTCTTTTCAGTTGCTTGTTTGTTCAACACATAAATGTATCCTTAAAGTGTATATTTATAAATGTCACCATGATAAAGGTTATTTATATATTTTTTAGCTGTAAATTAAATACCTCGATAAGTATAAGTTCTGCGTCGTCATCATTTTCCCACTTTTCCAGAAGCTTTGCCAGTGAAGCAACCTAATGCAAATTTGTTTTTAAGAAACTTATTAAAAAAAAGGAAGATGCAAATTGAAAAGGAATTGCATTTGAGATTTGATTTTTTTTTTTAAATAAATATGATACCACGTCAAATGAGATAACGTTCAATCGACGAGGCTGGTTCAAGGTGATCATTCTTACATGACCAATTTCCTTGCCAAGAACAACCTAAGTGAAAAATTAGAAGTTCTGTGGATATAAGAATAATTCTCAGATTTCACGATGTTGTTAATCAATGTTACCAACATCAGATTATCAACATCGATCAGAACAGAATATAAATGTGCAGCGGAAAATAAAAAATAAGAACACGATTAAACAAAATCAGTTCACAAGTAAATACTTGTGAACTTGGGTGTACACCACAAATCCCAACTACAAATTAAAACCGAGATAGAGCTAGATTTTTATAAACCATCACCATAGTTGAACAACGCCTTTGCAAAGTAATTTTTCACTCGCCAAATTAATCTCTTATTACCTGTCCAACCGTCCGATTACAACTCCACTGAAACACGCGGTTAGCAAGATTCAAAAAGAGGATTAAGAGAATTCAAGATAGACAAAAACACAAGAAACAAAACGCACAGCAAGATGGCATCTTCACAAAGTATGAATGTCTTACGGGATGCCTAAAAATCATGACCTAAAAGGTTAAAACAGAACACATTATGATTTCAGTGTTTTGATCCAATGTTGCTTTTTATTACTAACAACATTATAAACCAACATTGCCCTAGGCGAAGTCAATGGAAACTTACCCCTTAACCCAAGTTAATGACTACGTCAAAATCTCTCAAGAAGGCGAATTTTAAAGATTGGAGCATTTTGAGTCCAGATTTTATTCATCCTTGAAGGGATTTAAATCTTTTAATCTTCAGCAATTGCTGTTAAACTCCTCTTGTTTTTGGACCTGGGAGAAAACCAGTTTCTG
>BMAC01000144.1:1448136-1519840 GCA_014905375.1 Phtheirospermum japonicum | reverse complement strand
AAACCCGTAAACTATATTACTTTCGATTCACGTTCAATACACAATTATAAAGTAATATATGAAAACTAAATATCAAGAAACTTGATACTAAATACTTGTTGCCGGAATGGCAAGATCTTCTCCGTTGGTCACGCAACTTCAAAGATCTTGTTTATCACGATCGTTGGCTCCAAGTAGTACGTCGTGTTCTTCCTTCCTTGCTTTGCCGTGCGTCGTGCGTCTCGGTCTCTTTCTTCCTTCCAAAAATCCCGTCGATAAAAAGTGTCCTTCTCGAAAGATTGTGAATGTAAGAATATTGAAGGTGTCCTCTTCTCTTGGCTTTGTCTTGTCTTAAATAGAAGAGTTCTAGAGTCCTAAAATTGGTAGATTCCTAAAACCAAATCCTACGGGCAAGTTCCACAATCACCTAATTTCGAAGAGGTTGGTCCTTTTTGTCATTACTTTTATTGCAACAGAGGACCTTATTGCACTTTCAATCAATACTCAATGCATTAGTATAATGTATGAAAAGAAAAGAAAAATGCATGCAAAAATATACAGATGTTGTGACTAATGTTGATAAGTAGTGTCACAACATCACAACCAACATTGGTTAGACAATGCACATCCCGAGATCTCTTCTCAAACGAGAGAAGGTCTCGTAGTCTAATGCCTTAGTGAAGATATCAGCAAGTTGATTATCAGTTCCAATATGTTCAAGGCTAACAATCTTCCTCTCAACCAAATCTCGAATAAAGCGGTACCTTATGTCAATGTGTTTGATTCGAAAAGGTTGGACCGGATTTTTCGAGACATCAATAGCACTGGAATTATCACAGAGCACAGTCAATGTTCTTCTATGTAGACCGAAGTCCTCTATCATTTGGTTCATCCACAATAACTGTGTACAAGCACTTCCAGCTACAATATGCTCGGCTTTAAGAACATCCTCTACTTGCTTGGGCTCTGTTTTGGAAAGAGATAAAGATTCTCGAGTTTTAGAATGATTAGTAAACAAGCAAACAAATCTTACCATCTCTTTAAAATTTATTTGTCGTTTTCTTGTAGTTCTTTCATCGAGATTTCCAATAATTTGGCTCATAGGATGATTCTTCTGAGTTCTTAAATGAATATTTCTCTGATTCAGGTCAATGGGTTCAGCTGGATTCTCCACACTTGGATTAGAATCCGAATTTGCGGCAGCTGGAGTTGATGTTGTTATCCCCTTATCAACATTGTTACCAACATCACTCAGATTTCTGGGTTCAGCACCTGCATCTTTGTTTTCAATACCTGCACTTTCATCTACAGGAAGTGTGACATTATTTTGAGGATTTTGATCATAAACCAGATCATCCTCCTCAGCAGGTTTAAAACCACTCATCAAATCATCAAACTTGACGTTAACCGACTCAATCATGCAACACGTTCTAAGAATAAACACTCTATAAGCATGATTATTTCGAGAGTATCCCATTAAAACACATTTATCACTCTTTGAAACAAGAACATTTCTATCATTTAGCACATAACAGATGCACCCAAAAATATGAAAATCACTCAAATTTGGCTTTCTATCCATCAATAATTCATAGGGAGTAACACAAGAACCTGATCTAAAATACACCCTATTAATTATATGACATGCAGTGTTCATTGCTTCTGCCCAAAAGCGTTTAGTAACCCCATTTGAAATAAGCATAGTCCTAAACATTTCTAAAAGAGATCTATTTTTACGTTCGACTATCTTATTTTGTTGGGAGGTGATGGGTGGAGAAAATTCATGAGTTATACCAAATTTGAAATAATATTTTGAAAAGGATGCATTATCAAATTCTTTTCCATGATCAGACCTAATCCTACCAATGCTCACACCAAATTGCACACACAACCTTTTTGCAAGTTTTTTAAATATTTTAAAAGTCTCAAATTTTTCTCTTAAAAACTCTACCCAAGTAAAGCGGGAAAAATCATCTACAAGCACAAGAACATACCTTTTACCAACAAGGCTCTCAACTTCAAGTGGTCCCAAAAGGCCCATATGAAGGAGTTCGAAACAATATGAGGTAGTGAGACTTTGTACTATTAGGTGTGGTACCCTGACTTTCTTACCTTTCTTGCATGCCTCGCAAACTGAAATATTTTTTGTGTTGAGCTTAGGTAGTCCGATCACAGCATCCTTTTTGACCAAACTTTCCATCATCTTGTAACTGACATGTCCGAGCTTTTGATGCCACACCTCGGCATCACTCAATTGAGATAACCTGCAAAAAGCATCACTTTGGATTTGGTAACAATTATCAGAAGTTCTCTTACCAGTGAGAATGCATGGCCCATTCTCCTTGTAGACTTCACACTTTGCACGATTGAATTTGACACTAAAGCCTCCGTCGCGCAATTGGCTAACACTTATCAAGTTCGCCGTTAAACCTTTGACTAGCAACACGTTCTCAAACTTTGCAATACCAGGTACATGAAGTGTTCCTTGGCCAATGATTTGGCCATTTGCACCTCCACCATACTTCACCTTTCCTCCATTAAACTTGACAATATTCGAGAGGAGATCTTCCGAGCCGGTCATGTGTTTAGAGCATCCACTGTCGAAGTACCAGGCTCCAGGGACGTGCGATTTCAGGGAGGTATAGATCATGTTGCACTTGATATCAGTTTTCTTGACCCAAACTTGTTTGAACCTGGTGTTGGTATTGATGTTGGTAGCGCGGTTACCAACATTGTTATTGATGTTGGTATGACGGAAACCAACATTGGATTCAGCAGTCAGCTTCGACCTTTTAAAATGAGTTTGCTTGCCAACAAGCTTCCAGCAGTATGGTCGTATGTGACCTGGTTCACCACAGTGATGYCACACGTATTGTCTTCTTCTTCTCTTGTGGCATTTGGTCGACTTCACCTTTTGACTTGAATTTGGCTTTTGAACATGCTTGTATCCAATCCCATGTTTTGAACAAATTGGGATACACGATTCCAGAATCTCATCCACCTTGGCCTTGCCTTTGTTGAGGTTTGTGAGGGTTTCTTGGGCCTCCTTCAACTCGGTTTTCACCTTTTCTAACTCAACATCCTTCTTGGTGAGCGACGTTTCCAAGCGAACAATTATGTCAAGCTGATCATCCTTTTCTTTAGTTAGTTTTTCTACTTCCTTTGCGAGATCTTTGGCCTTGAGTACCTGTTTACTCCAACTGACAAACATTTTCTGGTGGTCAATACTCAGCTGCTCGTATTCCTCTTGATAATCAGTGATCTCGGCATTCAGGCACATGATGTTGTCTGCAAGCAAACCAACATGGACATCGTCGTCCCATACAACATGGGTAAATAAGGATGGATCAGATTCAGTTGACTCGAAATCATTAACATACTCTGTAGCAACCATGCTCTTCTTCCTCGGAGTATCCATAGTACCTAGACAAAAAAGGATCAGTACTTAAAAGGTTAAGTAACCCGCTGTAGATGCCAATTGAAAAATTAGAAGTTCTATGGATATAAGAATAATTCTCAAATTTCACGATATTGTTAATCAATGTTACCAACATCAGATTATCAACATCGACCAGAACAGAATATAAATGTGCAGCGGAAAATAAAAAATAAGAACACGATTAAACAAAATCAGTTCACAAGTAAATACTTGTGAACTTGGGTGTACAAACCCGTAAACTATATTACTTTCGATTCACGTTCAATACACAAATATAAAGTAATATATGAAAACTAAATATCAAGAAACTTGATACTAAATACTTGTTGCCGGAATGGCAAGATCTTCTCCATTGGTTACGCAACTTCAAAGATCTTGTTTATCACGATCGTTGGCTCCAAGTAGTATGTCGTGTTCTTCCTTCCTTGTGCGTCTTCTTGCGTTGTGCGTCTTGCGTTCTTCTCCTCAAGAAATCCCTTGCGTCAATCTCTAATAAAAAACCATCCTTCTCGAAAGATTGTGAATGTAAGAATATTGAAGGTATCCTCTTCTCTTGGCTTTGTCTTGTCTTAAATAGAAGAGTCCTAGAGTCCTAAAATTGGTAGATTCCTAAAACCAAATCCTAAACACAATCTAGGAATAATTAAAGTCTTGTACACATACTAGGAAACAAATCTAGAGTCCTAATTCTAGTTCCCTAATATATTTTGAACCCAAAAAAGGCAAATAACAAAATAAGGAATTATTCCCAAGAATTAATTCCTCAACACTAAGGAAAAAGCCTCAGATAATATTCGGTGTCGTCAGATGAAAATTATTCTACTATCACAGAAAAAAGTGCAACCAGCATGTGAAACTATGAAGATTAAGCCGAGAAATTGAATGTAGAGCATTAAAGTACCTCTTCATCTGGATTTACCACTTGTGCCATCAGAATATCAATTAGCTCTATCCAAAAAGATGAACAACAGAAAAGCTCTACAATTAGTAGCAATTAATTATTTGACATGAAAATTTATATCTGAAAGTTGTTACCTGTTCAGTTATCAATTAAATTGCATACAAGGGTATGGTAAAATAAATTTCTTGAATTTTTTTGATGATGATCATAATTCAATGAACATAAAGATCATCAAAATGAGTTCTACAAGTAAATAAATCATGTTGAACATGATTTAGCTTCTAATTCAAAAGATTCTGAGGATACACAATATTAGATAATTATTTCTCATATATACATGTTCAGTCTACCCATAAATTTGAATGTTCAAAGTCCTCAAGTGTCTTAGCATTTTCCTACTACTCATCTATTAATAATAAGAATGCAGTTAATAACAATTACTTATGTATCTCATTCACCATTTAGTCTATCCAATCAAGAAAATGAACAAAAGGGGGGTGGGGTGGGGAAGAGGCATAAACCAAAAAATATGATTTACTTCATTGACAAGCAAATTGGGCAACTAATAATTAGCAAGCACACTGTGAAATAAAGATTAACTTACAGAAGAATAAATTGCATAACACCTAAAAAATAATTTGCAATAATTATATGTGAAAAAGACGAAAAAATATATACATCATCAATAAACACTCCTAGCATAAGCAACAGATAAGCACCTAAAAATTCAACATGATTCTGATTCAAAACAGTATGCTGATTTTCATTTAACTTACTTTATATTTAGACCTTTTGTATTTCATCTTTAAGCTGGAAATATAGAAAGAAGACACTAAAAAAAGGAAGAAGAAAAAAAGAAAACCTTACCCTTCTTAACTCTGCCATGCTATCCAGAATGTGAACGGCGCACATGCTGCCCAGACACACCACCAACGCCGGCAGATTGCCCGCCGCCGGGAGCCTTGATATGGTGATGTTCGTAAAACAGAGAAGATTTCAGACCGGTAGATTTCGGTGACGAGGACAATGACGAAGATGGAATCACCTCCGCATTCTGAGATGCTATGTCCAACATCTTCCTCTGCTCCTCCGTCAAAAAACCCTTGCTGCTAGCCATTTTCCTTTCAAAAACTAAAATAAAAAATCCTATTCGGCTGAAAAATAAATAAACAAAAGCTCGTCAATTAAATTTTTTATCTTCATTTATACATCCAATTTCAAAAATCGGAAATGATTACCAATACCTGTTTAGTTTGCAGAAAAACTTCTATTCTTGGCTCCGATCTCGAGCCAAGAGCAGGGGAGGGCAAGTATAGAGCAAGCTCCTATCTCTACAACAGGCAGAAAGAAACTCGAGTGCGTGTGTGAGAGAGTGGCGCCGGGAGCTTGTGAATGGAGAATATGGTGATAGATTTTCAGCGATGGCGATAATTTTTGGGAATGGCGGTAGGTATGAAAACAAAGACGAAACTAGGGCATTTTGATTTCGGAGTGAAGGACCAAACACAATTCAGAAAACCTATCTTATCTTATCTTATATAGCCACGTGTCAAGCAAAGAGATTCTTAACTTATATATACATTCTACGGCGGTTCACAAAAAAACGCTGTAAAAAAACCATTCTACGGAGGTTATTTGTGAACCGACCTAAACACTGGAGGCCAGCTGATTTTAACGGCAGTTCAGAAACAACCGACGTAAAAATAAACATCGACGGCAGTTTTTTTGGAACTGACGTTAAAATCAGCTGCCTCCAGTTTTTACGTCGGTTCAAAAAATAACCGCCGTATAATTGTGTAGTTTTTACGACTGTTTTATGAGAACCGCCGTTATATATATTTAAACATTGCCGTAAAAACATATTTAACGGCAGTTTTCCAGAACCGCCGTAAAATCCTGTTTCTGCAGTAGTGTAGTTCGGCCAAGAATCACACAGTTAAGCAAACAGATAAGATGCTTAAAACCTTGAAAATACCAACAATGATCAATCACCCATAAAGAAACTCAATCTAAAGATTTTCAGGTTAACTCAGAACGAAGATAGCTCAGAACTCCGATAATAAGACTACTAAAATATTATTAATAATATTAAGTACGAAACTTGTGCACAAAATGATATCCCCAATTCCAATCGTAAATCTTCCGAATTAAAAAAAGTGAAACACAGAAGGTTCCAAAAGATCAGTTAAGGATTCGAGAACCACCGGGGGCCCATTCTGGTCACTTGGGTCATCTGTTCTTGTTGATATAGGCGACTGCACAGTCGACAATAAGTACATCAGGTTGATATGTTCCGTGTTTGAGAAATCTGGGCCGAACGGCGATGGGCTAAGATTCATGGCAAGAGGTCTGCTTAGGTTACTAATACTATGAGCACGTGTTTGAGAAATAAGCTGGGGATTGCCATCGATAACATGCAGCTCTGCAATGATTATAATCGGCACGCAAAAAATTTAGAAACAAATATTATAGTGTATCAACAGTTTCGAAAAAAATAAAAATAACGATGATGGGCAAATAATGAATGCATACCGCTTTCATAAATCGAAACGGGCAAATCTTGTCAGCAAGACTAATTGAAGGATTGAAAAGAACATATATTGGGCTCTCATTTATATCCATCACCACAAGAAACAGATAAATACTTCTCGTGAGTCATAGAACACGTCGTCATTGTAGCGGAATGGTAAAACAAAACGAAACCTGCAGTAGAGCTAACTCAGACTCCATCTACTTTAGGGCACATACAAATGAATCAATAACAAGTAAAGCTTGCTTCTGTTTTTTTTTTTTTTCACATTAATTTTTATTTATCCAAGTTCTGACCATGTACTGCTATAAATTGTAAATTAAAACGAAAATTAGTTATTGTAGCTCCACATTCTCATACCCATTTAATATCATGAAATTGACAACTATTAGAGTTCAACATCTAATATAATTGCTCGATTACAATAAGGTATAATAAAATCAAGAACTCACAGCTCTGTGAATAATCATATCGGCTTCAAGCGCATCACTCCCCATTTAGTACAATTCGAGAATACAAAATTGATCAAGTTCTCGACTGGTCTGACTAGGCGGATACGGGCTCTTATTCGGAGACAGCCTGGACGTCCCGGCTTTAGCACTCGTCTTGTATCAATATGAATATTTTCTTCTTAAGTCTTTTTGTCGAGCAACTTCTGGGCAGCAGCCTGTTTCCCATTTTCCTCTCTTTCAGAAATTTCATCATACACATTTTGTGCACCACCCAGACCAATGTGTGTATTCGCAATAAAAATAGACTGAGAACCTTCAGAACCACATTTTTGACTCCGTTTCCTTCTCACCCAGCGGACACGGCGCATTAGGGCACTACTCTTCCACCAGTTCAACACCCTCAACAAGAGAGGAATCAGTCGTCTTAATTGGAGAAGGAGCGACCGATAGATGACCAAATACATATATTCAACCCACAAAAATAAGAATCAGATGGGGGCGAATTTGTAATTTTCACAGGCAATTTTCTCAAAGTTATAATAATTAAGAAACTACCAGAAAAAATTAATTGGAAACTTGCAACTTATCGAGATATTGAGGCTGATTAAGGTTCTGTGAATCGTTCCGGTGAGCTCCAGAAGCCTGTCCCTTGAGATTGTAGAGAGAGCGAGTGAGGGAAGAGAAATTTGGGACGTCGAGCAATTGAAATTCGAGGGATTAATTTTGGGATAAAATAGTACATAGTAAAAAACAAATGTAAATTTGTAATTGGTGGCAGTTTTCTAAAAGATCGTCTGGAGCACGAGAAATATGTTTCGCGTAGAAGTGCGCAGACGTGAAAAAACGCATTCCTTTTAAACATTAAAAAGTATAATTTATAATTTGAAAAGTATAATTATATTACATTAGATTCTGAATAGTACGTTGATTTTGTATATTTGCTAACTATATTGAACAATATATAAACATATTTGTTTTACTTGTTATAACAATATAATAATTAAAATAATAAAAATATTTGAAAATGTATTTTACTGATTGGGCGAGGCTTGAGATTTAACATTGTCACCTTATTACACATCACGTCTTTTTAACCATAATTACTTTGGACGAGCCTTTGCACTAACGTTTTGGGGCTAACGTGGGAAGTCTCTAGCGCCGGGCCCACCCTGCTGCTTAGCTCCATTCGAGCTCCTCCCCGAGAAGCTCTCATTCCAACTTGCTTAGCTGCATTCGATAGCCGCTCTCTCTCGTGCTCATCCACGGGCAGAGCACTCGTTTGAGCTACACCTTTGGCTTCTTTCTTGTTGTTTGTTTGTTATTTTCCTACGAGCCAATGGTTGAGCAGAAAGCAGAAAAGGCAGCCCTCGTAGTTAGGACTCTCCTAGCTTGATGGGGTTAGGGTCCGTCTTTTTTTAATACTATATTGGAAATCTAACTCTATGAAGTTCTAGGACTAGAAAAATATATGACGTGTGATCTAGTGAGTGCATATATCTTCTACCTTGTATTTATTGATCTATTTTCGTAATTTTAAATAGTTATTGAATATACAAAGGGCGCGGATATACGCACCCCAAAAATTTATGAGTTTACCCCAAGTTATTTTAGACAAAAATAGGCCTTAATGAAAAGATTGAAATAACCCTACTCACAATATATAATTAAAATTAAAAAAATAAAATTAATATAATTATATAAACATTAATATATATATATATATATATATATATATATATATACATATATATATTATATATATATATATATATATATATACCATGTGAGGATATACGCACCCCAAAATACTATTAGTTAACCCCAAAACAGAAACATATTAAATTCTCGTAACCTTCTTCTTCATCCCCAAAACCTATTTCAATACCTAAAAAAATTCACATTAAAACTTGTAAGAATGGAGGATAATGATAAGAAACAAGATGAATAATATTATTATTCTTGACATCTATCTGTTTTAGTCATTTTTTTTTTTTTTTTTTTTGGTGTATTACTATTTATTGGGTTGAAAATCGCGAATATGTTCGATCTGGTTTTAATGAACAACTGGTGTATGTTCGAAAGTTCTGACCGAACATTATACATATGTTCGAATATATTATTTGAACACTTGCATATTGTTCGAATMATATTTATGAAKYTGGCCTATATGTTCGAAATTTTCGACCGAACAGATGGCTCTGGTTCTACGAACCAGAGTAGAACACGGTAATTTCTTTCAAAAACTTCAAACCCTAACCTAATAAGTGAATCAAACCCAATGAGAAACTTATCATATACGTTTAATAGCTCACCCCGTTCCATTCTTCCTCTCGTTAAATTATATGGATTTTTCAAAGCATCTTTTTTTTCCCTTTTTTCCCCTCTTTTTCTCCTCTGCCTGCGTTTTCTTTCTTCTTCGCAGTTTCTTTCTCTCTCACTTTCCTTTTTTTTCCTTTTTCAATTTATTATTATTCTTTTTATTTTAATTTATTATTATATTATATATTATATTAAATAGGGGTAAAATAGGGTGTTTGTGGGGTTGATTTAATAAAAAAAAAATACATTTTAAAAGTTTTTAGGGTGTTCTTATCATTTGGGGTCAAATCATAAATTATTGGGGTGCGTATATCCGCGCCCATATACAAATCCACTCTGTTTGGTCACACCAATAAAAAAAATCATGAAAGCTCGAAAATGTGGAGATACAAATCCTAAGCCCACTCGCTACTCATGTAACTCAGCCCACTTTAAATAATCAAAGCTATGGACGAAAATTACACACAGCCATTCATATATGGCAACAAACAACATCGACATAACTGCTCTATCAAAACGACAAAAAGTGCAGGAAGATAGATAGATGGCTTTAGCTATTAAAACAGATCTCTCAAACAGATGTTTGCTCCCAAGTTTGCTTACAATATACTCGTGAGCATCTAATTTCATAATATGTGCATCCAATCACTTATAGACAAACTTGTCTGAATCAAAAACTTTTGTCCTAAATTGTTATATATCACCTTCATTACTCCGAAATCTAACATGGTCGTCGCACATTTAAAAATAAGGAATTAAATTAATCAAGTTGTCGCTGTCGAAGGAGACTTGTAAGTAATTTTATTCAATTTATCAATGTCCTTCTTTAATTTAGGATTAAAGTACTATCTTCTATTTTTAATGTACAAATCAGCAGGACTTTACACCGAATGAGAAAAAGGTAATTGCTTTTATTAGTCACTTTTTTCATCCTTTTTCTAAGTTTTGGAGAGATCGAGGGACAAGAGGGTGGAATGGATGAGACATTTGTCAAGCTCCATAAAGTCCCATTAGAACACGGCAAAGATGATGGTTAATTAAGACTAATCATGATTCACACGTGTCCTCCACTTGGCCATTCATTTCAAAGATAAAAAAATTAATATCCAGATTTCAAATCATCCGATTAATTTTGTGACAGGACGAACTTCACCTAAATCACCTTTCGAGCGAATTCAACGGGTCATTTATATATATTTTTTAATGAGTTTGAGATGAGAAATTGAAAATAAAAAACCTGATCAATAATACTCTATTAGGTTTGTTGATACCACTTAATTTACGAGACGTGATTGAAATATAAGATATGAGTCCTTTTTTGTAATAAAGTTTTGTTTTCTTTTTCAGTTGTATAGTATAATGTTTTTATTTATATGTGATATTTATTTTATGTATTGAAATATTGAATTAAATGTTGTAATGAAAAAAGAAATCCAACTGATATCAATGAATTTAGAGAACATTAAATCATAGATGCTTATGTACTATGATTCCATGATTAGACATAAATATATAAAGGTGTATGTACCATGATTCCATCATGGTGTAGTCTGTGTAGAATACTTGGTCCAAATTCATGGGGTCTTAGTTCATTGGTCAACGAGACTTTAAGCTACAAGGGGCAAAATAAGATCTTAGCAAAAGAATAATAGATACAAATCATTTAAATTTCCGTATGAAAAAACAATTGAGATATAATAATGAATTTATTTAATAAACTAATATTAAATTTAATAGTTCAAGGAGTTAGGGCGGGCAACTATATTTACCCGTAACATGCAATCGAATTAGAGAGCCCGGGATTTAGCAGGTATCCGTACGTTTTTCACTATTCGCTGGTTATTATTGCAAGAAATTAGTTATAAAACATACATTAGAACTCTTGGTCCAAGTTTCATTTTAAAAAAATATTGGTCCAAAGTGATAAATATATTAATGTAGTGGTGAAAACAGTGCATAAATATGTACTGCAAGCATGTAGCTCCATTGGTTATAGTACACTTTCGATGAATGTTATTGTGGTTCAAATCATATTACATTGTAATGGATTTTTTTTTCCCTCCATGTAAGCGGTTTTTTACATATTGTCTTTCGAAATATTTTTTTATTTTATTTTATTTCTTGATGTACAATAAATTTCGACATTGCCTCCTAAACTTTATTTTCGACAAAATATTCTTTTTAGATTTCATGGACGGGCAGCTGGTAGGCAAAGTGCAAGAATTTTATAGTTTTAGGGGTAGGGTGCAAAAAATCTTAAAATTTGAGGGGCAAAGTTCAAAAATCTTATAATTATATAAATATTGAGTTTTCATGTAAAATTATTATTTTTATTTAAAAAGTAGAATTTATATATATATAATCGTGAAATGATACCATAGTAATTAGTAATATAGTTCAAAAAATATTTTTAAAAAAACTATCTTATAATATAATTATAATTGCACTTGAACGCAAATATTAAAGTCGTTTCTCCACTTTTTCTCTATGTAATATGGTGATACAATCTTATATATATAACAATGTACTTGTAATTGATATAATATTTAATCACACTTTTTTATACAAATAATAATATTAAATGATAATTTTATTTTTCGTATCATAATATTATAATGCATATACGAAATACATCTTTATTTTATTTTGTTCAATCATAATACATAATAATATATTATTATGTTATTTAGCCTAATAATTTACATAATACTTAGTCTTGTTTCATATTTAATAATATAAAAAGATGCATTGACAACATTTATCTTTAGAAAATTATAAATATTAATTGGAAGTTTATGGGGGTTTTTTAAATGTAATTGTATTGACAATTTTGTGTGTGTGTGTGTGTGTATAAGATAAATCGAGCCCAATTCGAGCCCAAGCTCCTGCCGACCACGACCGAGCCAGCCCGCCCAGCGCCGAGCCATCTCGGCCCATGTCGAGCCACCTTGCAATTTTGCCGAGCCAATCGAGCCCAATTCGACCCAAATGGTCTATTTTGACCATTTTAGGTCAAATTTGGTCAATATATGGAAATTCAAGCTCATATGGCATAATTGACCCATTTACCCCTAATTAACTTGTATAAATAGAACCTCTCTTTCATTTTGTAAGACACCTCTCATTTTTCTCCCAACCCAAGCATGGGTTTGGGGATTAAAAATCATCTCTCTAGTTTTTAAGATCTAATTTCTCTCTCTTAGGTTTTAGATTCAATTTCAAACTTTGATGTAATTTCCTTTTCTAGTTTTAGATTTACTTTCATACTTGGCCTTGGGTTTGTAAGCCTAACAAGAATCCAAATACTCCTTTGGATTGTTACTTTTGATGCAATCTAATTCAAGCTTGCTACTCTTTCCTCTAATTCAAGTAAGTTTCCTTTCAATTTCATATTTTATCCTTTAATTCCATGCGTTGTTTTTCATTTCCATGCTTATTCTTCATTTTATGTTTTTTGTCTTAGCACCTTGAATTCATGATGAAACATATGAATTGGCTATGGAATCTAGATGAGTGACACATCTAAATCATAGATCGGCTCTTGGATCATCTTGATTTTGAGATTTTGCTATGCTTTATTAGCAATTTTATTTTTATGCATAGTTTTAGGTTAAATCTTAGATCTGCTCTTTGTTGCTTGTTATTTTCCTTAAAGTTTTGGACTTTCTTGTTAATTTCCATTGCTCTTTATATCCATGCTTTCAATTTTAGTAAATTTGCATTATTTGAGTTTTTATACATAGTTGTACCTTGTGCTTGCATGCTTGTACTTGGTGAAACATTGCATTTTCTTGCTTATTTTCATTAATTACTTGCATTTACATATTAAGGCATCCTGCCCACTTGCATTTCAATTCATAGCTTAGTTTAGTTAGTTTAATTGCTTTATTTTCATTTTTCTTTTATTTATTCAAGCTTGAAACACATTGAATTCTACAAACGAATCGATTTCCGATAATACCGAGCCATGAACCCGTTGATTCATTTCAACACCACGAAAACTCTTCTAACATACATCAAGAGGCACTGTGAAACAAAAAATACTTTGGGGACAATGTGTAAAAAATCGTATATATTGGGGGGCAAAAAAAAAATTTGTCCCTACATTTTATTTAGTTCTCTATTGTTAGATTTCTCTCAATCCGAGGAGGACCGATATATAAAAAAGATGGGCTTAAGAAGTCTAAATTATCATGTTAATTGTCATTTTTTAATTGATTTTTTTCTTCTCACGAGTATTGCTCCAAGTTTTATTAAGAATACAGCGTTAAAAATGTGATAACAGTAGGGGATAATTTAAAATACCATAAATTTTATAATAAACAGAAATAAATAAATAAAATAATAAAATAAAAAGTGTCGAGTCGCGAATGTATGATTCTTGTTGCCTTGTACTTAGTGCTCACGGATCTCTAACAACTAATCTCTCAAATTTCAACTACGCGAACTCTTTTCTTAAGATTCTTGTTGCTCGTATGTAGTACTCACGGATCTTCTGACAACAAATCTCCCAAAACAAAACAACAATTAAGTTGGAAAGAGTAGTCGATCCAGTCACCCTTACGAATGAGAAATGGACAGACCGAGTAAAAACCCTAACTGCAAACTATATGATGCACGAGTCAGGCAAGGAAATTATGAGATGTTTGTGTGCTAATAATTTCTTGTTTACGAATTTACAATGCATAGGGGGTAGTATTTATAGTTGGTAGATAATCCTAAAACAAGGAAATAAGTCGTAAGAATTAGCATTCCTAATAAAACTCAGACTCCTAGTTTTACTCCACGAGAAATACTGTAAGGTTTTGGAAAAAATTCAATACATAAGGCTCAAGCCCAGCAGGGATAAGCCATCAGCCACGGTCCACGGGCCACCTCGAGCCTCGGCACAGGTCGGCCGGCCGGCTAAGTGGGCAGGTGATGGTGGCACGCGTGTGGGAACTCTCATCCCCACTCAACTTGTAATCAATGCCCATCTCACTTCATTTAATAAAACTTTCTAGAAATGAGTCTCTTTCCTAAGTAAGACTTTACATTTTTCAAATAAAAATTCCATTATCTCTAATTCACTTCTCAAATGTTTAATTTTGATCATTGATTTATCACTCATTCAAGTATTTATGAAAGTGAATATACCACATTCATCTACTAACAACGTAAACTAAGTATGTGAAACTCATTTTTGAAAATAAAGAATTTTCCATTTCTGGAATATTGAGACAACTTTTCAAATCCATTTATCTCAGAACAAGTTTTACTCTGTTGGTCCAACTTTGTCAATTGTTTTTTTTCATGCATGTTGAACCAGTTTTATTCATTTAATTCAACTTCTTCTTTTCTTTTTTTTTTTCTTAATATGAAATTGAAACAAATATAATATTTCGGTTCCGATATATGAAGAAGAATAAAAGAGCTTATAAAATGTTTTAAGAATATTTTAGGAGAAAGATTAGCAAATACGTGAAAATCACTTTTTTTTTTTTACATTAACTATATATCATTATTAAATGGGAAAAAAAATTGCCCCCCAATATGCTATTTCTTACAGTTTGCCCCTCAAATTATTTTTTTTTCCACTTTGCCCCTGATGTACGATAATTTTCGACGTTGCCCCCTAAATTTTATTTCCGACGAAATATTCCTTCTAAATTCCATCGACGGCCAGTTGGGGGGTAAAGTGCAAGAATCTTATAGTTTGGGGGTAAAGTGCAAAAAAACTTAAAGTTCGGAGGGCAAATTAAAAAAATATATAAATATTGAGTTTTTGTCTTAAATTTTTATATTTGGAAAAGATATAGAGTTTTTATCTTATACACACACACACACACAAAGTTTTCAATACAATTTTAATTTAAAAAAAACATAAATTTTAAATTAATATTTATAATGTTCTAAATATAAATATTGTCAATACATCTTTTATATTATTAAACATTAAACAAATGACTAATTATTATGTAGATTATTAGGATAAATAATATAATAATATATTATTATGTAATATGATTGAACAAAATAGAATAAAGGTGTATTTCGTATATGCATTATAATATTATGATACGAAAAATAAAATTATCATTCGATACTATTATTTATATAAAAAAATATGATTAAATACTATTTTAATCATGACTACATTGTATATAAGATTGTATCGCCATATTACTTAAAGAAAAAGTGTGAAAACAACTTTAATATTTGCGTCCAAGTGCAATAATACTTATATTATAAGATAGTTTTTTAATTATACCTTTTTTACTATATTACTAATTACTATGGTATTATTTCACGATTATATATATATATATATATATATATGTGTGTGTGTGTGTGTGTGTGTGTGTGTGTGTGTGTGTGTATGTATGTATATGTATATATATATGAGATATAAATTCTATTTTTTAATAAAAATAATAATTTTACTTAAAAACTCAATATTAATATTATTTTAATTTTTCATCCAAATTATAAGAATTTCGCACTTTGCCCCCCAAACTTTAAGATTTTTTGCATTTTATCCTCCAAACTATAAGATTCATGCACTTTGCCCACCAGTTGCCCGTCGATGGAATCGAGAAGGAATATTCTGGCGGAAATGAATTTTAGGGGGCAACGTCAAAAATTATTGTATATCATGGGGCAAAATGGAATAAAAAATATTTCGGGAGGCAAAGTGTAAAAACAGCATACATTGGGGGAAAAAATCCCTTATTAAATCTTGGATTAATTTTTTGTTTTATTTTTTTAATACAAACAAGAACTGAAATCTTATTTCATTCTTGGATTATTATCTTTTTTATTATTTTGTTTATTTATTTTTCTTTTGGATTAATACACACATCAACGTGAAATCCGTGAAATGGTGGTGAGGCATGAAAAAAAAAACAAGGGAAAAAAATTCTTTGCCACCTGTACTTGTCGCGTTTTTATGGTTTGCCACCTAATTTTTTTTTATTATTATTAACAACCCAAAGTATGCGGGTTTTGCTCTTTGCAACCTTCGGGCTATTTTTCATTCAAAAAATGATCGGATCGAAGCACGTAAACCTCATACCTCATTCTAATAAAATGAAAATATTGTCCAACATAATTGGTGATGAGGCATGAGGTTTACGTGTTTCGATCGGGCCATTTTTTGAATGAAAAATAGTCTCAGGGTTGCAAAGAGCAAAACCCGCATACTTTGGGTTGTTAATAATACAAAAAATAATATTAGGTGATAAATGATAAAAATGCGACAAGTACAGGTGGTAAAGAATTTTTTTCCCAAAAAATAATTGAGATTGTTGGGCTAATAGAATAAGAATGAGGATAACATTCATGAGAGGAAAGAAATTAAGAAACAGTTATTAACATGATAACTTAAGCTTCTATTAGGACCAGGTATTTTATATGCCCGAATCCCTTAGTCACATCTATTAAAATTTTGGGAAAAATATACTAAATTACCTGAACTATTCGATTTTTTTCACTTTATCATAAAAAGTATTTTTTATTACACTTTACCATACGAACTATGCAGTTTTTATATTTTACCCTATATGAACAATTTTACCACTGAAACTTTGGTGAAATTACACTTAACCCCCAATACTATGTGTATTTTTGCACTTTACAATATAACGTAAAACAAATTTGATTTAACCAAAATATATTTTATATATTCATTACCTACTAAAATTAAATAATGAATAAATAAGTATTCTAATATTATAATAAACTTATTTATTATAGGTATTCATATTATAATATTTATTCTTCTTTTAATATTATAATTCAGAAAATAAACTAACTATATTAGTAGTGTTTTGAACTCATAAATAGGAGAATACGAACCTAACTTATTACTTTGGTACGACTTCAAAACACTAGTAGCATAGTTACTTTAGTTTAATTTTATTTTTGAAAATATTATTTTATTAAACTATTAAAATTAAATTAGATAATATTGAACCAAATTTATCATTTAATATCTTAATTGATAGACGCTCAATACACTACCAAAATGATTAATTTAGTCTATTTTTTTTCTAATTATAATATTAAAAGAAAATTAAATATTATAATATGAATACATATAATAAATAAGTTTATTAATTAAAAAATAAATATTAGAATACTTATATATTAATTATTTAATTTTAGTAGGTAATGAATACATAAAATGTAAACATAAATAAATAAAATAAGAAATATTTTGGTGAAATGTAAAAGATACTATGTTATATGGTAAAGTGCAAAACCACACATAGTATGGGGGGTTAAGTGTGATTTTCATCACAATTTTCAGGGATAAAATTGTCCATATAGGGTAAAGTGTAAAAATGGCTTAGTTTATATGGTAAAGTGTAACAAAAAAAAAATGTATGGTAAAGTGTAAAAATTTGAATAATTCAGGGGGTTCAGCTTATTTTTCCCTAAAAATAATACAGTATAAATATACAGCATTTAGATCATGATTTATATTTCCAGGTTGATCCGACATAACTGATATATTAGTTAAGACTATTGATACTATATATAAAAGATAAATGTATATTAATATTTAAAAAAAAGGCTTGGACAACCCATAATGCAGTGTAATTAGCATGATATAATCTACCCTTGTTAATAGACACGGAGGATGCTTTGTGGGTCGGGGATGGTATTTAGTAGGTGGGGTGGGGTTATTTGGAGATCGGGGTAAAAGTGGCAAGGATGGGTCGACATGGGAAGGATTATTTGTGGCGAGAATAATATTGGCTGGAGGTTGTGAGATAGTTCCGTAAGAGTGCGTTGTGGTGATGTGGTTGATGTATTTGTGGATTCAAAAGGAAATTGAGATTTGCCAAAGACGACATCGCAAGAAATATAAATGCGACTTGTAGCAACGTCGAGGCAACGATATCCTTTATGAGAAGGACTATAGCCAAGAAAGATGCATTTTTAGAGCGAGGGTCAACCGTGTGTCTGTTATATGGACGAAAACACAACCAGCACGTACATCCAAATGTGCGTAGAATAGTATAGCCATGGAGGCGTGAGAAGAGAAGTTCAAAAGGGGAGCGATTATGGAGCACAGGTGTGGGGAGACGATTGATGATGAAAAAAGAAGTTTAATAGGTATCTTCCCAATATTGGATGGGAGCATGGGAGGCGTTAAGTAAGATGAGGCTCCTTTTGACTATATGGCGATGTTTTCATTCGACGAGGCCATTTTGTTGGTGAGTGTGAGGTCAAGAGAGGCGGTGGATGATGCCAAGGGCTTGACAGTAGTTGGTGAGTAGTCGAAACTTGCCACCCCAGTCGATTTGGATGATTTTTGTGGGGTTGAAATATCGACGATTGACATAAACGTGGAATTGAGTAAAGGCTATCGTCACATCAGATTTCATTTTGAGAAAGAAATCCCAAGTGTACTGAGTACAATGATTAACAATAGTAAGCATATAACGGTTTCCATTTATCGAAAAAGAGGGCGAAGGGCCCCAAACATCCTTGGATATTAGTAGATACATTGTCGGATAAGTTAAATGTTAATTGATGACTCTTGGTTACTTGACATGGGCCACAAATATTTGAAGACGGCTTATTTAGACTCGGTAAAGAAAAACAACTAATAATAAACTTGACTATGCCAGGATGAGTGTGGCCAAGACGAGAATGCTAGGTACAGAGTGGTGCACGAATGCTGGTAAGAGCTAGGGGAGTAATATACGGACAAATAGGATAAAGACCAACCTCACAATTTCCTTGATGCAGAACCTTCACTTCGCTTCAACCTTAACACAAAAATAAGACGAGTGGATTCAACATAAGCATTATTATCACGAGTGAATTTGCTTATTGAAATCAAATTCGTAGATTAGATGGCACATGCAAAATACCAGTCAAATTAAAACTGGTGCTAGGAAGAGTGGGTAAAGTATCACTAATATATTGGATAGGAATCTAGAGCCGTCGCCAATTTTTGGTTGATCAATGCCATTATAATTACCTGCTGAGAGATTAAGATGATGAAGATCGTAGTTGATGTGATGAGTAGCACTAGAGTCGTGATACTAAGCATCTGGAGTATGCTTGAGTGCGACAGCAGATGTGGGTGGTGGTCTGGAAGGAAGATTGTTCACCATTAAACCTGAGGTCAAAACGATGAGAGAAACTATGATTCGTGTGAGTTGTTTCTCAACATAATTGACAATAGATAGAGCGGAGGCCCTGAGAGTTATACCCACTGCGAAGACGCCGATATTGGCGAGGTGTAGAGCCAGAGTTGGTAGGGTTCGGAGATGTGGATTGAACATAGTGTTTTTGGGTAGTGATAAAGTTCCAGGCACTGCTCGTACGCAGTGAGAAGATTGTATAGAGATTCAAGAGAAATTGGTCTGACCCTAGTAGTGATTGTATAGAAGATTGTATAAACTTAAAAAAAATTTATCTAATCCTAATATAATAAATTAAAATTAATATTAAAAATATATATGAAAAACTATTGTTACACAAAACATAAAATCAAAACAAAGTGAAACAAAAAAGATAACATAATACTAATACTAATAATAATAAATTATTATGTCGAAAAAATAAATATTAAATATATTTTAAATATCTTTATCTAATTCCAATATAATGCATTGATACACATATTATATATCTATACGAACAAATTTGTATCTTACGCAGAAAAATAAATAATATTACATATACTACAAGTTGGATGCACTACGTTTTTTCAATAGAATTATCAGTGTCTTATAAATTTTAATTTTTTATATCGCATATTCACATGTAACACACGGGTGTTGTATATTTTATATTTTTTCAAACTCAATTTTCTACGGGTTTCCCCATCAAGTTTAAGGCAATTTTATATAGTTTACGACTAATTTCGTGACTCAAGGTAAAAAAACTTGAAAATTCTCTATTCTGTAAATCAGCCTTACCGTGATTAGAACAAATAATGTTCTTGGTATATCACAACTAATTTCGTGACTCATGGTAAAAAACTTGTAAAATTCTTAATTGTGAAAACCAGTCTTATTGTAATTAGAACAAGTAATGTTCTGATTCGTGGGTAAGATTATTTATTGTGAAAATAGAACAAATAATGTTACGATTTGTATGTACTATTTCAAATATTATTCTTTTGGTATTTTTAATGAATATTACTCTTTTCCAAATCGCATAATATGCGTATGTCTACTTCGCATGTTTCGTTTGGCAAATAAAAAGTTCTATTGTTTCGGTTGCTTAGGTTTCATCCAAGCCTAATATCTACTTAATTTAATATATTTTTTTTATTATATTTTATCTAATTCAGTATTTTCCTTTTATTCACCTATTATAAAAATACAATAAGTCATATAAAATTAGTAGAAAAGATRTAAGTTAGTTATTTTAATTAAAAGATAAGTTACATAAGATATAATTTAAATAAAAAAACTGTTATGAGATTATTAAATAGGTAATGTTTATAATAAAAGTTGATATAATTTTAATTTAGTAATTTTAAATATTCTATATAGGTAAATTAAGATTTATTTGAAATAATCTAAGTATGTAACTAAATATTAGTGATGAATTCAATCTAACATAAAAACATAAAATTATATTATTATTATTATTATTAAATATTAATTAGACATCGGTACAATACGACACGAGTTGAGAGTATGACATCCGTTTAGGTTTTAATAGTATGTAAGTAATATTATTAATGAATTAAATCTAAACATTAAAATACAAAATAACGTAATAATAATAATTAATTAATAGAGATTGGGCACGGGTTTATAATGTGACTTCTTTTGAATATTTATAAGTATGTAAATAAAACTATTAACGAATTGAGTCTAAACATGAAAATAAAAATTTAATAATTATATTAATTAATAAATAAATTAGACATGTAAAAGGCAAGGGTTGAGAATACATTATTTGAACTTTTTCATTTTACATAAGAATTTGTAATTATCATAAATATTTTTTATATTTATCTTTTGATAAACCCCGTGTAATACACGGGTATTAAACTAGAATATATATATATATGAGAACCATGTTCTTATATGTGAACCTATGGTCAGTTATGGGTTTTAGATCTAATTAAATAGGTGGATCAATTTTTTTTTGTATTTCCTTATTTTATTAAAAGTATTAGAATTGTATATAAAAGCACTGCTGGTGTATATAACTAAAATATGAATAAAGCACTGTGATTGTATAATAAAAGCACTAGTTCGCATATTCGCAAATAATGACATGATTCTCATTTGAAACCACCCTTATATATATATATAAACTACGAAGCAAACACAAATAAATACAATATCTAATTGCCTTTATTTGTGTCTAAAATACAAATATCAATGGCTAATTTTAATGAAACCATCTTGATGTAAGAAAATGTCGAGAGAATTACTATGATCCAAAAAGAACTCCATGGACCATGGATATGGAACGAGTAATTCTATTTTTTTAATTAAAAAATAAAGTATTGAAAGGAGAGCAAAAAAATGAGAGAGAAGTTTGAGTGTCTGAAAGATAAGATATGTACATCGGGAGACATTTGTGTTTCAATTTACTATTGAGGTAGTGAGTGAGAGGATCAATCAAATGGAAATGAGGTACAATTGGTACAATGTGATGTTTACTGTGCGTGAAGTTTATAGGGACCGTCAACGTAAACTAGTATTTGTGAATACGACCGTCTGCCCTTTTTTCTCGATGTAAAGTGTACAAATCTCTCTACATATAATGATATGAATTTATATTTGATTTTCAGTTATAAATAAAACGATATTGTACTATCACACAAGTACTATTTGTCGACTAGCCACCAATGTGGATGAAATTGAAAAAGGTTTTATAATGTAGTATCATCATTATATTATTTTTCTTCTTTTGTTATGTATTTTTTTTCCTCTTTTGTTTCGTGCCGTATTTTTACTTTTTTTCCCAGTTTTTTTTTTCTTTTTTGTAATACTTCCTATTTTTAATTACATTTTTGTTGTAAATTTTTATTATTATTTCGAAATAATTATAAAATAATATTATAATTGAAAATCAAAAAAAAAATATATATATATATATATGTGTGTGTGTATAAATTATATAATTATAAAATGTATAAATAAATTTAATAGATAAATATAAATAGTAAAATATTAAAAATATAAATAAAAATTAGTAGAAAATATAACACATACAAAATAGATTTAAAAGTAATTAAATATATAAGATAAAAATAACAGAGAAGAGGAAGAAAATTTTTAGTAATACAACACATTAGAAATTGAAAATAGCGGATAGAAGTGGTTTGGACAAAAAAAAAATAAATGCTGGATGTAAATTCTGTATAGTGCGTGCGCATTACACGCATAAACTAGATACGACGTGTTGATATCTGATGGAGCAACATCTCACTCAATATGCTTCTTTGTGCAGCCTTTTTAACCTAGGGGTAATCAACCAAATGGAATTAGATTTTTTATCTAATGTGTGCACGTGTCAACATTCACATAAATTTGTTATTTTATTACTCCCCTTGTTTCATTATATAAGTCATTTAAAAAGATAAGTACAGTTATTAAGAAAGGTACTAAAATGACTGATTAATCTATAATGATGATGATTCCACACTTCTATTAATTTTTCTTCCCTCTCCTCTCGTACTCTCTACTCTAGTAAATCTTTCCGTATTCTTCATATGCCCCTTCATATTCTACTTAAATTAAAGAGTCCGAATCTTGCGTAACTGTGACTTTTTTAATTCGGAAGATAGCTCATTTATCTCACTGATATAAAGTTATGCTTACGTAATTGATAGCTATTTTTGTAAGATTTTAATTAAAAATGAAGAAAAATTACAGTATATTAATTTGATGTTTTTTTTTTTGGAAGATAACGAATTTGATGGTATTTGACGAGATAATAAATAYAGAAGAAGATGACTAATTAATTAAAAAATATATTAATTTGATGTTTTTTTTTGGAAGATAACGAATTTGATGGTATTTGACGAGATAATAAATAGAGAAGAAGATGACTAATTAATTAAAAAAAATATTTATTGACAAAATAAGGTCCTCATTTTATTAACAAAAGTATTACTGTTGGCTTTTATCTCTGCTCCAAAGCCAGGTAAATTATTGATTGAGTAATTTTCTCGTTTAATCTAAAAAGTACCATTCATCTACTAGAATTATATATTTGTTCTTTAAAATTTTGAGATAAAAATGGCTGTATGTGTTTAGGGAAGAGAGAAGCGCAATCGTGATTTTAGAAAAAGTATAAAGGAGAAAGACGTAAAATTACAGATAGGGGTAGTTAAACACTATTATCTCTAAAATGTCATGAATCAAAATGATTCAAAATGTATGATGTATCGAACTTGATTTCACATTTATTATATTTATATTTATTATACATTACTTTTATGTGTAATTTGTTATAATCTATATCATGAATCGGAGTGGATTTGTTGTTTATATATATATTAGTAAAATAATGTAATACTCTCTTCTCTTTGAAAGAAAAACGAAAAAAATAAACAAAAAAACAAATAAAGAGTTGCTTTCGAAATAGTGAATAAGCAAAAGCCGGATGGCGTCGACTGATGAAGTAATCAATATCTATTTCTAGGGAAGAAAATGTCGATTCCAAATTTTTGACATTTGTGTACTATACCCAACTGATGAAAGTAATAAATATCCATTTCTGGGAAGGAAATACTTCGTTTCCAAAGTTTTGACATTTTTGTACTTCTCCCATTTAAAATAATCGCTGCCTTTTCAGATTTTCTTGATTTTCACCGAATCGAGTCGAATATATTAATGGAGCACAATTTTTTTTTCACGCCTAATCGAGTTTAGTAAATATAATTGAGTAATTTTCAGTGTATTACAAACTATGATTACATATTTCTAAAATATATTTCTCAAAATATATGTTTATTCAAAAAAATAAGATTAGTTAGATGTTTTTATATTTATCATTAGCAAACATATAAAACATTAAAAAAGGTTTGGAAAACATATAAAAAATTAAAGTTAAACTATTATTTATTATGCGAGCTTAATATTGAAACTGCTCATCGGCTAAGCGAGTTTCTTTGGGTCAAGATCAAAATAACATGAGCGGTTTGCTTCATTTGCAAACTATATATATATATAGTTTTACAAATAAAAAATAAAAATATCAATCAATTACTTCAATGTTAAAGTTTAGACTTTCGTGTATAATATTGTAATACTCCCTTCGTCTCGTTTTATTTATTGTGATTTAATATATCTCATTTTATCTGTTATATTTATATTTTTAATAGATAATAATTATTATTTTTTACTTTACAAATAATAATTTAGTATTATTTTACTAATTTTACATCTCTTTTTATTATTTCATATTTTTAGTTCTTATGATAATAATATTATAGGGAATATTTGCGGTGACCCGAATATACATGCCCCTCACTCCCTACATTTACATCCATCCATTTACTAAAATTTGTAACCAACTTTTAATCTAATAATTGTAATTAAGAAAAAAATAATGACCTTTAAAAATTCTCAATATTATAATAATTTGATACATATAATTATATTATCATAGTTTTTTTTTAATTTATGTGAAATCGTCAATAAGAATAGAAATAATGCTTGGAGAGATTAGCATTTTACTTTTCATTATCATTATATCAAAAATATATTTAGTACAGTATATAACATAATTAAGATGTATCCCAATTTAACAGTGCTCTGAACTTTGAACGCCGACCAAAAGTCACTTTTGTCCACTTTCATCTTAATTTCTCCACGCTTAAAAAAGTAACTTTAATAGTACTATTCTTTATGTCAAAAATCCAACTTCCCACACCCACCCCCACACCCCCAAAAGAAAAAAGAGAAAAAGAAAAGGAAAGAAATATTGACCAAGTATTTTTTTTTATTTATTTTTTTCATTTCTCTTCATGATATTGCAATAATTGGTTTTCTTCTTCCTTTTTCTTTTTTTTTTTTTTTCCTTCCTCTGGTGAGGGAATACGCAGCTTCTTATTAAATGATTTTATTGAAATATATTCATTTCAGATTTAAAGTTTCTATTTGAGACAAAATAATCATTTCAAATATACAATATAGCAACAGAAAAGAAATTTGATAGAAATTGAAACAGAATGCAGATAAAGCTTATGCAGAGCAGCAGGGTGAAAACTGCACATACAAAAAAAAAAAAAAAAAAAAAACACTATAGAAAACCCTTTGAAGGACCATAAAAATCGGGATCGTCAAAACTCAGACAACTTCCAATTATAACTGGCTAGGATTCAGTATTTTCAACCAATCGAATCTCACCAGCTCATAGGACAGTTGGGAGTTAACGGAAGGTGGCACTGGCGTTTCCGTGCAACAGAGAATCTAGACCGATTTTACTTTTAGTTATGTACATTAATTTGGGCTTTTATTGAGAGCATTTCGATGGATGTCTTTTTTTGTTACATCAAAATTTTGATTGGTAAAAAAATATAGAGACAATATCTATGATACTATCTATACTTAAACGATTCACATTTATCATTGGAGAAAATTTCTAAGTAATAATATTGTATTTGTCATGTTATTAGTAATTTATATTATCCCATTAAACAATTCACATTTATCATTGGAGAAAATTTCTAAGTAATAATATTGTATTTGTCATGTTATTAGGAATTTACATTATCCCATTAAAGATACTCTTACAAATAATTTGGATATTATTAAAAGTATCTTTCATAGTCCAAATAATTTATAGTGTTTATTAGTTTCTATAGCCTAATGTCTACAAATTATATATTTTTCGTTACCTTTTTTTTTTTTTTTTTTTTTTTGGTGAAATCACACATTAGATATTTTAATTTATTTTAATGTGGTCAATAATGTTAATTCAATCGTATTGACTTGAGTCAAATAGACGCTCACCAAGTTAGCATTTTCCAGCCCAAAATGTGTTGAGGGTCTAACTTGATCGGTCAGTGCATTTGCATGAGAAAGCAGAACTGATATTGTTCATATCCCGCAGTGCAATGGAGGACCGAGTTGATTTACAGCGCCTCGCCCAGATGCATGAATTGTAGCCTTCGAGATCCAACAACTGTTAGGGCTTGAGGTGAGAACGAAAAAGAGTCCTAAAAAAAGGATCTCCTCTAGACGTGTCAATTCAGTTATGGTTAACCATTTAACCGGCGGTTAGTAATTGGTTGACCGGTTACGGTTAACCGTTGACCTCCGGTTTTGGTTAAAACCATAATCGTCAATCGCAATTCGACGGTTAGGTTACAGTTAAGATTACCGGCTACCCGTAACCGCCAGTTATAACCAATGGTTAACTGAAATTTTGAAAAAATTCGACGATTTAACCAACGGTTAACCGGTCGTTAACCGAAACTAACGGTTATAATGACTAGCTTTTCAAATGTTATTTAAATTAAAAAAAATGACAGTTAATCTCCAGTTCGGTTAACCGGTCTTAACTGTAACCTTAATCGATTCACCATCGGTTAGGTTACTGTTAACCTCAGCCCGGTTAATTTAACTGACGGTTAATAACTGCTGGTTAATAACCGTTGGTTAATTAATCGGGTGGTTTTAACCGAATGTGCATCTCTAATCTCTCCTTTTGGTATGATAATACATAGTTTTCTTTTAATAGATGAGATTCCTTACTTAAGAAACAAGCCTTTACTTCTTATAACTAGGGACCCAGACCCTCATTCAAAATTACGATCTCTTTACATACTTTATGCATATATTTGAGAGATTTCACATTCTGACTAGAGAGTAGGGGTGTTTACACTGAGAGCTCAACAATGCCTTATTTTGCAAGTCGGTCTATCTCTAGCTGAGCTGCCCAACAGACCGAACGACATTCAAGAAGTTAAGGAAAGAGTTCGGACGCTGCTCAATCCAAGTATTGAGGTGTTCAACTAATTTGAACGAATTAAGAGTCATTCCCGCTCCGAGAGTTGAGAAGTAAGAAAGGTGAGTACGAGATGCTTATAACCATCAAGTGAAGCAGCGCACGATTTCAAGTGAACGATCTAGTACTAAGGCGAGTTAATGTATTAGATAATATAAGAAAGTTGGAACTAAATTAGGTTGGCCCCTTCAAAGTTCGACGAATCTTAGTGGGAGGAACTCACGAGTTAGAGAATAAAAAGGGGAGTGCCCCTGTCGAGGTCAGGAACATATGTCACCTCAAGAAATATATGCTTAACGCTTAGAAACTATGATATGGAATGTCCTTCCGTATGAACTAAGCCTGGTCTATTTCTATAAGGCAAGGGGCTCCATCTTGCACAACTTATGAATGGGATACATGTGCTCCCCTTATTCCAAACTCATTTTGATCAAAATAATTGTGAATTTGGCAAGGGGCTCCAGCTTGCGCAGCTTATGAATGGGCTAGATGTACTCCCCTTGTCTCAAACTCCTTATAATTTGATGATATTTGTGGATTGGACTTGGCGTTCGTGGCCTATGATAAGGATGGCGAGTTTCCCCTAGCTAATGAATGTATTTCATCCTTCTTGAATGGACGAACTGAGGATATATTCGCAAACAAAAGGCCTTCATGGTTAATTCGATATAAGATGATAAGCTGAGTTATACATACTAATGATGCTTTGAGTTATGATTGCACGATAAACTGTGATTGAGTACCGCATGAAACCAAACATGGTTTGGATGAGCTTTCCTGCACAAATGCAATGAAATATGAGCTCATTTTGAATAACCCCTCGAAACAGGATGTCGCCTCACTATAATACGAGTATGGTTTCTTTTATGATTATATCTCTTGAGTACATGTCTACTCTTGTGTAATGTTATTGGAAAGATATAGATAAGTTGTGGTAAGATATCTGACACTCTCAATGAAGATTAGACTTATTATTAAATATTACTAGTTAATACCTAATGACATATTACACGAGTTGTGGGGTACATACCGATTTCCTCTTGAACTATGCGGAGAATAAACTAATGAGCAGGATGATACATAACACTGCTGATTGATAGTTCATTTTACGTTAAGAAATGCTTAAAGCCTTATTTTTACTATTTGATTCGAGTATGGATTGATACCAACTCATATATACATAGATGATTCACAAAAATGAATAAATAGAACAAAATATAATGATATTCCGTAGACATAAACCCAACTTGATATGATCATAATTCAGAAATATGAGTACAAGTAAATAGAATAGCATTAATACAAATCAAAGATTATAGCTGAAGAGAAAGTTTCAAGGGGTGAGGTGTCGCCGCTCGCTGTTGACTCTAGAATGCCCATTTTGGCAGCTGATGGTTTCTCCGACACTAGCACGAGATGAAGATCAATATCATTCTGCAAATTGACATCTACTACCACCTCGGCTAGCACTAGATCTTATCGAGTAAAGGAGGTTGACTCATTCTCATCACCTTTCCACATAATAGGATAAGGGAGTCTTTCTAAGGACTTGTCGTTGTTCAGCTCCTTGAGATCGAGTGCCTTAATCTTCTCGGAGACCTTGCCTTGTAACTAGTTGAATAAACGATCCCAGGCAGAATGTGATCTAAGAGTACCCTGGAGTGATGATATCGCTCTAGAAATATCTCCCGGTAAGATGAGAAAATATCTTGGACCTCCAGACTCAACAAGAAGGTTTAGTGACCTTCAGAAACTCCTTCCACCCTTAACTTATTTCTCCTTGGCAAACCGGGGGGTTTTAGCTGGTTGTACTTCTACTTGAACGGTAAAGATCTCCCTTTAGTTCATGTATCTCATAGAAAGCTGTGGTTCCTATATTCTTGATTCCCGGAGATTTTCCTCAGATTTGGCAAGGTCCCACAAGGCATAGTCTTTCTCAACCATTTCATCTTTTTGTTGGGCCAGGTGCTCCCGAGCCCTGTCAAGCTCCTTCTCTAGCTCGACCATCTGAGTAATAGGGCGGCTGCTTCCCCCAACTAGACTCTCCTTGGCCAGAGTGATCAAAGGGGCGAACATCTATAGTCAAGAAATTTCATTATAAATATTGGTCTCAGCCTTTTTTCAGGATCGCCTGGGAGGCAGATTGTTAGTAGGGCACTTGGAATTGCCCTCCGATCTATCTGATAGGGGAATTGGTTTGTTTTTCCCACCTCAACATGATTTTATGGAAAAGATGAAGGAATCGACATGGTGGGTGCTTTGGCAACGTAGGTTGCTCTATTCTCCACCGCTCTCTATGCAACTAGTGAAAGTATAAATGTCCTAGAGACAATCAGATTTAAAGACATTATACTTGATCACAATTATTATATATATTGTTATATATATGGCAATGCATTTATTGAATTATTATTTTGATTGTTTGTAATTATTCATCTAAATGTTCCCGTAGAGTTAATGTTGTCATTGATATGGTGAGATGTTAGTGATAAAATATTACATTTAAAATATCCCCGACTAATGATTATCAAGATTGGGATATTGATAATATAATATATGTCGGAATGTGGTCTGCATCACATTCTTAGAGAATGCAGTTAGTCTCACGACTGTGAATAATAGTTATTCATGATGGACACATGGATACTTTAGAGAGTATTGGTAAACCCTACTGATAAGTTATTTATTGTATGTCTATAAACTTATCAGTGTATAAAGCGTGTGATAATCCTTTGACTTGAGGTCAATACGCACCTTGTTTACTGAGTGATGTATTTTGACCATGACCAATGCTTGAACTCCTTTTTGGGGGTAGATATAGCTTGTGTTAGGTGCATCATGGTGTAAATGAAGGTGGTAGTTGAGCCAAGAAAGAACTCATTCCTCGATTGGAATTTCGAGAGAGATCACTTACAATCTCTATATTAGGTCGACTAAAGTCATTGGCCAATGCAAAAGACATATTCAATATAGTAGTTGAGTATGCTCTAGTTGTCGACTGATAAAGATGAGATAAATTGATTAAGCCATTGAAATAGACACTTGGATAAATCTTAAACTTAATCGAGTGATTCGGAATGAAAGGAATTTCACCAAAGCTTTGTATAAAGGTTGTAATTTGCTGAGTTCAAGTGAATGTTCTTTATATATCGAGTTCGTCCAACTAAGCCGTCTAGGAGTTTTTTTTGGATCGTCATAGATTGATGTCATATATAAAGGTCTATATAGTCACACTATATGCGATTACTTTTTTGAGTTAAGAGTGTATCAAGAAAGTAATAAATATTCAATTTAGAATTGTAATATTTAATTGTTAATAATTATGATGTTAATTTCTATTTGATAGAAATTATTTAATTAAATTACATTAGATTTATATTTAATTATCTATGTTATATTAATAAAGGTACATGGGCCAAAATTATTTTGGGCCCATGTCTTGGATAGTCCAATTCTTTTTAGGATTAGGTTTCTCTTATGTACCTAATATAAATATAACATAAAGTCATAAGTTGACTAATGAAAAATAGAGAAACAGAGAGTTTGTAGAACACATCATAACAAATCCTGATTTTGAGATTGTGGAGTTCTTAAGCTTTCGTGAGATTTCCTAACTTTCTTCACGATAGCAATACACTGAAGTTGGATCTTGCAGTCGGAAAATTAATTGCGTGGATACCTTAGTATTGAACTCGAATCTGGATTTACTGTAAACTCGTTTATTTATTATATAAATATATTCGTTCACAGTATGGATCTGTTGGATCTAAGAATTTTTGAAACTTTTGCTGCACGAGCATGGTGTTCGTCTCTATAAATCCCAACAGCTAGAACATTCAAAGTGGGTGCCTCAGAAGCATCAGCTCACAAGCTTTGAAAAGTTGATCAGCAAGAGGAATAAAACAACCATTAGTGGTTATTTAAGCTGATGTGTTAAAAAGTAACATGTGGAGACGGTTTACAGAGATCGCAGATAGGTGAGGTCTTAATCCTATTTGTTTTTGAAATGGAGTAGTAAGTAAGGAGAGTTGGTTAAGGGGATATCCCCGGTCAGGCGTTTTCCATTAATTGATCTATTGATCAAAAGAAGCTCGGAGAGGTTGGCTTCGAGGAAGGTCGTTATGAGGATTGAATCCCACGACATGTTCGGTAGGTAAGGGCCATGTCTTGGCATCACAGAGGAAGAAAATGCGAGTTTTCTAATTCTTCACGTTGGATGGCAGGTTGGACAGAAAATGAGCCTTACCTCTGGAGGATAGATAGTGGGAAAGTGATTTTGAATTCTTCAAGTTGTAGGAGTAATACGATAGGTCTATGCTTGGTTCTACCTTGTACCATGATGATGTAACTAACAATAGGTGAATAGAGTTTGGAGGGAATTGGTTGAGAGGCAAATGATATTTTTTGTTGGCCTCGATTAAAAAGAATAGAAAGGGCATGTGAAGGCCGCTACGGATTTGGTCTTCGTAAAAGGTTAAATTACCAGGCAGAGAATTGTAAGCGATGTTCCTGGAATGTGTCCATGTGTTGTCATGTTCCTTTGTGAGTTCTATGAGTTCATTCAAGTCAAACCTGATTTCCTATTTAATGTGGTTATTGGTTTTTAGAATAAGATGAGTTGGGTTTTTCTCGCCCCAATAATTCTCTTCCCCTAGTTCGTCCTGAAGATTAAAGTTGCAAGGCATGGTAGTGTGCACTTTTTACGGAGGTTTTTGGTGAGTGAATGAGAAATACTTATGGGGAGGAGTTAAGCGTAATTTTGTTGTCCAAAGAGTAATTAGGGTTTTATGAATTAGAGTCATCAGAAGATGTGATTGGAGAAATAAGAAATGCTCTTAGGAGAAGGAGATGGAGATGTGCAATTGAGTTGAAATGATGTAATAGTATAATTGGAAAATTGAGAGGGTTAAAAGAGTGTACATTAACCCATGATAGTGATATGGATCTGTGGCGGATGAATTGAGAGGAAGGCACATTTGATGTGATGAGATTCTGAGATAAATGGTGGGAGATGAACCTTTATGTTTTGTTGAGTGAGTGTGAAAGAATTCAAGACCTCGATTCACAATCTTAATCAATATAAAACGTGTTTGGTGAAGAGTTTAAAATAAATAGCTGTGAAAAAATAAAGGCACACGTATAAAATTTTTGATAATAAGAATAATTTATTCTTATAGTCGAGCCAACAAGCAAAAATCTTTACTAATTAAACCTTGAGTTTAATGATTACAAAAGTTGTAATCCACTAAGTACAGATAAACTAAAAACTCCTTAAGAGTAGATATGATCTAAATTAGTATAACTCTTTTAAAAACTAAGACTCACAATCAAAAGATTGCATCTAAACGAAAACTATAAAAATAATGGGAGAAGACAATTCTAACTGCAGGATGTTATTGTGGATGCCGAAAGCATTCGTAATCATATCCACTAATTACGCAAATTTGAAGCAAGAGTAAATATGCTCTCAAACGTCTTAACTTTGATTAATCCCTCTGAAAGTGTTAGTTGTTTGTGAGCAATCCCTCAACTTTATATACGTACACCTTACTTATAAAAGACCTATAAAATAAGAATATATATATACACACAATATTGTATATATACTAGCCTAAATATCGAATTCTGCTTTAAGTAGATAAATATACATAATATTATATATATATATTATATATATATATATATATATATATATATATATATATATATATATATATATATATATATATGTATATAAAGGAAACAAGATAAAGTCTTAGGATCCTAAATAATAAATACTACAATATACGATTTATATATAAAAGAAAGAGAAACGGAACCTAATAAAAGACTAAATAATATAAATGATAATTACCAAAGATGATAAATATCAAATCTTTTCTAAGTATTTAAATCTTGGCAAGATAGTCAAAATATCAAATACGAAAATATAAATTATTAATTATTAAATCACATTCTTACAAATATGTGACTCAACAAAGTGCAAAAGTGAAGCCCCGCCTGAAGATCAGAGTATTTATAAAGAAAATGAGCGGCGGAGATCATTCCTTTTTTGAGTGGCTGGGGTTTGCTGAGGAACACCTGGGATTCTAAAGTTTATTGTGTGGCTGGTAAGAGCGAGTTCAGTTTTTACACTGTTAAAGTTGAATTGTTGTGACACTTACATTTAATGGATGGATACAAACTCTGTTTACTCTATTCGCTTTTGTCCCTTGACCGAATAGAGCAGGGGTGACTTCTGATGTAGCAAATAATGTTAATTCGATCATACCGGTTTAAACCGAACATATGCTTTACCGCATTTTCATCCCTCAACCCGAAGTGTGCGAGGGGTCTAACATAATCAAGTAAAACATTCTGGTCCTAAGTGCATGAGAAGCCGAAGTGATTAATATTGTTCTCTAGCGCGGAACGGTGGAGAACCGAGCTGATTGATAGCGGCTCAGGCCGATGAGTGGGCAAGATCGGCCTAATAAAAGGTCATCCCGGTGCATGGATTGTGGGTTTTCGAGGTCCAACGGCTATTAGGGTTTGAGGTGGGAATTCAGAGAAAAAAAATCATGGAGGAAGGATCTCACCTTTTGGTATGAAAATATCGAGTTCCTTATAATGAACGAGATTCTTTTCTTATGGAACAAGTCTTTACTAATTATAATTAAATTGGGATCCAGACCCTAATTCTAAACTACGATCTTTTTGCATACTTCACGCATATATTGGAGTGATTTTGCATTCCGATTAAAGCGTCGAAGTGTCTACACCTGCAGCCTCCTAGTGCTTTGGATTGTAGGTCAGTCTATCTCTAACCGAGTTGCCCAATAGATCAAACAACATTCGAAGAAGCTAAGAGAAGAGGTCTAACGCCGTTTGATCCAAGTTTTGAAGTGTTTAACTATTTTTTACGCTATCTTATTTAAATTGGATTCTATGTAATTCCTTCAGTTTGATGTTCTAGCTTAAAATAATATGTTTGTTCTTGTGTTTAATATAATCACAATTTAAAATAAAAAAATTCGAATAAAATCGAGTTTTTGTCCCTTTCCACTCATGAAATCTCCAATTTAAATTGTCATAACATTGTTATTTTCATCCTCTAAATTAAAAATTACTTATTTTTTCTAGTTCATCCTACAAAATTCCCCAACAAATCTAGTAATTTATAAAATTCCAAGAAAATTAATTTAGAAAAAAATTAATAATTATTAGCCTAGATAGCCCAAGTTATGGACCCAAATGGGTCATATTGTCATGCACCGCACTACGTGCACCATACAAACACACCTAAAAAATCTATAAGGTTCAGTCATTAATTATGTCTATCTGGGTTTTCGCTAGATAACCATCTATGTGACAGCCTATTGTGGTTCGAGCAGCAGCAACCCAAGATGAGGGGATTTCCAAACTTAGAGTTTGATATATGGGGTAATACACTCGATCTCCATTAATAACAAAAACTTATAAAGTCCTTAAATCTTCCTGCTTGAGTGAGATAGAGACAAGAGTAACGCTAAAATAATTGGCTTGGACCAATTTTGATTAAATCAACGATTCTGTGGCAAAAAAATAAATACATAATAATTATTAGAAAATTGTTTTAAAATCTAAAATTATTTAAAAATAGATAATTTAAAAGGGATGAAAAATATATTATAAAATCCTAGATTCTTTTAAATATGTCAAAAAAATATTACTAATGTATAACATTAAAACAAAACTTGAGAAAATATTTTTAAAATCCATTTAAATGAAATATGTAAAAAGAAGGTAATTAAAAGATAACATGAGAGCAAAAAAAAAAAATTGGACAGTTTTATAATTTTTTTGAAATTAATTAAATATGTTCCAAAGTATTCAAAATATAAAATCAAAACAAAGTACGAGAAAATATCTATAAAATACCTGAAAATCTGGTTTATATTTTAAAATATTTTTTAATATTTAAAATAATTTCAGATATTATAAAATATTTTTTCAAATATATCTTAAAATTTTCTTTTATAAAATATTTTCCAGAATTCTTAATTAAATTCTAATATAATATTTAACATATTTAATCAATTTTCCTGATTTTTAGTAAATATTATTTCATATTTAATTTTGATTTCATATATTTTTGTTTATACATTTCGAAATATTCCAAAGTTTATAATATATTTTCTCAGATTATTTTTTTTATTTATATATGAAATACCTATTTTTACATATTTAAAATAGTTTGAGATTTCTAAATATTTTCCTAGATTTTGTTTTAAACTTATATTTTAATAAAAAAATTTAGCATATTTAATATAATTTCAGATTTTATATACATATTCTTAAGTTTTATGATTTAAATAAGTTTATAAAATAACTTTAGGTTTTTAAAACAAAATCCTATTTTTTTTTAATAAAAGTTTTAAATTTTCTTAATTATTTTTTGCCACGCCAACATTGATTTGGTCAAAGTTAACATTTTTCTTTAGATATTGAAATATTCCAGTGAATCTTTTTTTTAGAGAAATTGGGTTAAATTAAATTATTGTGTAAATTTATCATCAATTATATTTAGTAATATTAAATTGTCACTGCCTCTAAGTAATAAACTATTTTACATTTTTTTCTTTATAAAATAACTTTATAATTTATAATATAAAATTTATAATCATACGAAAGTCTCAATTAGCATGAGCGTGTAGTTCTTAGTCTCTTTGAAAATTACCTCCTCCAACTCGCATGAAAAACTCAACTAAGATCTAAATTTCACCAAAAATTATTCATTATTATATTAAATTTAGCGACCAAAAGTGGGATTTTCGTCTAGTTATAGGACTATTTCACAAATCTCACATTTTATTATATTTTATATGATCAGAATTGAGATATCTATGATTGCAGATCATTTTGCCATTGCCTTTTAGTTTTATTGGACAAATATTACTACTACTATTATTTTACCTGTAAAAGTAAAAATAATAAAAATCATGCAACCACCGCAGACACAGGACTAAACATGAAAGTTTTCGGCAACTACTAAATTTCACAGGGTCCCACCACAAGAAAAACTTGTGGTTCAGAAACGCAGACCCATGATGACATGGCACCCACATCTTTATAAGGTTATAAACCCCACTTGATGTTCACTAATAAAAAAGATAAATCAATCTAAATCATTCCATTCAGCCTTGCCAACAAAGCCTTTTTTTCCTTTTCTTCAATATATACATTTCTCTATTACTTTTCTTCATTTTCAAGATTTTGATTTACTTCCCACTGTAAAAGAAAAAAAAAAAAAGAAAAAAAAAACTTAATCTGCTTGTGACTATTGAGGAGGAGGAAGGAAAATGATGAACCCAGAGATTATGTTGTTTGGGACGAAGATTATTTTGCCGGAGAGCGGCCGAGTTGTGGCTGCCGGGGAATATTCCGGCGAATCTTGCGTCGAGAGTAGCAATGGAAGTGGCGGAGTTGTTGATTGCGATCGCTGTTTGGACGGAGATAGAGAAAAAGTTGATGTTGAAGAAAAGCAGGAACAGGCTGATGAGGTAAGAAGAGTTATATATATGTGTTTGTGTGTGTGTTACAGTCATGTTGAACAGATTATTGTATTCAATTAATTATTTATTCTTGTAAAGAAAATCAATTATATTCACTTTCTTAAATTCGCAAAACATGGTTTTGAAAAATGGGTTTTTGGTCTCTGTTATTTGGTTTTGATTTGGTAATTAAAGATTCATTTAATTTATTCTACTCTCTTGTTTAGCTTCATTTAGCATATCATGCTTTTGTCTCATAAATTCAGTTGTTGATTTTTTGTAAGTAAAAGCAAATGAATAAATTCTCAGATTTCAAGCAATTCTTTAATTATTAATTATACTCGGTTTACCTTGACCAAGACTTTTTGTATTACTTATTTTGTTTGCCCTTTGAATTAGATCATTTTAAACTTGTACTAATACTTTATGAAAATGGCTTTTACTTTTTGGCCTTAACTTCCGGTGCAAGACTTTTCTATTTTGATTATTCTGCAATTGCCAAGTTTGTGCCACTCAAACTTATCTGAACTTTCTAGATCCCATGCCACTTTACGAGTATTGATTCTGTCTTAGCCAATTTTTATGTCATCTTGGTTGAAACCAAAGGTTATGTTTCAGGAGATGTCTGATCTAAATTTTTAAAAATAAAATATCTACACCCACCCACTTTTTTCCGTACTACATAAATATTTGGGTTATTTAGTATGGTCTGATCAATTGGATATTTGTTTCACTAATAAAGGGTCATTCTGATTGTTAGAGTATCTCCGGTATAACAGTATTGATGAAACTTTGATAGGTATTATCAAAATAATGTCAAATTTTAGACATTATTTTTGATAATATTTTTATTTAATTTAAATATTATCATTTAATCATATTATTTCTCTCTCATTGTTTTTATAAAAAAAATAAAATAAAAATAATTGATCACATAAATAACATTAGTATCGAACACATTGCAGAACTTTTTTCAAAAATGTTGATTTTTTTACCGCATAAGTTCAAATAACATTATTGTATTCAAATGCTCGTGCTGTCACATTTATTCATGTTAGTGCGGCTTTTCCAACTATTTATAAATTTTTTAATCTAACACATGAATAGTATCCACCTAATATTCATGAGATTTTTTACTTATTTTTAAATTAATAGGAACAAGAAGAAGAGGAAGAAGTATGTGAAACCACTGAGCAGGACGAAGAACAAAACCCGACCCCCACGGACGAATCACATAACACTAACCCTTCATCATTAGACGAAAATCCCAAAACACCCTCAATCAACGACGATGACACGTCGAAGACCGAAAACGAACAAAGCGGTTCGTCAACAAACGGTCAACCCAAGACCCTCAAGAAGCCGGACAAGATCCTCCCCTGCCCCCGTTGCAACAGCATGGACACCAAGTTCTGTTACTTCAACAACTACAACGTCAACCAGCCCCGTCACTTCTGCAAGGGCTGCCAGAGGTACTGGACCGACGGCGGCACCATGCGCAACGTCCCCGTGGGGGCCGGCCGGCGCAAGAACAAGAACTATTACGCCTCCCACTGTCGCCACCTCACCATCTCCGAGGCCCGAATCGACGCATCCAACGGGTTCCATCCCATGAAACTCAAATCCGACAGCGGCGTGCTATCGTTCGGGCCGGACTCGCCGTTGCGCGAACCCAACGTTTCTTGCAAAACCGGAGAGAATGTCGACGATTGCAAAAACGGGCTGCAAAGGCCCGCGATGAGAAATCCGAACGGGTTTCAAACTCCGCTCGTCCCGTTTACTTATCCGGCCATTTATCCACAAGGATATCCAATGCCATTTTATTACACGCAGCCCGTTTGGAATTGCAACGTCCCGTGGCTATCGGTACACTCTCCCACGGAGAATCAATCGTCACTCGGTAAACATTCAAGAAACGGAGAGCTTCCAATCAAGACGAACAATTCGGAGGGTAAAGAACCGAAGAGACAAATATTAGAAAGCTCGGTCGTGGTACCGAAAACGTTGAGGATCGGTGATCCCGAGGAAGCTGCAAAAAGCTCGATAAGGTCGACGTTGGGGATCGAGAACAGGGAAGGTCTACTTAAGGCCTTGCAACCCAAGGGAGACGAGAAAAAGTCAACAGTCAACGCTTCGCCTCTATTGTTAGCTAATCCGGCGGCCTTGTCCCGGTCCATTAGCTTCCAAGAACGCGTCTGAAAAGCTCGACTTATTCGACGTCTTTTAAGTTCCTACAAAATGGCCTGCCTACCAGAAGATGGTAATCGTACCTTTTCTTGTAAATTAAGCAGGGGTGTTTTTATTTTTGTTTTTGTTTATCTTACGATGAGTGAGTATTTATGTAAATATTTTTGTAGAAACATACCGACAGAAAGGGTGGGTGAGTGAGAATGTAAAATGTTATTAGAGATATAGGTGCACAAATGGCAGATGTTTATATAATGTCATTAACTGTTTCAGTTTCCGACGATGTAGTTTTGCATAGAGGCTCTCTGTTTCTTCGTCTGTTTCAACATTTTAAATAAATAAATAAATAGTAGTAATAATAATAATAATAATAATAATAATAATAATAGAAGGGGGATAATTGCAAAGAACCACAAGAGTCTAGTTTACGTATATAATCCGATCAGCTACCTTTTATTTAATTTCGAAAAATAAGTGTGTTTTAAAAAAATAAAAAAAAGGGAAGAAGATAAGAAGATATTTGTAAGAGAGAGAAACTCCTTTTCGCAGACTTTCAAGGTTGATGCTCAACGATGGATACCAAATAACTTTCCCTTTCAAAATCAAACTTTAGGGATAAGGTGAAATTAACATGGCAAAATGTGTAGTTAAACCCCGTTTTTAATCATTATTGTTACTACAGCTATTATTTATTATGATTGCTTATTTATCTTTCCTGTATTAATTATTTCCGCGGTTACATTTATATATTATATGTTCTCAACTTAATTAAATTAAGTTATTTATTTTATTTTAAAATTGACAATAACTATTGGTAACAATCTACTATATAACAACTATAAAATGTTAATTTAGTTTGATATCTAATGTTAAATTTTTTTTTATAATTTATATTGTATTAAAAATATATAAAATATTCATAGTGTGTTTATCATTATTTACTATCTAAATAAATAGGAAGCAAAATTTTACCAAAAACTACATAAATTATCTTGAATAACAATAAGATATGATATATTTTATAAATCAATATTGTATTAATATATTTTTTTAATCAATTTATACGTATATACTTACAAAAAAACGTTACTTATTACTTATCTTATTCAAAACCTCTATATCAAACACTCTTTCGAGAAAACAATGTGCAGAGTTTGTGGACCAGCAATTCAGATATTTTCACGAAAAAATGGTAACCACATTTATGAGTGAGATTTATATGTCATGCCATAAATGCTTTTGTCTTTTTCAAAGTGTATGCTTTTTCCATCCCCTTTTTTAGTGTGTTTCCCCTTCCCCTTTTAGTACCTTTTTCTAATTTTTCTTATTAAAGGTGCGCACACAACAATAATTCAGTTCCGAAGTGTTCAATAACATAGTCAATCTGACTCTCGATCACATATTTGTAAATTGTAAGATTTTAATTAAGCTCAATAAATATTAAAAATTCGTTCAAGTACACCTAGCCGGTATGATTTGACTATAATAGAAATAACAAGGGTTTTTATTCTCATTAAGTTTTTTTTTCCCCTTTTATTGGAGACATATTCTCATAATTAGGGTTAGTGGTAAAAGTAAAATGTCGCTTGGGTTAGACGCATCGTTTGGATAACATCGTGGTCAGCCGGCAAAAGCTTTTACTTTGTCCAAAGAGTAAAAACAACCTTTGTGCCACGAAACTAGTAAGGTCGTTTCCCACTTTGATTTTTATTTAGTTTGTTCTATGCCACTTTTTCCCCCTCCAATTATTAATGCTTTTTGCTTTTTAGGCCATTTACCAAAGTAGTGGGTGTTAAAGAACTTTTGTTTAATTGACTTCCACTAATCCCACTACTCATTCTAAGTCAATCAATTGAAAATCCGAATTAAGCTAATTAATCAGTCAAATTTTACTACTTCAACTCAAAAATGTGCTAAAATAGTCTGCTCATGATTGGTAATTGAAAAAATAAAAATAAAATATTTTTTGGAATATAAAATAATAAATTACTGGTTTTTACTTAGCAAAGGAAGTAAGATTGGACAAGTTGTGTACAATTTTTTTTTCTTTCTTTAGAGTTTATATAATGAATATAAGTAAATAACTAGCACGAAAGTGCCCCTTAAAAGAGACAAATTGGGAGAGTATCACTTTCAATGAGCAAAGTAATTGAAAAATGAATCACACCAATTAATCAATAAGTGATAAAGCAAAGATTAATTTAGCCTCTTTATCTTGACAAATAAAACAAAAGGTTACACTCTTTATAGTTAACCTTTTATCAATATCCAAAGTCAAATTCCATTCAGAAGTTTATAGTTAATTTTTAATGGGCTCCTTAAATTTATTTTTTAATAAATTAAAGTCAAAAGAGATGACACGTGGTTCTTACTTGTAAGTTGTAAAGACCAGAGTAACTCGGGTTTCCTTTTATGACATTTTTCAAATATAATTATCAGTCTACTTTAACCAGTAGGAAATTGTGAAGATAAGTTTTGAAATAAACGTGGTTTTAAAATGAGCTCTTGAGCGAGTATTTACTGGGTTTTTAACATTTTCGTTTTTTTATTAAAAGCTTGTTTAACCCAAATATTAAAAAAGGCCTTGTTATGTGCTTAGTAAATGTTTTCTTCTTTCATAATTTCAAATAATATTCAACTGTTTGCAAATTTGATAAGTTATTCCTTCTCAAGGCTTCAAGAAATTTGTTTCCGTGAATTTCATTAAAAAAGTATAAGTACCCATTTGTAATTTTGTTATATGTATACTCCATGTGTGTGTATATATGTGGACACACACGGGGTAGCAGACCAAGTCTATAATGTGGGTGGGCTCCTTTTTTTTCCAAGGGATTAGTAAGTCTGGCACAACCTGTCTTTCCAACCTGATCCTGATAGTCGGCGTAGTCAGAATTTATTGCCAATGCAATCACAAACTTTCGTTATTTTAAAGGGCGGTTTCCGGGTAAAGTTTTGGCACCGAAATTATAGAATTTTGGGTTAGGTGGTTCGTAATTATTTGGTACCAATGTTTTCGAAATCAGAACGGACATTTAACCGATCTAATAATTGGTTTATTGAGTTATTAATTTGATCTGTAGAATAATTTTTAATAAGAAGCTTAGATTAATTGGTTATAAATATTAGCAAATCAAATACAAGGAGTATGGAGGTATGATATCACTAAAAAAAAAAAAAAATACCGAAGGAAATATTCCCTTCGTAAATTTCGAGGGCATTAACGAATGTAATTTTTATCGAGCGATCATACTTTCAGTAATATTACTTTCGCTAAATCCCTCGAATACATGACGTCAATGTTTGTCGTCATAATTAACGAAGGCAATATCGAAGGCTTCTGAAGTGTACTTCACGAAAGAATTTACCCTTCGAAAATATCGAGGGGAACAGTCGGAAAAACCGAAGGGAATTTAGTCCCTTCGTTGTTTTTTTTTTAAAGAAAAAAAATATAAATAATATAAAATCGAGGGGAAGAAACTCCCCTCGGAAAAATCGAGGGGAATTTAGTCCCCTCGATTTATTTTTTAGAATAAAAAAATCAAAAAAATATAAACAATATAAAAACCGAGGGGAAGGAATTTCCCTCGGAAAATCAAGGGAATTTAGCCACCTCGATTTTTTTTGAGAATTAAAAAAATCAAAAAATATATAAATAATATAAAAACCAAGGGGAAGAAATTTCCTTCGGGGAATTTAGCCCCCTCGTTTTTTTTTAATTAAACAAAAAATTAAAAAAATAGAAAAATTTTAAAAATAAAATAATCCTATCATTTTAGACATGTGGGGTATTTTTGATCCAGTTTCGATTGAGAAATATCTCCGGGCATGTGCGTATTTACACGAAACGTGTAATTCGACCAACAACCAAAATATGATCGATCGATCAACTTGTTCGGTTGGAAACACGAAGCGATGAAATATCGTGATTTTGTGAATGTGGCACGGGATGCATCTCGATGTCATGGAAACATGAGGATCGAGTGTTGATTGGTAAATACGCGTTTTCTATTTTTTTTAAATATAAAATTGAAAAGAAAATCGAAAAAAATAGAAAATGCATAAAAATTTAAAAAAAAATACTATAATTGTACACACGTGGTGGCACGGGATGCGTATCGATGTCATGTAACCACGAGGATCGAGTGTTGATCGGTAAATACACGTTTTCTAATTTTTTTTTGATTTTAAATAAAAAGTCAAGAAAAACCAAAATAAAATAGAAAATGCGTAAAAATAAAAAAAAATACTATAATGTACGCACGTGGTGGCACGGGATGCGTATCGATATCATAGAACCATGAGGATCGAGTGTTGATCGATAAATACGCATTTTCTTTTTTTTTTCTTTTTTTTTCTATTTTTTTAATTAGAAAAAACGAGGGGATGATTTTCCCCTCGTAAAAACCAAGGGGAATTACAACCCCCTCGGAAATCCCGAGGGGAAATTGTCCCCTCGGTTTTTTTTAAATTAAATAACGAAAAAAAATAAAAATAGAAAATCGTAAAAAAGTAAAACAAGAGTAATAAACTATTTATGAGTGGATTTCTAACGTTAAATACTTAAAGTCATAGTAATTATTCACAAATTACTAATATACAAATGTTCATAAATAATTACTTAGTTAAAAATTTTAAAATAATGTATTGAATTCTTTATATTATCCGATTATATAATTATATTTTGTTCTAACTACGTATAATTTTGATTTCAAATTCTAATGAAGTAATTGTATAAAGTTATTTACCTTTCAATTATGTTTATAATATAATTATTTTAGGAAAAAAAAGTGGCTTTTGTGACACGGTTTGGGTTAAAGTTTGGGTCATTTGGGTTTTAACTTAGTCGGGTATAGAAGATTGAAAGATATGACTCTATTAGGTTTGTCCTCATATTGCCTGGTTTGGTAAAAAATAAAATTATGGAAGAAAAAATAAGCTCCTGTAACCGATTATAATTTTTTTTGTCTTCGTTGCATCAATTTTCTGGTTGTACTTATATTATCTTTTTCTTTCTTTAAAAAACTTATTAAATAGATTTTTAAAATCAAACTATATATTTTTTTTATTAATTGTATTTTTTTCTTTAATTTTTTATATTATTTTACATTTCTTGTAATTTTTAATTTGATTTATTTTTATACTTATCTAATAATTTTCATAATTTAATGGTATTTTTTTTGTAGCTACGAATTCATATTTGATTTTATAACATTAGCGACTTTTGGTTGATTTTCTATTTTTTTGTATTTATTAAATAAATATTTTTAATTTACTTATAAGTTCTTATATATTATTTATAAGAAAAATAAATTTATTTGATATCATTTGACATATTTATATTTTGACTTTACTTTTCTAGGTTTTGCAAAAACTAATCATTTAAATTTATTTATAGATTATATATTTTATATTTATATTATATTTTTCAGATCACNGGAATTTTGAAATTGCATCTAAAAAATAAAAATGAAAAAAAAGAGTAAGAAGCTGTATAATATTTTCAGCTCCAATTTTTTTTTAATATTTTTATCGATTTTATTTTATATTTTTAGATTTATTTAATAATTTTATAGAATCTAATTATGAATTTTTTAAGTTAATTTACTTATTTTATGAATTTTCACTTTCATTTTTTTCCGATTATTGAATTTTTGATTTTGTTTCATATTTATTAAATAAATATCTATAATTTAATTATAAGTTCTTATATTTTATCTATATGTTTTTGTTAGTATTTTTAATTTTATATTACAACAATTGAAAATATTTATGTTTTATTTTTTCTTTTTTGGGTTTTTTAAATTTATTAACTAATTATTTATATATTTATTTTAAATGATTTTTTATAATTTATATACTCTTTATAATTTTTTCTATTATTTATATTATTACCAAATTTTGTTTATAATTATACACAGTTCTTTTATATATTTAATATTTTATTTATATAAATCATAATCCATAAAAATATATTTACATAAATAATTATATAAATAATAGGAAAAATCCCCATTTAGGCATATATCATATTATCAGAATCTCCAAGAATTTTCTGAATTTTTTTATTCCAATTTAATACAAGTATATCCCATATAGTCCGTACTGAGTATATTGACAAATCTGGTCCAAAAAAGTTGAATAGACAAAAACTCCGCCTCGATGGAAAGAAGTGCAGATTGAGCGATCTGCATGGTGATAGAGCATGATTCACGAAACCAGTTTTCACTGCCCATGCCAATCTCTAATAAACTATGCTTTTGTGGAGATTTTAAACTACAACACAACTAACGATTTTTGTATTCCCGCCACCATACACAGTTGATAACACACAATTTTGGTTGGGGTTGTTTGGAAATGGAAATCGATAGTAAGTCATCAACCTTATTCAAGTAGTTGGTAGAACAACATATTTCGAAACAACACATCTGTTCTTCAGAATATTTTGTTCGGAAAATTTTTTCACGAAAATTTTTCAGACTTTTTTTTTTCTTCGCCTTTTCAATTTAGTTGCACTCAAACTTATTTTTTCAAAATGTTTTTGTTTTTCATCCTAATAGAAGTTTCAAAAATTAGTTCTCATTTTTAATAAACAGATTCCAAACTACTCGACTAGGGAGTTTTTAATTATTCGAATATAGACTTTGATATGTATTGAAAATAAGAACTAATTTCTTTGAGTGCGTATTTTTTGTTTTTAATCCTATATAGCAGTTTAGAAAACTACTTCTCATTTATTACAAACAGGTTCCAAACTACTCGTCTTGGGAGTTTTTGATTATTCGAATACAACCTTCATCTGTATTTTAAATACAAACTAATTTTTTCGAGTGAAGCCACCCTCTTTTTTTCACACCAGTTTTGTTTTTTTAGATCATTATGCAATTTCACTTGTATTTTCACAGTATTCTTTGAATCTAGTCTACATAGTAGTTTAGAATATAGTTGTCAAGTTTTCACAAACTGAATCCAAACTACGCGACTCGGTAGTTTGTAAGTATTCAACTACAAATTTAATTTGTTTTGCTAAGTAGTTATTTTTTGGAGTAGGTCTAAATAGTGTGTGTGCTTTCAACTATGAAAGTATTCACCGATATGTTTGTTTGCAATCATGTGAACAGTAGTTCTGAATTTGTGTGTTTGTAGTTGGTAAAGTCTTTTAGTGGTATTTTAATTCTCAATTTAGTGGAATAGAGTTCTCATTTTTTACAAACAGATTCCGAACTACTCTATTAGGAGTTTCTAATTAGTCGAACACATCCCTAATCAGTAGTGCAAATAAGAACCAGTTTTTTTGAGTGAAGCCACCCTCTTTTTTTAAGACTAATTTTATTTTTTAGAGTGTTATGTAATTCCACTTTTATTTTCAAGGTATTTTTTATTCCAGTGACATAGTAGTTTAGAATATAGTTGCCATATTTTTTCAAATTGAATCCAAACTACTCGACTATGTAGTTTGTAAGTATTCAACTACAACCTCAATCCGTAATGCGAAGTACTTATTTGTTGTAGTATTTCTGAATAGTGGTATTTTGGTTAGTGTAGTTGCAAATTTTTTTAAAATAGTTTGTAATTATCTTTCAACTATCATCCCGTTGTAAGTATTTTCTGATATTTAATTTTATTTTCTAAAGTTATAGGTTATAATGTAGTTTATAATAATCTCAACATTTGTTATATATTTGATTTAGATTTGGCCGACTACGGAGGTATCATTATTCTATGTAATTATGCCGGGGAGACGCTCGTAGTTTACGTAGAGACCAGATTCTCTTTCGATGCCCTTGTTAGAGTCCAAGCAAACAGGAGTGAACTAGAGATTATGAATATGAAAATGCATTATTTCATTCCGGATTGTCCAATGTGTGTCCTTGGCAATGAGACTAATTTCAAAATGATGGTTAATCTTTTAATATCATTTGGGTTAGTTTGAGTTAGAGTTGATATTTCAAGCAATTTCGCTCAAAATGGACCCCAGACTGCTTCTAATTGTTCGAATAATGAGGACATCCTATCAGCCTTGGTCCCGAGCCACACCAAGAGATTATTAACTGTTGATTGGTACAACAAAATGGTATCAACCGTCGGACAAAAGTACGAGGGTGGGGTGAAAGAATTCAGGATTGCATTACGTAAGACGGCAATTGGCGTTGGTTTTGAATTTGAATTTCCTGTGAGTAGTTGCAGTTGTTCATAAATATATTGTTGTTGTTGTTGGAAAAATAATTGCAGTGTAGTTCGTAATTTGAGCAGAGTAGTTTGCTATTTATCTGTAAGTAGTTGCAATTTTTCATAAATTATCATTGTTGTGATTGGAAAAAGAAGTGCAGTGTAGTTCATAATTCGAGCAGAGTAGTTTGCTATTTTCTTGTGCGTTGTCGCAAATTTTCATGAATTATCGTTGTTGTGGTTGGAAAAAGAAGTGCAGTGTAGTTCGTAATTCCAGCATAGTAGTTTTGCTATTTTCCTATGAGTGGTTCCAGTTTTTCATAAATATATCGTTGTTGTTGTTGGAAAAAGAAGTGCAGTGTAGTTCGTAATTCCAGTAGAATAGTTTGTTATTTTCCTGTGAGTTCTAAATTATCGTTCGTAATTATACACATCTCAGTTTAGAAGTTTAGTAGAGTTCGCAATCTGAACAAAGTAGTTTGTAATTTATACATTATGAGTTGTTTCGTCCTTATCTATTTATACATTAACATTATAAAAGCACTATATTTCTGTTTAATTACCATAATACTAGCACTACTTGTATAAAAGTATCATCTCAAATTTAATATCATACCCACTGCGATTGACACTACATGTCGGGCATTTTATTGATCAGATAATAAAATACAAATAGTTTACAAGCACACTTCAACCTAGGACAAATTGCAGGCTTATCATTCTGAAGAATAAAAACTGCATTCACCAACAACAGTAAATGCAACCAAGGTACAATCCTGTCATGAATCATGGTTTGATTTCGAAAAAATTGGGGATTGGGACACAACTTGAAGATGGTAATTTGGGAGAAGTACCGCATTTGGACGAGAAGCAAAGGGATATGGTAGGGGCCGGGTCCGGATCCACAATTAAAGTTGAAACGAGTGGGGACAGCACTTGCGGTGCTGGGCCAATTGTTTTCTCAAAGGGAAAAGCCCAGTTAATTAAATGACAGGCCCATTTAGTTATATGAATGGAGCCCAATTATGTTATTTGTGTTCAATTTATATTGTAGCTAAGAGAGAGAGAGTAAAAGTTGTTGTATTTTCGTTTTTTAAGGGACATTTCAGCTTGTTGCAACGGTCCCCCCCTGGAGTATTTATGCTTGTTGATGGAATGAGAAAAGGCATCAGATAATTACAACAATAATTCCTTCCTCTCCAAGTTTTTCTATTTTCCTCCCTATTCTATCCTAATCTATCTTCAAAACTCTAATTATTCTCATCAAGAAACCCAGAAATATTCACACAAAATTACAGAAAATAATTAAAATCATTACAATTGGTACTTAGAGCCAATCGATTCCCTACAATGGCTGAAGTTACCCATTTCAAAGATCTTCAAGAAGCCCAGAAACGCATAGACCAAGTCCTCCAAGCTGAATCTGCAAAAAGAGAAGCATCAGAAATGAAGATGCAAGAACAAATCTCAGTAATCAACACATAAATGATGAATAAGTTTGAACATCTATCACAGACTCTTGCATCCATCCAACTACAGCTGCTTAATGCTGACAGAGGCCCTAAACATGTGGATGACGGGTCAGTTTTGGGAGATCCAGGTCCAGGCTGGTCCTCTCCTAGAACAGCCTCTAAACAACAAGTTACTACTGGCAGGATGCTCCAGGATCACCCTTCTGCTAACATAATTACACCCATGCCCAAGTTGGAATTCCCCAGGTTTGATGGCTCTAATCCTAGGTCATGGATTTTAAAGTGCCAAAGTTACTTCAAGCTCATACCTAATGTTCCAGACCACCAGAAAGTCACCCTAGCAGCTATGCACTTTGAGGGGAAAGCTGCTCAATGGTATCAACTATTTTTTGTTAAACAACTGGACATCACTTGGTCACAATTCCTGGAAGTGATTTCTACCAGGTTTGAGGAATTAAAGGAATCAAAGATTATTGCTGAATTTAATAAATTAAAACAGACACACTCATATGGAGACTATGTGGATAAGTTTGAAGAACTGAGGGCTTGTATGTTGCTGTTGAACAAGGGGGCTTATTCTGAGGAGTATTTTATTGCTAGTTTTATCAGTGGCTTAAGTGATGAGTTACAGTCTTTCATGCATATGTTTGAACCCTCCTCTCTGCAACAGGACATTGAGTTGGGACTGAGACAACTGCATACAATTGAGGCTTTATCTAAGAGGCTCAGGGCACCTACTAAACCATTCACAACATATAACCCTAAGAAAGTTGAATCAAGCAGCTCACTAAATCCACCCCAACCCATTCTCAAACCCCAGTTTAAACTTCTCACTGCCTCAGAAATGGCTACCAGGAGAGAGAAGGGACTCTGCTACAATTGTGATGAACCTTTCTCTAATGGTCACAGGTGCAAGAACAGGATATCTTACATGATAATGACTGAGGAGGAAGAGGTACATTACAAAGACTGTTCACCCAACAGTGAAATTCCTGAGCATACAACTCTTGAGGTTATGGAGGAAATCCAGATGTCCATGAACTCAATTTCTGGAGAAGGGGGAATGACCATTATGAGGCTCATTGGTTCAGTGGGGAAAGATAAACTCCACATACTCATTAACACTGGTAGCACCCTCAGTTTTATACAAGAAGCTACTGCTGAAAAACTAGGATGTAAGTTGGATGCTGCTAAACCCATTATGGTAAAAGTGGCAAATGGGCAGAAAATGGTTAGCTACTAGAGTTGTAGATTTTAAATGGAAGGTGCAGGGGTACACTTTTGTTTTCTCTCCCAGGGTTTTGTGTAATGAAGGGTGTGATCTCATTCTTGGAGGGGATTGGTTGAAATCCTGCACTCCAATAGAGTTTGACTATGACAGCATGACATTCACAGTCAACCTATTTGGCAAAAGAACTAAGATTCAAGCTATTTCTACCCCAAATGAATGTCAATTAATTTCTGGTCCCACATTGTACAAAATGGTACACCAGGAATTCCCTACTCAGATTCAAGAAATGTTTTGGATTAAGGCCAAGCCTAATACTGGGGACAAGGATAAAGATGGAAAAATGGAGGACCTACTATTGGAGTTTCAGGATGTTTTTGAGGAGCCACAAGGGTTACCACCTGTGAGGGGAGTGGAGCACCATATTGTGCTCAAGGATGGTAGCAGTCCTAAGCATCAGTACCCCTATAGAGTGTCACACAGTCAGAAAGGAGAGATTGAAAAGATTGTAAGGGAATTATTAGAGTCTGGAGTAATATAACATAGTAGTAGTCCTTTTGCATCACCAGTATTGCTAGTCAAGAAGAAGGACAACTCTTGGAGAATGTGTGTAGATTATAGGTATCTGAACAGCTTAACCATAAAACATGACTATCCTATTCCTATCATTGATGAATTYCTGGATGAGCTACAAGGTGCAGAATACTTTTCAAAGATTGACTTGAGGTCAGGTTATTTTCAAATACTAATGAGACCTGAGGATAGGTTCTTGACAGCTTTTAATACTCACAATGGGCAGTATGAGTTTTTGGTGATGCCATTTGGTTTGTGCAAAGCACCAGCCACCTTTCAATCATTGATGAACCAGGTTTTTCAACCCTTGTTAAGGCAGTCAGTTCTAGTCTTTTTTGATGACATTCTAATTTACAGCAGAACCAGGCAAGAACATTACCAGGATGTAAGAGCAGTCCTCTCCCTACTAAGAGAGCACTCACTATATGCAAAGAGGAGCAAGTGTCATTTTGGTCAAAAACAAATTGAATATTTGGGCCATATCATATCAAAGGAGGGGGTAGCTACTGACCTTAACAAGATTTCTAATATGATGGACTGGCCTAGACCCACTAATGTCAAACAACTTAGGGGGTTTCTTGGGCTCACAGGCTATTATAGAAGGTTTGTCCAAGGGTATGGGCTATTGAGTAAGCCACTTACCAGTCTACACAGAAAATGGGGTTTTCTTTAGTCAGGTGAGGCAGAGGAGGCTTTCAACAAGCTCAAGAGAGCCATGAGTAAAGCACCTGTACTGGCCCTCCCAGATTTTTCCAAACCTTTTGTTCTGGAGACAGATGCTAGTGGCATTGGATTAAGAGCTGTACTTATGCAAGGTGGAAGGCCCATAGCTTACATGAGTAAGGCTTTGTGTATGAAAAATCAGGGGTTATCAATATATGAGAAGGAATTTTTGGCAGTGTTGATGGCCATTCAGAAATGGAGGCACTATTTGCTAGGGTATAAGTTCATCATAAAAACAGACCAGCAAGTATTGAAACACCTTTTGGACCAGAGGATTATGAATCCTATGCAGCAAAAGTGGATAACAAAGCTCCTAGGATTAAATTATGAGATTCAGTACAAGTAGGGAACAGAAAACAGAGTGGCAGATGCTCTTTCAAGAAAAGAATTTCCAGTTTCAGACTGTTATGGCATCTCTACTGTCACCCCACCTAGGTGCAACAAGTATTTGATAGCTATTCAGATGATCCTTTCTTCATCAAAGTTCTAACAGCTAAGTCCCTGAATTCACAAGCATATCCTGAGTTTGAACTACAAGGGGGAATCATAAAATACAAGGGAAGGGTTGTGATTGGAAAGGATACTACTCTCAGGCACACCATATTGTCTGAGATGCATAACTCAGCTTATGGGGGCCACTCTGGCATTTTGGGTACCTATAAGAGGACCAGTAGGGTGTTACACTGGCCCCTCATGAAAAAAGAAGTGGAAAAATAGGTGAAATACTGTGAGGTGTGTGCTAAAAGCAAGATAGATGGTGGTCCCTACCCAGGGTTGATGCAGCCCCTCCCCATTCCCCAGCAGGCTTGGACACACATATCCATGGATTTTATTGAGGGATTGCCTAAATCAGCAGGAAAGGATGTAATCTTGGTGATCATAGATAGGTTCACCAAGTATGGCCATTTCTTAGCCCTAACACACCCCTTCACTGATCAGACAATTGCTAAACTATTTGTGGGTTCTATCTACAAGCTACATGGTCAGCCTTTGCATATTATCACTAACAGGGATAAAATATTCAATAGTACATTTTGGGAAGAGTTGTTTAAGGCTTTGGGAACACAGTTAGATTTTACATCAGCCTACCATCCTCAGTCAGATGGCCAAACTGAAAGGATTAATCAATGTTTGGAAACCTATCTGAGATGTATGGTGCAGCAAAATCCTAAGAGTTGGGTTAAATGGTTGACCTTGGCTGAGTTCTGGTATAACACTAACCATCATACCAGCCTAAACACTACCCCTTTTCAGGCTCTCTATGGTTACCAACCCCCTTCCACTTTCCTGGAAACACACATCCTCACACAACATCAGGACACAGATGAGTTCATTCAACAAAGGCAGCAATTAACACAAAATCTCAAGCACAACTTAATACAAGCTCAACAAAGGATGAAATTCTATGCAGACAAGAAGAGGGCTGAGAGACATTATGAGATAGGAGAATGGGTTTATTTGAAACTACAACCTTTTAGGCAAAATTCGGTGGTACTCAGGAGGACCCTTAAGCTATCAGCCAGATACTACGGACCATACCAAATTATTGAAAAGATTGGCGAGGTGGCTTACCGATTGCAGCTTCCAGAAGGCACCAGGATCCACCCAGTTTTCCACGTGTCACTCATGAAGAGGAAACTTAGCCCCACGCTGCAACCACCTCCGACTCAGGAACTTCCTCTAGTTGATGATGACGGCGAATTTCTGGTAAATCCACATGAATCAATTGGTCAAAGATTGGTTCGCCGAAAGAAGGAAAAGGTACAGCAATTTCTAATTATGTGGTGCAACGGTGGAATTGAACATTCAAATTGGGAGGATGAGAAACACTTACGCCGTTGTTTCCCCAAGTTTGATCCTTTGGGACAAGGATCTCAAAAGGGGGCCGGTATTGTCATGAATCATGGTTTGATTTCGAAAAAATTGGGGATTAGGGCACAACTTGAAGATGGTAATTTGGGAGAAGTACCGCATTTGGACGAGAAGCAAAGGGATATGGTAGGGGCCGGGGCCGGATCCACAATTAAAGTTGAAACGGGTGGGGACAGCACTTGCGGTGCTGGGCCAGTTGTTTGCTCAAAGGGAAAAGCCCAGTTACTTAAATGACAGGCCCATTTAGTTATATGAATGGAGCCCAATTATGTTATTTTTGTTCAATTTATATTGTAGCTAAGAGAGAGAGTAAAAGTTGTTGTATTTCCGTTTTTTAGGGGACATTTCAGCTTGTTGCAATGGTCCCCCCCTGGAGTATTTATGCTTGTTGATGGAATGAGAAAAGGCATCAGATAATTACAACAATAATTCCTTCCTCTCCAAGTTTTTCTATTTTCCTCCCTATTCTATCCTAATCTATCTTCAAACTCTGATTATTCTCATCAAGAAACCCAGAAATATTCACACAAAATTACAGAAAATAATTAAAATCATTACAATTCCTTGCTGCACTAAGTACTGGCGAGTGGTGATGATAAAATCTATCACCAGTGCCAAAACCCTGGCCTTTTGTACTGAAAATGACCTAGACAAAACATGAACAACTTCATATGATTTCCACCATTACCTAAAATGGTAAGAGCCACTTATAAAATAGTTAAGCTCTTCCCATTTTGATCCCTATATTCTAGACTCGAGTCACTTAATTTTATATAGTATTCATTTTTAAGTGAATTGTGCTCCGATTAAGGTCTGACCAAAGACCATCCATCGGGGATGACATCGTCGCATGTGACGGTGCAGCCATCGCCGGTGGTGACCTTGAAAGAGAGGCTCTGTCCGTCGAGATTAGAGTTGCTTTGCCAATTTTGCCCCCAGTTTCAAGACATTGGTTCCCAATTTGTCCTTGACCCCTTGATAGAAACAGATTGGACATCGCCGGAGCCTCCAACCTTGGTGATTAAGACCAAATTGAAGTAAGAGTGCCCATTTATGGTGAACTTTATGCCCCCTCTTCTTTTTTGCACGGCACCTTACATAATTTAAAGAAATAAGATGAAACAAACAAATAAACCAAAAAAAAAAAAAAAGAAAAGACATCTCTTCAAACATCAAATGGGAACATTGACAGATTTTTTTTTCTTATTTTTTTTTAGATTTGAGATTTTTTTGGAAAATATTTGAACACATATAAAACTCACAATTTTTCTTTCACCATTCCTTTCAATTCATTCTCTAAAACATATTATAAATCAACAATCATTATTACAGCAATTTTCTATAAATTTCATGTACTTAAATCTAACAATCACAATCAATCATTATTTTAGTATTTTTCATATTAAATTAATTTCAATCATTAAAGTTTAAACCCATATTTATTCACAATCCCGAAATTTGCATATGGACACCAGTTTTGAATTTTTCAATAGTAGTTTTTGAAGTTCATTGGAGTATTTTTGAATTTTTAAAAAATAGTTTTGGAATTTTCATGAGTAGTTCTGAATTTTTTCAAAAGTAGTTCCAAATTTTTCAATGGTAGTTTATTTCTCAAAAATACTTCGAAAAGAAATAAACTACCTTGTTACTACTATTTAATCAGCCAATAACAAACTATTTTTCAGTTCCAAACTAGTCCTACTATCAAGGAATGGATGTTATACTCGAAAAAATGATATACTTGCAATAGATATATTAAACTAGTAATTCATATCAAAACAAGATAACAAAGTAGTTACAAGCGGCAGCACAAATTATAAACTAAACCCACAAAAGATGCAGAGTGCCATTATGATACATCTTCGAAATTAGTTAGTCTTTAAAATCAAAACTACATGACAAATGCATTACATTTGCAGAATATATAATAAACTACTCCTACAACAATTCGAGATCGCGATTACGATACAACCTGCAAAGTTTGTTAATGTTCTACTTATAACTATCTGCTACTTTCCTACTAATGCCTCACCCAATCACAAAATACTGATTCAGTTCCAAACTACTTATTCAAGAGTAGTTTTGAATTTTAAAAGGATAGTTTTGAGATTATTCAAGAGTGATTCCAAACTACTTATTCACAAGAGTAGTTTTGAATTTTTCAATTCGTAGAGTACATAAAGGACGTAAAACCAAATGTAAATTACACACTACCCCATCAACTAAAAAGCATAACTTCAAACTACTCAGCAACAATATAGTATAGTTTTCAGCCGTGTACTGATCTCATATCTCACGCAATCATAATACAAAAGAAACAATTAAAAGCATAGCACTCAGTAACTATTTCAAACTACTCTGCCACAAAATACTCCGTATTCTGATATCATTTCACACGCAATCAAAAAAATAAACAAACAAAAACAATTACTGAACCAAAAACCCTACATAGCCTACAGATAATGATAGTTCCAAATTATCCAAAATTACAATTCCTAACAAGATAACAAACTACATGAACTGAAATTGAAAATTATCTACTCCTAGCAAGTCTAGAACACTTACAAAAAAATCCTAACAAATTTTTGGGTTTTCGCGACCGATTTAAGGGTAATTCTTCTATTACGGAGGTGAAGGTCGAAGGGGTTTCGTGCGTCAATTCTCAATTCAAAATTCCCAACTGTGATTCATTTTGGATATTTTGTGGGTTCAGTGTCAATTAGGGAGCGAAAATTTGGGTGAAAAATTTTTGCCAGCAATAATTGCAATTAGGGAGCGGGATTATTTCGTTAGAGGAGTGGGAAAATTGATAGCAGGTAGAGGTTGACATATTTTTCAATGGTAGTTTAGTATATTGTTAGAGTAATTAGATTACTAGGGAACTTTAATATTTAATGGAGTTTTAGGACAATTCTCCCTAAAATAATAAATATGTATACTATAAATAGTAAGTGGAATGAGCAAAAATATTTTGAAAATATATTTAAAAATATTAGACTTTATATATATTTCATTCATCTACATGCGGATGCAGTTTCATTCCACCAAACTACTATATAGGAAACTTGACAAGAGTACGCAAGAGGATGACACGAGGCATCCTGAATTTTTTTTTCTCTATATTCCTTTTCTTTTGGTGATTTTTTTTTCTTCTTTCTTGACTTTCTGATTTATTCCAATTGCTTCTTTTTTTCATTTTATTTGATTTTTATTTTATTGAGCTGATTTTTTGCCTTATTTGCCATTTAGGCATTTATTACCTGGTAATTTACATAATTACCTATTTTAAAGTAAAGAAAATCAGTTTTACGATGACAACAAAATTAACCCAAAAATATATCTTCCACAAGATTTTTATCATAAATACGAGAACAAACTTCTGAACCAATTTTCCTACGTGATGGAGAAACCGCTACGGCGGTGCTTGTGAAAAACAATTGTAGTATCAACCAAAAGTTTTAAAAAATTATTGTATCAACCAATTATATATCAAACCAAATACCGCTACTTAATATATATTAAACAAAAGACTAAAGGTATTTTGTATATTTTAATCGACAGGCAGAGATATATCAACTAAAATTAACATTCGAGTTATATATCAACCCAAATATTGTTTACTTCAAATATATATATCAACCAAAATACTGCGAATTGAAAAATGTTTGAGGAGATTAAAAATTTTATTTTGTATATTTCAATTAATTTAAAACTATATATCAACTACGAATTGAAAAAAGCTTGAGGGGATAAAAATTTTATTTTGTATATTTCAATTAATTTAAAACTATATATCAACGAATTGAAAAAAGTTTGAGGGGATAAAAGTTTTATTTTGTATATTTCAATTAATTTAAAACTATATATCAGCTCAAATGCAACTTGAAAACAGTTTCAGAGGAGATAAAATTTTTATTTTGAATATTGCGACTAAATCAACTTTCAGGGGAGATAAAATTTTTATTTTGTATATTGTGACTAAGAATTGTATCAGAGGAGATAAAATTTTTATTTTAATAACTCTCGTATAAAAAAAACGAAAAACGTATAAATGTTAAAAAAAAAAAAAGTTTGTATCGTAAAAATAAAAAGAAAAAACAAAATATAATACTTGGTGTAATTTTACCTTTATTACCTGTGCTGCAAACCCGAGCCCAGCCCACGCGGGTCTCGAAGAATTCTGTGGCCTCTTCTAGGGCTCTTTTGTACTCATACAAACCCGCAGGTTTAAAACAAAAATAAAAAATCATACCTACTCATTCTTATTGACGCAAAAAAATAAAATAAATAATAATAATAATAATAATAATAATAATAATAATAATAATAATAATAATAATAATTGGGGCCATAAACAGATCTTGTCATCATTAGTTTCATTATTACTTGAGTTTTCAAAACATATGCTGCTCCCAAGGGGTGAATTTAGTAAATGGTGTGATGAAATATCTTTAAGTTTTAACCCGTTGTAGGTTGAATATTCGGTCTAATCTAAATCCAAACACTTAACCGGATCATATTGATGTCCACTGCGGTCCTTCAAAATGGTTGCGCCTCTGGTCCAACCAGGCCCACTAATCCTATCCATCCTACCTCCACTTGACCTCATCATCACTTTTCAATAATTGTCCATGTTTTCATTTTTTATTTTTATTTTAAACTGACTTGGGTAAATTCCTTAGTATGATCAATGGGCCTAAACTGGAAATCCCTAATAAATATGGGATAAATGGGCCTAAACTGGAATATGAAGAGAATTTCATCATTCACTTTGGGCTAAATAATGTCCACTTTTATTCTACACATTTAGCAAAATCAGCTCATTGGACTATACTCGTTTGACTTGGGAGGGTTGAGATCACATCAAAATCAGTAAAATTCAGCGTGTTTTGAGAGGGTTGAGATCACATCAAAATCAGTAAAATTGTCAAAATCCACAATTATAACAAAGATTATAAAGTCGATGTACATTTTTTAAATCACATTAAAAAATAAAGGATTTTCATAATTTGAAATCCATAAATTACATCATGCCATAAATCTTGGTTGAAATTTTTTCTTAGGCATCAATTCCTCATCTATAAAGACCAACCAAATTGTTAATTATGAATACTACTAAAAATCTCAGTCTCGTGAGTATCCATGGCAATGAAGTTTTCTTTATTTATTATCAGTTTCCTAATGGGAATTGCTGTTTCCTCTTGCATGGACATCTCTAGTAGCAGGGCGGATCGAATAATTAACCAGGTTAATTCGATAATCATTTTACATTTGCAAAATGTATTTATTAATTTCGCAAGTATTTAATCATCACTAATAAAAAAAATTAATCTTCATATAAATGTAGAGCAAGACTTGGTGCATGATCAAAGTATCGGCTCCTTATAACAAGCTGCAAGGATATATAGACCATGCTTGCGGGAAATATGACTGTAAAGAAATAAAACCAGGTGGTTCGTGCTACGAACCTCAAAAGTTGGAGAGTTACGCATCATATGCCCTTGATTTGGAGTACCGAGCCACTGGCACGTGCAACCCTGAATTCGGCACGACAACGGTCACTGACCCTTGTAAGCTCTTGCCACTTCTCTGTCTAAATTTGAGCATCATAACCAGTTTGTGTTTCTTTAATCAAAATTTGATTTTACAATTTTATAGTTATTATTATGTGATTTAAGATTATTATTTATTTATTATTGCAGCATATGGCAGCTGCAAATATCCATGAGTACTTCGGCAACAGTTTGCAAAGAGGGAAAATGACTTCTGTTTTAGCATAAACTGATGAATGAAAGATGTGATTTCATTTATTCCATGTAGAATAATGCAAAATTAAATAAATTTATGATCCTACTTCTTACCAAAAAAAAAAAATAGCAACAATATGAATCATAGAACTATTTTTACAAGTTCTTCTCTAACCTTTCAATGAAATTAAAGGGTTAAATGTTGAAATTGCATACCAAAGGCGTGAATATATTTTTATTTCTATCATAATGTTTTCTTTGTAAAAACATTAAAAAGCACTAAAACAATAAAATGTCAAAACCAAATAAATTCCAATTCACAATCAAAAACACACGTTCAAATCTCATAAAAAAACAACCCAAATTCTCAGAAACAATGGAAATGAAAATTTTCAATAAGAAAACCTGAAGATACCCAATTTTCTATCAAAAACTCAACCAGAACAAACTTTTAAAAGAATCAAAACCTCTGTCGCACTATTTATCTTATAAAAATATTTAGAACTATAACAAATGCAATGAGAGCTCATAGCAGCTCATTGTTAAAGAAGCAATCCAAATGGCACATTAAACTAATCCACCATAAGGCACTCACCCTAAACCATCAAAACAAAAACCTTGCAATAGAAATTAGCCTCGATAATGGAAGTGGAAAACCATGTTAGCCACTCATAAGCTATGACAGATACAGGACTAACTACAAGCCTAAAAGGCATGATAAGTCACTCTAGGTAATCTTTTACAAAATATATAGTGATCAATTTGGGATGGGAAAATATCTCTAACAAACTACATAGTCATCAACAAGGCAGGCAGCTTTCGTTTATTGGCTTTCTCCTGAATAAATCTGGTGACACATGAGCAATTTCCCTAAATGGTTTAGACATTACTTTTCAAGACAAAAATAAACCACAAGTACAACTCATAAGTAATTATGATCCCAACACCAATTTTTGTGAGTCATAATGCAATTTTATGAAACTGCATTCACTACAATGTATTCATTAGATTAGTATTGATCATTAACTTAAAAACAAAGCAGAAGCTAAAATCCCAAACGCCTCAAGAAGTTGAAACAAAATCAAGACAAAATCAAGGAAAACTTTAATAAGATCCATTCTCACATCCCATAATAAAACCTACATACCATAACTTACAATAGCTTTCCAATTAGTTCATTAAATCCATAAAAACCAAAACAAACAATATTCGAACAAAAAACTGGCATACTCTTAACTCGGGAAATAAATCCTAAGTACCATTTTTCACTATCTCAAGAACAGAAACAGAGAGAGCATCAGTCACCCTTTCTTCTGAAGGAGCAGCCCTCGGTGAGACGAGCACGCCCTCCCGTGGGTTGGCACAGCACCGTCTGACAGTTACCGCACACAACAACTGTCTGTGAATGGCTGAACACAGTGGTTCTGCACACACAAATACACACATGTCAACTAAAACATAATTCCTTTATTTTAAATCATCGATCAATTGATTCGATTTCCATAAATCACACAATTCAGTCAGAAAATAATTTAAAATTCATATAAAATCTTACATGTTAAAGCAACCCTGGCATTTGACATCCTACAATCAACAAATTACAAATGAATACATGAAAATTAAAATAGAATGAAAAAAAAAACTTTAATAATAGAAAATAATGAATTAAAAGTACCATGAAGAAAGAGTTTGGGGATTGAACAAGGCGCTTAAGCTTGTGCTTCCTCTTCTCAAGCTCCGCCGGTGGGTTGAGCAAATCGTAGTCGTTGGAGAGAACCTATTTTCAATAATCAATAAATAAATACCCAATAAACGGTGAAATAAATCACAATGAACATATCATGAAAATAATCTAAATCAACATAGGTAATTAACAGAAACGATGAATCAGTCATAAACTCACCATCTTTGATTCGCAAACACAAGATAAAATGTTATAACCCTAGAGAAAAGAAGAGTAGGAGCCGCACAGCTGAAGATGGGAGAGATTGAAGTCTTAGGGTTTTGCTGTACTATCTATATGAGTAATTGAGCCGTTCGATGCTAAGACTTTTGAAAGCTTTGAATCTGGGCCGTCCGTGGGAGTCTTTGGTTTTGAAATTTGAAGAGTGATGCCAATTTGTCTTTGCGTTTTTCTACTTGTGTAAAAGTGAAACCGCCTTTTCTTTTTTCTAACTTCAAAAATTGTTCGTTAACCGAGTACCATATTTCCTAGCCCCTGCATTTACATTCCTTACATCTTATCATTATCTATAACTACTTTAGATCTAAGAATTCTAATTAAATGGGGAATGGTACCTTCACGTCACCGTAGAAGTCCCCAATAATATAATTCAATTAATTTGTTTCGTTGAAATATTTTAATTTCAGCCTATAATTGTTTAAACCAGTTTTGACATTTTTTTATGCTATTCAATGTTGACGTGATAAGAAAGTAAAATGGAAAACTATTATATTTTATAAAAATAATAGAAATCAATTTAAATCTAATGTTATTTTAAATATGTTGAAAAAAGTGTAAAAAAATCTGGAAAAATGTTTTACTGATTCTGAAAAAAGCTATTTAGATTATAAAATTAAAAATAATTAGAAAAATATTTCATAAATATGAAATTATTTCAAACTTGTGAAATTTTGTGTAAAATATAAATTAGAAAAGTCTTGCAAAATATTTTATTAAATCTAAAATTATTTTAAATATGTAAAAACACAGAATCTATAAAAATAATGTATACAATCGAAATTTTAATTAAATATGTAAAAAAACTATTTAAATAAATATTCAAAAGATCCATACTTTTGATTTTATAAAACACTATTTTAACACCCCATATGTTACATGGGATTTATCAATAGATAAATATAAAAATATTTGTGATAATTATTGAGTTAAAATCTAAAAATAAAAATTTAAAGATGTCTTATTTTCAACATCTGTCTTATATGGATGTCTAATCACTATCCATTAGTTATTAATAATTAAATAATTCTATATTTTTTAATTTACATTAAATTAGTTAATAAATTCTATTTATATACTTATGGAATTTTTAAAATATGTCTCATTAATTAATTATATGATATGATTATATATTTTTATTTTTAATATTTAGATTCATTGAAATAGCTCTCACTTTTGATTTTAAAAAAATAACTTACTTATTTAGAACATTTGAGATTTTATAAATAAAATTATTTTATTTTTTCCAGTGTATAGGTTTAATTTGATTATAGTTCACAAGTATATTTAGTGTTATTAATTTTATCATTAAAGAAATGAAAAAAATAATAATGAAATGGCTTTCATTTGACGCACTTGAAAAAAAGCATGTTAAATTTTTGTTTTTAGATTTTAACTCAATAGTTATCACAAATATTTTTATATTTATCTATTGATAAATTTCGTGTAACACACGGTGTGTTAAAATAGTATTTTATAAAATCAGAAGTATGGATCTTTTGAATATTTATTTAAATAGTTTTTTACATATTTAATCAAATTTTTGATTATATACAATATTTTTATAGATTCTATTTTAATTTTATATTTAAATACCTTTATTTTACATATTAAAGTAATTTTAGATTTAATAAAATATTTTGCAAGACTTGTTTAACTTTTATTTTAAACAAAATTTCACAAGTTTGAAATAATTTCATATTTATGAAATATTTTTCCAAATGTTTTTAAATTTATAATTTAAATAGCTTTTTTCAGATTCGGTAAATATTTTTCCAGATTTTTTTACAATTTTTCAACATATTTACAATAACATTAGGTTTAAATTGACTTTTATTGTTTTTATTAAAAAATTAGTTTTCCATTTTATTTTTTTATCACGTCAACATTGAATAGCATAAAGAAAAATGTCAAAACTGATTTAAACAATTATAGTCCAAAATTAAAATATTTCAGCGAATTAATTGAAATATGGATTAAAGTTGATATCAATTATATTAATTTGTCACCCAATTTAAAGAATAATTTTTGAAGTTAGGGAAAAAAAAGGCGATTTCACTTTTACACAAGTAGTAAAACGCAAAGGACAATTTGGGATATAATATAATTAGTTGGGCCTTTTTAAAATTAATTGAGTTAATTATCCTTATTATCCCTAAAACGTCACAGTTAGTAGCACAGGAGATGCTGTTGTATTTTGGCACAGCATCGGATCCTCTCCCGTGCAAATAGGGGTGTGAAAAAATAGCTGGGCCAGAAAATCGGATCGGATCGGTGATAATCTGATCCAATCTATGGACTTTTCGAATTTCGGTTCGGCCCGATTCAAATTTGTAATTTTCCGATTCGAATCGGAACTGTACCGATTTTTATTTATTCATTTGTCATTTTTAAATAAAAAATATTGTTGGTGGTTTATATTGTCATAAGAGAATGAGTTGTTTGATAACATCTTTCATATTACTATATAAATTTGCGGCACAATTTAATATTTAGTGTATTTTTTTAATTAAAGAATTTTTATGTCACAATGTAAACTTGCGGTACAATCAAATGTTTAATGTGTGTAATGTTATGTGCTATTGTTTATAACTAGTATTGTGCCCGTACGATAATTTTTCCACCCCTACTTGATATAGCAGCGTACAACTGATCATGACTGAAAACTGAATTTTTTAGGAAAAGTCCAACGTGAGAGAGAGATTGTCCTTGAATTTTGTTGATCATCATAGTATATGACACAATCAGAGGAAATTGTCGTCGTTGGAATTTGAATGGCAAGCTCGAATTAGATGGTGTGATAATAATTTTAGGGATGGACAACAATTCACCTGCATTGCTTCCTTGAGAAATATTAGCTTATACAATATGATCGTCAAGTTTTTAACAACCAACATTACACAACACAAGGAAATGAATCAATATTTCTCAACAACATGAGTGGAATTCTAATTTTTAGGGAAATATGTCAATGTTCGAATCAGAACTGAATTTTTAGAAATTTTGGTGAGTGGAATTCTGAACAATCAATATTACACAACCTGAATTTTTAGAAACTTTAGTGAGTAGACGTCCTACAATATGTCAATGTTCGAATCAGAACTTTAATTCTCCATCATTTTATGACATCCTATATTTATTAATGAAATCGACGACATCAAGTGTTAGGGATTGAATAGCACGACCCTCTAAATAAGCAAAACATTCAGTAGTTTTTTCAAATTGTGGATATGTGCTGGCCACAATTGACGGAACATGGTCACCATCATCTTTCAATAATAGATAACCTGGATTTCATTTTGAGCGATACCATCGTTTGGTCCTTCAACTATTTCATCCCGTATACTATTTATCGAATTGACAATTTTTTATAACTTGACACAATCGGAATCTGAATTGTAATTTTGCAGCACCATATTCTTGGTCAACTTCAAAACCATGTAATGAGTCCATAAATGCGAAGATTTGATCATCATGTGAAATACGTCTGGTCCAGCGCCATTTGGAACAACCGGCAAAACTTGATGAAAATCTCCACAAAGAATTATTATTTTGTTACCAAAATGAAAGCTGCGTATTATAATTATTTTACGATCTCATCACGTCTTTCAATGTTTTGTTCAGAGTATCAGAATAATAGCTATGCATCATTGGAGATTCATCCCAAATAATGAGATGCGCATCCACCATTAATTTTGCAAGTGGAGTACCAGGAAACATCGAGATCTTGTTGGATATTAAAAGGAACACTAAATCTAGAATGACTAATTCTTCCTTTCGAAATAAGAGAAGTTATGTCGTTAGATATTATATTAACAATTCCACTATTAGATTTGTAGAAAGCGTCCTCTGTGTCCATAGATGAGAAATACACCACCCTTAAGTTGTATGTATGTATGTATGTATGAATGTATGTATGTATGTATTTCGGTGAGAACCATCCCTAGTTCTCACACCATAGATGATTTTTACCGAAACCACTCCCTATATATAATACATCTAAATATTATTTAAAAATCGAATAATATTGAAAAATAATATAACCTGTTCATAGAATGATTGTTATTAGACGAAATGTACTTTACAAATCATGAAAAATTTCCTTATACACAACATTTATAATATTATTACTACGTTTATTCTAATCATCGCCGATCAATATATTTAAACCCTTACAATTAGTCACACTTGATATAACATCGTACAATTAACCATGCTGAAAACTGACTTATTTAGGAAAGTATTTGTTTGGTAATTCTAAACTTTTGCAACACCATCATCTCCAAAAATATTTATTTGATCATTCTAAACGAATTATTTTACTATCCAGCATGGATTTTAGGTATGCTACAAATTTGGTATGAAGAGAATTTTTTACATTGTTAAGTATACGAAAAAAAATATGAATATTCAAATGAAGTTAAAGTGATTGGTATGTAAAATGTAAATGCATATCTAATAGAATTATCTAGATTTTGAATTTCGATATAAATTAAGTATGTCATGAATGCTTTCAAGATTACCTTCATTTGTAGCATTTACTTTTAAAGGTGACTTTCCCTTCTTGGTTTTGGGATTAGTTTATCTTTTTACGAACCTATTATAGTTGATGCCACAGTGTTCATTCCACTCGATGCAAGTTTTGCGCTTGTGTTGTTTTGCATGATTACTGAGATAGTAACAAAATACATTATTTTATAAAATCAATTCAAATCAAAAGTATTGAATCGTAATAATATTTTATAAATAACATGTTGATAGCCAATAAAACAAATGCTACATTGTTTTGCACTGTGCAATTTCGCATATTTTATTATAAAAAGTGGTCAAATTATTTTTGAGAAAAAAATGACAAATTTCATATTATTGGACTCACAATAAAAACCAAAATAACATATACATATACATATATTCAAATGATCTTATTAATTTTTTTATATATTAATTAGGGTATCCATCCTAATCATGATAAGAAAGTTCTAACATGATTAAAAAAGAAACTAAATCATTATTAATATTAAACATTATTTATGAGATCAATTCAAATAAAAAAAAGTATTGAATCGTAATAATATTTGATAGATAACACGTTGATAGCCAATAAAATAAATACTAAATTATGTTTAATTTAAAAAAGTGGTCAATTTACTTTTGATATTATTTGGACTCACAATTAAAAAAAAAACATAAAACGTATATATATGTATATAAAATAATCCTACGTGACTTTTTTTCTCTCTTACATGGTTTTTTTAGGTTTACTATAATTTCGTGTGAGGATAATTTTTTTCCTCCGCACAATGAGCAGATGATAGTATAAGTATTAAGTTTAAATATAAATATTACAATGATGTTGAAGCGATTAATATATAAAATATAAATGTACACCTAAGAGAATAAATTCGATTTTGAACTTCAATCGATATTAAGTATGACATTAATGCTTTCAAAATTACTGTTTTTAGCGAAATTTGCTTTCAAAGGCGGTCTTCCCATTTTTTTTTTTGTTTTTGAATTAGTTGATATTTTTTAAAATCTATTGTAGTTGATGTCATAATGTTCATCCCACTTGGTGCTGGGTTTGCACTTTTATTGTTTTAAGTGGTTTTTGAGATAATAACAAAATACATTATTTTATGAAACCAATTTAAATAAAAAAAGTGTTGAATTGTAATAATATTTCATAAACAACATGTTGGTAGCAATAAGAATAATATCAAATTATATTATATTGTGCATTTTTGTATAATTTAATTAAATAAAGTGATCAAATTATTGAGAAAAAATGACAAATTTGATATTGTTGGACTTGGAATGAAAAAAAWAATAAAAAAARGTAAAAAAAAAACTCATAATAAAAATTAAAATAACATATAAGTGATTATATATATATATATATATATAATTAACATTATAAAAATAAAAATTAAATTTATATATATATATAATATTTCTTATTATAATGTTAATTAGAGTATCTATCATAATTATGTTAAGAAGATTTCTACATAATTAAAAAAAGAAACTAATCTTAGGTGAATCAAATTATCATTAATATTAATTATGGTATCTATCATAATTATGTTAATAAAACTCCTACACAACTAAAAAAAGAAAATAATCCTACGTGGCATTTACGTGGCATTCCACTCTTATTTTTTTCTCTCTCCATACCTCTGCTTTAATATATATACTAGTATTGTACCCGTGCGTTGCACGATAATTTTTTATTTTATTTTATTTAAAATAAAAGAAATTATTTAAAATGTATTAAAATATTTAAATAAGTAATTGTATATATGTATACTTAAATTATATATATCTCTCTGTGTGTATGTATATTTCGGTAAGAACCATCACTGGTTCTCACACCAGAGATGGTTTTACCATAACTGCTCCCTATATATAAATCATCTAAATATTATTTAAAGATCGAATAGTATTCAAAATGATATAACCTAATTCATAAAAGGATTATTATTAGACGAAATATACTTTACAAATTATGATAAATTTCCTTATACACAACATTTGTAGTTTTGTTAACATATTTATTATCATCATCGTCGATCAATATTTGTAAACCTATACGATTGGTCACCCTTCATATAGCAACGTATAACTTACCATGGCTGAAAACAGGCTTCTTCAGGAAAATTCCAACGTGAGAGAGATATTGTCCTTGAATTTTGTTGATCATCATAGCATATGACACGATCAGAGGAAATTGTCATCGTTGGAACTTGAAAGGGAACCTCGAATTGGATGGTGTGACAGTCATTCTAAGGATTAACAACAATTCACTTGTATTGCTTCCTTGAGAAATATTAGCCTATACAATATGACCGTCAAGCAAACAACTAACATTACACAACACAAGGGAATGATCGATATTTCTCAACAACATGAGTGGAATTATAATTTTTAGTTTTAGCATATAGAGGCAATCTATAACATTTAATGGTATTTAGAAACTCTAGTGAGTAAACGTCCTACAATATGTCAATGTTTGAGTCAGATTTGCATGCATTATCAGAGTTAAGATATACTTCACATTCCCCCTTTAATTTTATGACATCATATATTTATTAATCAAATCGACGACATCAAGTGTTGGGGAAAGAATAGCCTGACCCTCCAAATAAGCGAAACATTCAGCAGTTTTTCCAAATTGTGGATATGTGATCGCCACAATTGACAGAACATTGCCTCCATCATCTTTCAATAATAGATAATTTATATTTCAATTTAAACGATACTATTCTTTGGTTCTCCAACTATTACATATCCTATACTATTTATCAAGTTAAAAACATTCTTTAACTTGATACAATTGGGATCTGCATTGTGATTTTGCAGCACCACATTTTTGGTCTACTTCAAAACTATGTAATGAGTCCATAAATGCGAATATTTGATCATTGTGTGAACTATGTATGGTCTAGTACTTTTTGAAATAACCGATAAAATTTGATGAAAATTTCAATCAAGAATTATTATTTTGTTACCGAATGGAAGCTGTGTATTAGAATTATTTTGCAATGTCATCACGTTTTTCAATGTTTTGCCCAGATTTTCAAAATAATGGTTATGCATCATTGGAGTTTCGTCCCAAATAATGAGATGCGCATCCACCATTAATTTTGCAAGTGGAGTACCAGTAATGATCGAAATCTTAGTGGATATTAAAAGTAACCCTAAATCTAGAATGCCCATTTCTTCCTTTCGAAGAAGAAGAAAAGTTATGTCATTAGATATTACATTAAGAAAACTTCCACTATTAGATTTAACAGTTGTAAAAAGTATCCCCTGTATCTATAGATGAGAAATACACCACTCTTGGTTAAATATATTGCATCCATTACTTTATCAATTTTGGCGGAATATAGTAAATTCGTACCAATGAAAACAAATATACTTTTCTAGGTGTCCATTCTTTTGTTTTTGAGTACTAATTTTTTTTTTAGGAAACTAAACATAAGACAAACTCATTGTCATTGTCATTATCATTATACAATACATTATTTTCTTCTGGAAGATAAAAACTCAAACACATGATAGGTGGAGTTTTATACTGAATTTCATAAACTAATATTCACTACGCCGCTTCGCGTGGAGAAATGTAATGACAATCATAATACATGTTGATCTCATCAATATTTTTATCCTCACATTTGTTCTGATAGGGAACCTATAGTTATATTTATTACCCTATTTAAACAAATACTTTATAGATCTAAATTGGTTACACTATTTAGCATGGATTGTAGGTCTACAATTTCATGTGAAGATAATTTTTCTCCGCACAATGAGCAAATGATAGTGTAAGTATTAATAAAATATAAATACTAAAATGATGTTGAAGGGGTTAGTATGTAAAATATAAATACATACCTAACAGAATAAATTTAATTTTGAATTTCAATTGAAATTAAGTATGACATGAATGCTTTCAAGATTAATGTGTTTAGCAACATTTGCTTTCAGAGGCGGTCTTCCCCTTTTTTTATTTTCGAATTAGTTGATCTTTTTCCAAATCTATTGTTGTTGATGTCATAGTATTTATTCCACTTAGTGTTGGGTTTGCACTTGTATATGTTTACGCTGTTTATAAGATATTAACAAAATACATTATTTTATGAAATCAACTCAAATAAAAAAATGTTGAATCGTAATAATATTTTATAAACAACACGTTGATAAACAATAAAAGTAATATCAAATTATATTGTATTTAGAATTTTTTTATAATTTAATTAAATAAAGTGATCAATTTATTTTTGAGAAAACGTGACGAATTTGATATGTTGGATTCGAAATGAAAAAAAAAATTAAAAAATAACTCAAAATGAAAATCAAAATAACATATAAGTGATTATATATATATATTATATAAATATATATAAGTATATATATTATATTAATTCTTATTATTTTAATATTAATTAGAGTATCTATTCTAGTTATGTTAAGAAAATTCCTACATAATTAAAACAGGAAACTAATCCAAGGTGGCTTTTTAATTAAGAAAAGAAACCAAATCATAATAATATTAAATAAGGTATCTATCATAATTATGTTAATAAAACTCCTACATAACTAAAAAAATAAAATAATCCTACGTGGCATTCCACTCATATTTTTTTTCTCTCCATACCTCTGCTTTAATATATATATATATATATATATATATATATATATATATATATATAGTAGTATAATAGATATATATAGAGGGTGGGTTCAAATGGAACCACGTCATTATATGTGAAACCTAGGGACTCATCTTGACCATTAGATTGAGTAATCTAGATGGTTGAGAACATGACACGTCAGCAGGTAATTATGTAAAAAATGCATTAATTAATTAAAAATGGTATTTTAAGACATATATCAACGTTCATAAAGAGCGCGATTACTTTCTTTAGAAAGTACTAGATTAAGATAAAAAAAAGGCACTACGGCTTTATACAAAAAGCATCGCAAATTTCGTCTACAAATTACGAAATTCAAAAAATTCAAATAAAACTCAAATTTCAACAAACAATTTTAAATAAAAATTATGTATAATTAAGTAGCAATGCTTTTTTCACATATAATTAGTGCTTTTATAATGTAAGTAGGCAATGGCTTTTTTTATATGTTGGCCAGTGTTACAAATTTGACGGAAAAATTCAAAAAATTCAAAAAACTCAAATTCCTCAACAAACAATTTTAAATAAAAATTATGTATAATTAAGTAGCAATGCTTTTTTCACATATAATTAGTGCTTTTATAATGTAAGTAGCAATGCTTTTTTTATATGTTGGCAGTGTTACAAATTTGACAATCTCAGGGGTGCTTTTTTCATATTATGGCAACGCTTTTTTACTACACTAAAACTGCTTTTTTGGCCCAACTCATAGTTGTTAACAACTTGGCCAACCATTCAAACCCTACCCAATTCAACCAGCAACACCCGTTCACCGTCCGCCAGTCAGCCGCCGCCTGCGCAAAGTCATGGCCTAAACCCAGATCGCCACCCCAAAATCGACACCAGCCCAATCATCCACCATCGCCAACCACCATCATCGCCAACCCGCCATTTCCAGTTCGTCGGGCCGCCGACGGAGCAGCGGAATTCGCCCGATCGAACCTAATCCCAGCCACTGGCCGCGGTCCGATTTCAGCCGCGACGATTCGCCTCACCTGCTGCACACAGCCGCCGCCCAATCATCCAACCATTCAAACCTACCCAATTCAGATCCCCACCTCAGCAATTACAGAAAACGCGTAAGGAAAAAATAAATTCCACCCGCCCCACCCTTCACCCCAGCCCGGCCGTCGCCACCGCCCTGTCGCCGTCCGTCCGTTTGGTCGCCCTTCGCTGCAGTTGCCGCTAGCCACCCGCCGCTCGCACTCGGCCACACCTAGGGTCGCCGGCTCATGGCGAGTGAGAAGAGCGGCGGAAATCGGGGAGGGGGTTACCATCGCCTTCACCGCGATTGGAGGCGGCGGCGGAGTTCTCGATTTGCAGACTTCATCGAACCCGATCCGCGGGCCGATTTGTGGGAGAAGGCGGCCGATGCCGTCGCCAGGTGCCATTCGCCGACGACCGAAGCGGCCGATTTCTGGAGAAGGGAGAAGGCGGCCGATTTCTGGAGAAGGGAGGAAGGCGGCCGGTTTATGGAGAAGAAGGAAAAAGGGGCGGCTGGTTTGGTGGAGAAGAA